>CM041217.1:22938798-23429565 GCA_023065735.1 Coffea humblotiana
GAGGTCCCATGGAATTATAGCGAGCCAACACTGTTAATTGGAGGAGAAAAAGCGCCCAAAAGGAAGTGGATGCTATTACTCGATCTGGAAGAATCATAGGGGAACCCGCAGTGGATGAGCCTCAAAAGCAAAAGAAAATGCCACACCACAAGACCAACTGTGACTGACGAAGAGGCATTTAATTTCCTTAAAATGTTGAAGAAAAGTGAGTATAAGGTGGTCGAGCAATTGGACAAGATGCCCGCTCAAATTTCCATATTGAACTGCTCTTAATCTCGGAACTTCACAGAGAGGCTTTGCTCAAGGTCTTAAACGAGGCTCAAGTGCCTAGAACATTCCTGTGGATAAATTCGCTCATGTAGTCGAGCATGTTTTGATTTCAAATCAAATTTCTTTTTCTGATGAAGATTTGACTTCGGAGGGGATTGGACACAATAAAGCATTGTATATCTCAATCCGTTGCAATGAAAATTATTGCCGAGAGTCTTGATAGACAATGGGTCCGCTCTTAATATTGTCCTTGGAATACTTTGGTTAAGTTGGGATTTCAGGAAGCTAAACTTCGGCCGTCTGCCACCGTGGTGAGAGGATTTGATGGCGCGAAAAGGGAATCAATGGGGAAGTGATTTAGTGCTGGAAATTGGACCTGCCCAGTTCAGGTTATGTGCCAAGTCATGGACTTCTCGAGTGTTTATAATATCCTTCTCGGACGGCCTTGGATTCACACTTCAGGTGCTGTACCTTTTCGCTCCACCAAATGTTGAGATTTGTGGTGAATGGCCAATTGATCACGATATTTGCTGAGGAAGATTGTACTATGGTCATCAATCCTGCATGGAGAGGGAAGTGATAAGAAAACTCTGGTTTCTCCTCACCACGTGGCCGATATTGTCAGTAGGTTGGGGATCTAAGGACAAGGCAATGGTGAAATGAATTTGCCCGAAACCAGTGTCATGATGGCTAAGGAACTGATTCGAGAAGGATATGAGATAGGTAAGGGCCTCGGGCGTAATCTGCAAGGAGTTTTGGAACCGTAGAGTTTCAAGGAAAGAAGGACACTTTGGATTAGGGTTTCAACCTACTGCCAAGAGATAAGAAAGAAATGATGAATCGCAAAGGGCGAGAAGGAAGGGAGACAACTTATCATGAGCATCCCACCTTGTACTGTACTTTTCCTTACCCACGGAGGTGATTAGATCCGAAGTGGACCCGATTGAGGAAGTGGATGTTGGATTGTCCGAGCTATTTGTGGGAGTTGCTTCTGAGGGAGAGCCGTTGGAGACCAGAATTTCCAGAGGTGCCTAGCAAGCATGAAAAATTGGACCAGTGATCTCCTTCCCTCCCGAAGGGAATTTCGGTAAATCTAGGGGATTGCCTTTGGTCGACATGAGAGAAATCATTCATGTTACTTACCTTTTGTCTTTCAGTTTGTAAATAGTTTTAATCAAATGTTTTCCAATGCAAGTCTTATGTTAAAACTCTTGTTAAGTAACTGTTATGATGTTCAAATTCAATGAAATGCACAGTGTTTATTTTAAATTTATTTACTTACGCATTGTCATATTTATTTCATTCTTTTTCAGATGGCCAAAAATAAAACACGTTGACCCTTTGGATATCACTATTCTGGAATTTGATGATTGCAATCTCGATATCTCTCACGAATTTGAAATTTTGGAATCAGAAATTCAAGACGAGAGCGATAACGAGGAAGAATCTGAGTCTTTATTAAAGAATCTTGAACAATATGAAGAGAAATCCAAACCGAACTTAGAAGAAACAGAAGTTGTTAATATTGGCACTGAGACTGAGGTTAAGGAGATAAAAATTAGCATCATTTGAATAAAAAACAGAGAAAAGAGATGATTGAGTTTTTGACCCTGTTTTCAAGATGTGTTTGCCTGGTCCTATGATGATATGCCTGGAATTTCAACAGATATAGTGGTCCATCGATTACCGACTGATCCAAATTTTCACCAGTAAAGCAAAAACCTCGCAAGTTTAAGCCAGATATGAGCTCAAAATTAAGGAACAAATCGAGAAGCAACTCAATGCTAGAATCATTATGGTGTCTCATTACCCTATTTGGCTTTCAAATCCGGTACCTGTTCCGAAGAAAAGTGGAGAAGTGCGAGTCTGTGTTGATTACAGGGATCTCAATAAAGCCAGCCGAAAGATGATTTTCCGTTGCCAAACATTCATATTCTTCTGGACAATACCGCAGGACATGAGATCGAATCATTTGCTGATTGTTTTGCCGGGTATCACCAGATCTTAATGGCAGAGGAAGATAGGGAGAAAACTGCTTTTATCACGCCATGGGGGACATTTTGCTATCGAGTAATGCCGTTTGGATTGAAAAATGCCGGTGCCACTTATCAAAGGACCATGACCACCTGTTCCACGACATGATTCATAAGGAGATGGAGGTTTACGTGGATGACATCATCATCAAATCCAAGAGAGTAGAGGATCACTTGATTGATTTGGAAAAGTTATTCGAAAGATTGAGAAGATATAATTTGAAGTTAAATCCCGCAAAGTGTGCTTTGGAGCTCCCCCGGCAAGTTATTGGGATTCATTGTCAGTAAGAAGGGTATCGAGATAGATCCAACGAAAATCAAAGCCATTCGTGAAATGCCAGTGCCAAAAAACAAAAAGGTGAAGAGTTTCTTAGGGAAATAAATTTATTGGAAGGTTCATCGCCCAGTTGACCCACATGTGAGCCTTTGTTTAAATTGTTGAAGAAAAATGTGCCGTTGTATTGGAGTGAGAGTGCCAACGTTTGACAAGATCAAAAATTATTTGTTACACCCCCTTTTAGTGCCACCCAAGCCCGGTCGACCGTTGATTATGTATTTGTCTGTACTCGACGAGGCTGTGGGATGTGTTTTGGGGCAGCACGACGATTCTGGAAAAGGGAGCAAGCCATTTATTATCTCAGCAAGAAGTTCACACTTATGAAGCAAAGTACACATTCTTGAAAAGAGTTGCTGTGCGTTGGTGGGCAGCTCAGAAGTTGAGGCATTATTTGTTAGTCACACCACTTACCTTATTTCTCGCTCAGACCCTTTGAAGTATTTATTGGAGAAACCGATGCCAACTGGGCGCTTGGCTAAATGGCAAATGGTTCTTTCTGAATTCGATATCATTTTCACCACAGAAGGCAATCAAGGGGCAAGCCATAGCAGATCACTTGGCTGAGAATCCAAAGGAGATGATTATCAACCACTTCATACTTACTTTCCAGATGAGGAGGTCTGTTCGTTGGCACAGCGGAAGACATGAATGAAAAATTCTGAATGGAGGCTGTTCTTTGATGGTGCGTCAAATTCCTTCGGAGCCGGTATTGGAGCTGTTCTAGTATCGCCTGAAGGGAAGCATTATCCTGGTTCCGCTAAACTACGATTTTTCTGTACTAACAATATGGCTGAATATGAAACTTGTATTTTTGGGTTAAAAATGGCATTGGAAATGGAGATTAAGGATTTACTAGTGTTCAGCGATTCCGATTTGCTTGTACATCAGACTCTCAAGGAGTGGATCACTCGATTCAAAGATCTTGCCCTATCATTGCAGTTTACTGGAATTGGCAAATAAATTTAGGAGTTTGGAGTTTCGGCATATTCCGCGTGTCAAAAATTTTTGCTGATGCTTTGGCCACTTATCTTCAATGATTCAACATCCAGACGAGTTGGTAATCGAGCCTATCCAGATTCATCTACAAGAAAAGCCTGCTCATTGTCTAGCTGTGGAAAAATCTCCGATGGCCGTCCCTGGTACAGTGATATCAAGGAATTTCTCAAGACAGGTCCTATCCTCCTGGGGCGATGCGACTGCTAAAAGTCTTTTGCGCAGATTATCGTCTAAATTTTTCTTAAATGGAGAGGTGGTATACAAAAGGACGTCAGATTTGGGTCTTCTGAGGTGTGTTGATGAAGATGAAGCAGAATACCTGATGAAAGAAGTACATAGTGGTGTGTGTGGTCACATATGAATGGCCATTTATTAGCAAAGAAGATTATGAGGACCGGATATTTTTGGCTCACTATGGAGCATGATTGTGTAGTTTTTGTTAGAAATGCATTAAATGTCAATTGCATGGAGATGTTATGCGCACTCCCCCTACAGAATTACACAGTATGACTGCTCCTTGGCCATGTTCAATGTGGGGTATGGATGTAATTGGAGCCATTGACCCTCCCCTCAAATGGGCATCGGTTTATTCTGGTGGCAATTGAATACTTTACCAAGTGGGTCGAAACAAATCTTATAAGCATGTGACTAAGAAGGTGGTGACGGACTTTCTAAGGAAGCATATCATTTGTCGTTTTGGAGTGCCAGAGACATTAATCACCGACAATGCCAAGAATCTCAACAATGATATGGTGGATGGATTGTGTGAACAGTTCAAAATCAAGCATCGAAACTCCTCTATCTATAGACCACAGATGAATGGAGCTGTGGAGGCCGCGAATAAGAACTTGAAGAAGATAATTCGAAAAATGATTGAAAGACACCGTGATTGGCACGAGAAGCTCCCTTATGCATTAATGGCGTATAGAACTGCTATTCGGACTTCTATTGGGGCAACTCCCTACAGCCTCATGTATGGAATGGAAGCAGTGTTGCCGCTGAGGTTGAAATCCCTTCTTGCATTTTAATGGAGGCTAAACTGGATGAGGCTGATTGGATTAAACAACGTCATGAGCAATTGTCTTTAATCGATGAGAAGAGATTAAATGCCATTTGTCATGGTCAATGTTATCAAAAGAGGGTAGCCCGTGCTTACAATAAGAAGGTCAGACCACGGATATTCACAGAAGGAGATAAAGTGTTGAAACACATTTTGCCAGTGCAAAAGGAGGCTAAGGGAAAGTTTGCACCAAATTGGCAAGGCCCTTTTATTGTCCAGAAAGTTTTGCCCGGTGGAGCACTCGTTCTCGCAGAAATGGATGGGCAAGTGTTCCCCAACCATCAAATTCGGATATGTGTAAGAAATTTTTCATATGATACATGGAATTTTCCTTTTAGGGTTAATGTAAAGAATGGAATGAAAAGTCAGGCCTTCTTCCTTTCCAATCGAATATTCTATCCCTAGTTATCCCTTTTGAACCTTCAAAAATTATTTCGTTTGGCAACCCCTGAGAATCGCAACCCCACACTGGGGCAAATTTTGAGTTGAAAAAAAAAAAAAGAGAGAAAATCTCCCTTGAGAATAAATTGGGGCAATTATTAATGGTTAATTTGAGATGCGATCTCAGGAAATCTAAACATTCATAAATCCGCCTTCAAGCCTTAACCTTTTCTTAACACCCCACCAGACCCCATTACAAAAACCAAAAGTCCTGACTTCTGTTCTTTATATGGCCTTTTTAGGACAATTTCTAATCAAATGGCACATGATGTCAAAAACACCTTCACCTATTTTGCAAGGGAAGGATTGTTATACTGATGCCATTATTTCTTAAAACATTCTGAATTAACTGGGGTAGACAAGATTTGTGTATTAGGTGAAAACCCGCAAGGGCACCTTTGAAAAAAAAGAGAAAAGAAAAAAGAAAAGAAGAAAAGAAAAGTGAAAAAGAAAAGAAAAATGAAAAAGAAAAATAAAATGGGAGGGGGCAACCTTAGTGAAAACCCGAAAGGGCACTAAGGTAGGGTTTTATAAGGAAAGTGAGTTTGGATCTGAAGAGCTGGTGACTTAGTTCGCTGGAATTTCTCCTCACATTGTGTTTCTGTTGTCAAACGTTGAACTCCGGAGGGATGATATCCAAAGGGTCAAGCGTAGCAGTTTTGTTCGAGAACAAAAGTGTTCGATTTATCAAACATTTGAGTGTACAAGTTTATTTATTGAAATGATTTTTTCAATAAAAGTTGATTGTGTTTATATTAGAATCTTTATCATTATGTGTAAATAGAATATTTTGCATGTGTTTCATGGTCACATTTGTCTCTTTCATTTTATCAAACGGCAATCCCTATGATTTATCGAAAGTAAATGGATACTAAATAACACGATTTAAGTATGAGAAATTATGGAAGTTTGATATTGTTCGCAGGGCAAGGTTGAAGTACTCGCTACGTCAAATAGAAGTCCAAATACTCATGTTTACACTTTCTTGAAGAAGGGGTTGATCGGATGGTGGCGGCATTATCTATCATTATTTCTTTTCTTGCAGGTCCAACCCATAGCATTACACTGGGGCAATTTTTTAGAAGAAATCGTTTGTCTTTCTTTTCAAATTCTACAAAAGTTTTGCACAAATTTTCTCAAGTGAAGGCAGGCTCGGGTATCATCCCACTGACCAAGTGAAGCAGGTCGGGTATTCATCCCACTGACAAGTGAAGGCAGGCTCGGGTATTCATCCCACTGACCAAGTGAAGCAGGCTCGGGTATCATCCCACTGATCAAGTGAAGGCAGGCTCGGGTATTCATCCACTGATCAAGTGAAGAGGTTCGGGTATTCATCCCACTGACCAAGTGAAAGCAAGGTCGGGTATCATCCCACTGATCAAGTGAAGGTAGGCTCGGGTATCATCCCACTGATCAAGTGAAGGCAGACTCGGGTTTTCATCCCACCGAACTTATATATTCCAACTCACGACAGAACAACGAATAACTGCAGGTAAGTATTTGGTGTCTACATTTTTGTCTCGAGTTTTTCGAAACGCAGATAAAGAGGGGCAAACTGTAGACACCAAATTTTTTAATCAATTTTTATTTTTATTTGATAATTAGTATTTATTTTTATTTATTTATTAATCTCGTGATTTTTGTTTTTAGACCTTTTTTTAGCATTTTAGATACCAATATTTTAATTTAGCTTTATTTTTATTTTAATAATAATCATTATTCATTTTTGCTCATTAGTCTCTAATTTATATTTTAAGATAATTTTAGCAATAAATTCCCGGAAAAAGAAAATTTTTTACAAAGAAATTTGGGGTTTTAATCTTTTTAGATTCAATAAATAAAAATTTGTTGCAAAGTAACTCCAATTAGGAATTAACGTTTTTGTTTACCTAAATTAATTGAAAATTAGTAAAAATATAATGATAAAATAAAGAAAAGTAAAATAAAATTTTAGCATTTTATTTAATTTTTATTGACCTTGTTTCATTTTCATTTATTATTATTATTATTATTAAGAAAATCATTTCCTTATTTGTTGTCAATTAAGTTGAAAAAATTATTATGAAAAAAAGGGTGGAGAGGAGAGCAGCTCACACGGCCGTGAGCTGCAAACAAAACCAGCGTTCTTTTGAAGCATCAAATAGTACAGAAATGCAACTGGTTCCATTTCCTCTTTTTCACCATTTCTTCTACTGTTTTTCCCCCACCATTGGATCATTTTAACTCCTAATCACCTGCCTTTCATCCCAAAAACTAAGAAAATCTAGAAGGAAAATCAAATCCAAGGGCCCGTGAGGTAGGTAGCAAAAATAGGTTGCTTCCTGGACCCTTGAGATGAGGGTTTTGGAATCCTCACTGGCTATAAAAGGCTCAAGAACAAGTGACGGTGGAGAAAAAAGAGAATAAGCGAGAGGGGACGGCTGTAAGAGAAAAGGGTTTGGATAGAGAGCAAGAGAGGGAGACTGGAAAAAGAGAGACTGAGAGTAACAGGGGGTGGCGGCTAGAGAGTTTGAGGGAGAGAGTGAAAAGGAAGAAACCAGAACCAGAAAGAACAACTAGAAAGAAAAACCAGAGTGAAGGGATAGACCGGGCAAGAAAAGAGAGGGAGAGACCGAAAAGACTGAAAAGAAAGAAAGAAAAAAGCTACGGGAAAACTGGGGTTTCGGGCAGCAAAGAAACAAGAAAAAAGAAACGAGTTTCGGCTGGGATAGAGGAAAAAAGGGACAATCTGTTGGCGGCTGGAGAGAAAGCTTGGATTGGGGTTGCAAGAAGGTGACGGGCTCATCATCTTCGTTTTCCATTGGTTTCCTTCGAAGGTCTGGCAGAACCATTCGAGAGTCTTTCTTGGTCATCCTACGCTTCATTTCGAGATTAAGGTAATATTCTCATCTTTTATCGTTAAAAGCTGTTTTCTTTATTTGTTGTTTGCATCCTTTTTGCTATTTTCTGGCTCTGTTTCTGCTTCCATGTTGACCGACAGTTCGTTGATAGAGTTATGATAGCTGGAATTTGGGTCGAACGGAAATTGTAGAAAGTTTCCAACTTTGATTGTTTCTTTATTCAAAATCTTTTGGTATGAATAGATCTAGACTGGGGCTGTGTTTGGACTGTTTTTGTGGGAGAGTAGTTCTGTTTCTGTGTTCCCTTTTGCCGTGTACCTATATTTCGGTGTAGCTGTGACTGATGGCTCCTCTCCTTCCTAGTTTTTCTTTGTTGCACAATCATCCGTGAGTTCATGATGGGTTTTATGGAGCTTAATAAGTGATGGGTTCTTGTTTTTTTTATGGTTTTGTTATTATGCCTATATAGGTTGCATTTTCTTTTAGTTGAACAAGTTCATAGTCTCCTTTTGGTTCCCGTGACCTGTTTTCTTCAAAAATGAATTAGGAAATGTTGTTAACGTTTGCTGGTTCGAATTGGTTGAAGGATTAGAGGGTTTCAGTCCTGGTATAGATACATGGAATTTTGTTTGTTTCATAGTCTGAATTTTAGAAATTTTCCTCGCATGTTTGGTTTGACATTTAAAGTAAATGTTAAGGATTTTGTTGCTGCATTTTCTGCTTTTCTTGTTTTCTTGGCTTAGATCCTCTCGGTTGGGATAGCTAAGGGTAGGCAGTCATGTTTGAGCAATGTTAAGATTGATGAGTGAATATGTGTGATGAAGTTTGCAATTTTTCGGCATTTCATTTGTGTGAGTTAGAGCTGCAAAGTTGCAGCAGAAAATTGCAAAAAATCACAAGTTGAGCAATGCTTCTGTTTCCATCTTTGAATGATCCTCTTGAATCTTTGCATATTAAAGTTTCAAGTTCAAAATGAAAAGGAAAGCTTTCTGTTTCGTTACTTTGATTCCAATTTCTGGTTTGGTTGAAATGTTAAGTGGTGTTTGAATGAAAGGGAGTTTACGCCAAGAAGCTCAGAAAGCTGGTTTTCCTTTCTCTGTCGTAGCATATGCTTTTCCATTTGGTTATCATTTGACTTTTAATGGTTTGTTGTTTATGATTGGGGATTGTGTTAACCAAGGTGTTTAGTTGTTAAGGGGTGTTGAGAGTTAGTGTTAGTTGATTTTTGTTTAAAGTTTGGTATGGAATTTGCAGAAAGCTTCATAAGCTGGCTGCCGAGAACTTTCACTTGTTGCAGAAATGTTTTTGTGAGCTGGCATGTAGCATTTGCCATAAATCTTACATGAGATCTTTCAAGAATTCCCTTGCTTAGCCATGTTTAATTGGGGTTGGTTCATAGTCTTGTATGAATCTTGTTTTTGCCGAAAGTTTGCATGGAGCCATAGGAACTCTCGGATGAAAGTTGCAGCAGAAATGGTAGAAGCAATGTAGCTTTATTTGACCGAAAGCCTTGTTTGCATGCATGCAAATGATGTCCAAATTGCACTCTAACCCCTTAGTTTTGTTTAACGCTACTTTGGCCTAACTAATCAAATGATTTAATCAAAATTTGTCCCACTAATCATGTCTTTTTTTTTCTTTAGCATGTCTTATGGGTTTGGGATAGATTTTAGTGGGATTCTAGGATAAAATTTGAAAGTTTAATAACTTTGAGAATTTATAGTTTGATTTCCACTTGATCAAAGTTTTAACTAATTTTTGTCGTTTAATCCTAACAAATCAGTTTTCCATTATTTTTGTGAATTTTAGCATTTGATTGGTAGTTTTCCCTTTAAGTCCTTGATTTTAATTGATTTTCTTTTAGATCCTTTGTACTTGCAATAATAGTGGTTTTGATTCCTTAATTTTTTTTAATTCTTTCAAATTGGGTCCTATTAGTTTTAATTTGTCAAATATGGTTTGTTTACTTTTATTTGAATACCTTGATTGATTTAATTTTGTGTTTATTTCCATTCTTTTTGCGATTATTTGTTAATTAAAGTGATGTCTTGATCCCTTTTATTATTTTGGAGGGTAAATAAGTAAACTCGTGTCATTAGGGCCCCAACTCAAGGGAGGTACACTCTATCCCTTATTTTCACTTTATTTGACCCTATGTACACTTATGTGACTTTATGTGTTCAATTGCATGCCTTTTGAATGTTTTCATTTCGTTTCATTTATTCGCTTTATTTGTTTTATTTGTTTTAATTTTTGTATATTTATTTTCATTTAATTTGTAATTATTTGGGAAGGCAATTGAATGCCACAATTGTAATAGTTAGGTTGCTATATCATTTTATTTAATTCTTTCCCCTTTAGATTGTAGTAGGGCTCCTCGAATGTAATAGTTAGGGTTTTATTCGCTTTACTTGTTTTGTGTGCCTAGCATGCCTATGTGTTACGTGTTTACCGCTTTCCTAGGACTTTGCATCTAGATATCATGCTTATTTGCTACGTGCTTATGTGAATTTATGTGTTTATTTGCTTTTCATTAGTTTTACATGATTTATTCGGTTATAAATGAATGCATGACGTCACCACACTAATCCAACGCTTGTTGTGGCATCTTTTTCCGATTTCTCATTAGTCCAACTCTAGTGAGAAAGTAGAAATATGAGCTAGTCCAATGTTAGACTCTTAGGAACCCTTTGAGCGTTAGATTATAATTGTGTGATGAAATCACTTCATATCATGCTTTTTTTTTACTTTTAGTGTTTTACCATTTTTGTATGATATTTTCCTTATATATGTACATCCCTTATCCCATTATTTCCCTTATAAGTATATTCCTTGCCCCTTTGTATGAAAACGTGACATTAGACTTGCAATTTCATTTAGGGAAATAGAAATTAGGTTAGATCATTTGCTTGTTTAGATAGAAAATAACCCCTTGAGTATGGGATATGGATGAGTTTGGCTTTTTTAGCCTTAACACTCTCGTATTCCCTTTGTTAAAGGGGAAATTGAGTCACTAATATTAGCCTCCCCGTACCCGTTATGATGCATTCCTTTAGATCATATATTAATGTATAATTATTTTATTTTATTTTATTCTTTTTTTCTTTTCTTTTCCTTTTAACGTCCTTTGAATCTCATATTTTTGCACAATTCGTGGCTTCTTTGAAAGTTCACTTTTGGACGTCGCAATTAATGCGATTTGCATCAAATCATTTCGAAGAGACATTTGACCCCCCGACACCCCCTAGGTCTAGGATTTGCATTCATATAGTACATGCAAATGTGATAAATTTTTAGGTTAAAAAAAATAAGAAATCCTTGACTAAATCACGCAACTAACCTTGGCTAGATTGAGAGGGTGCCTTGGATTTTTTATCCTTGCCTTCCCTCTCTTCAAATGTGACTCCCGAATCTTTTTCTCTGATTTTTGTAGACTTAGGAGTCGTTTAAAAGGGGTTTTCATAATTTTATCTAAAAAATCATTTTAGGTGACTTGGTACACCTCAACTCAATACCAAGTGGCGACTCCGATTTTTATTCAAAAACCCTTTTTAAACTATAATTTGGGCCCAAATCGTCGCATTTTTCAAACCTCATTTAGGCCCTTTTCATTTTCTTATTCTAAAAATAGAAAATTCACATTTTTCAAATCAAAATTAAATCAAAATCCATTTTTCTTCAAAACTCATTTATTCATTCATTTTTTATTTTAAAAAATGGGGCGCGACAGGAGCAACTCATGGTATGGCTACTGATAGCTCGACCAAGAGCCTGGAGACAGTGGGTGCGGCTCCTGTCCAGTAAGAGAGACAGCAACATGTCGCGGGTGATGGTCATGTTGTTGTTACTCCTGCTGTCCGGACCAGCATTGACGCAACAAGGATGGTGGTGGCTTTGAGGGAGGAGGAGATGGTAGGGGGGGCTCGAGGTAGCAGAAGCGGATGTGTCCATTGCCGAACAATGAGCTGGGAGCTTATCGCCACAAGGGCAATGGGCAGGTCAGCAATGTGAATCCGATTCTTTAGTTATTGATATTTTCAATCTTGACCCTATCATTGAACATGTTCAAGAAAAGGTTAACAATGGGGAGGGGCTAAATTTGGTCAATAAAGTTAAGTTGAAGGGTACCCGTTCACTTATACCGAGTGATCGCTCTTTATGCTCTAAGTCGAAATTATCCTCTAACTCTTTTGCTGCCTTGTCTCGTGATTAATCTTCTGTTTTGGAACATTCGGGGTATCTCGCGTACTCCAAATTTTCGGAGATTAAAATGGATGATTGAGGAGTTCTCTATTCCTTTAGTGGCTATTTGCGAGCCTAAGGCATTGCCATGTGACATTCCTGTGATAGGAGCACAGCTCAAGATGGATAGTTGGATTGTGAATAGTGAGGGTTCGGTTTGGGTGCTTTACCAAAACTCATTTACTTGTGCCCTTATTGGTGAGTTCTCTCAGCACTTGTCTCTTAAGATTACTCCTCAGCTTTTATCGGGTCTGGTTTATTTTTCTTTCATCCATGCAAAGTGCACTGAGCAGGAGTGCACCTTGCTCTGGTCGGCTTTGTTAGTAGAAAATCTGGTGGAAGATGTGAGAACCCGAAAATTTTCTTATTTTTTTCTTATATTACTGGCTTATTTAAATATTTATTCACCCATTTTCTCTGAATAATTTATTTCAACCATTTTAAATCTATTTGTATGGAACAATGTCTCCCTTATGTTTTTAAAACATTTCATTAGAAAAATTTATTTTTCGGAGGCTCGTTTAGTAAGAAATAGCAAATACACGTTTGTTGAGAAAAAATTCGATTCGAGAGTGCAATAATCTTGGAGAATTAGGAATGATCAATAGTAGACTAAGAAAAGTTAATAGAGAGATTAGATGAGAGTGAATTAAAACTAAGCTTATATTGCTCGCGCGTCGATAGTTTCCCGAAAGACGCACCAATACAAACAAATTGGAGATTTGAGGAATTAATACTAGACTAATGTGTGAGGACTCATGTTTTTATTTCTAAAATAGTTATTTTTATAATTATTTACCCTAGTATTAGTTAAATATATTATCGTTACAAGAATTTTTTGTAAATTTTGCCTTATCGCGCATGAATCGAAAGTTCCCGTATATCGAATCGGAGCGGTTAATTGGAGATTTAAGAAATTTATTCTAGACTACTAGAGTGAATAATTATAATGTTAAAGGAAATACATTAGAGATTTAGTGCACAAGTGAAACAAACCCGAGAGAAAACGGACACGACACGCGCGTGCGCGACACTATTCTTAGTTGACTTTTTCACAAACTTTGGCACAAGTCCTTAAGCTTCCAAGGGAAGCTTCATTCATCAACTCTCTCTCTCTCCTCACTCACCATAGGTGGCTGAAACTTAGCAAGGAAGAAGAAGAAAAACTCTTCACCATTTCACTTCAATTCTTGCTCCAAATCCTTCACAAATCGTCACACAACTTCCATATCATTTGGAGATTCACTTAAGGTAGGAGATAGGCATCATCTCACGGTTTTCTTGGGCCTTTGGAGGTGCAAATATTTCTGGTTTCTCTCAAGGATTAGGAGGTAATCATCCAATCTTTTAATCTCGACTTTAGTGGGTTTAATCTTGGCTATGAAGCTTGTAGCTTCATTATTGATGTTATTATTTGAATTGGAATGGTTGAAGTAAGCTCTATGAAAATCCCACCTTGGTTGTATGGACTGATATGATGATATAATGCTTGGTTTGAGTTGTTTAAGTGTTGTTTAAGATGATTATGGATATAGAATCGAAGGAAAGTTGAAGGAAAAATTTCGCAGGAATGCTAGACACATCTGTCCTGTTTTGCCATGCCTGTATTTCAAATTTTGGGGGCTCAAATGATTGTGAAACTGATGTATATATGTTATATAGTCTGTATAGAAAGTTTCTACCAAAAATCAATTGATTTGGTTGAGTAAAAATTGAAATTTCGAAATGAAAGGCAAACTGGAAAACGTGTTCTGGGCTGATGAATAGTGTCTATTTAATTGAACGAATCTCTCTGTACAAAGTTGAAAATTGAGTGCTGTTTGCGGAATTTGAAACTAGACATTTTTAGCTTTCCAACGGTATAAAATTCACCATCTATTTCAATTGAGTGATCCGTAGTGGTTCACCGAAGTTGTCAGTTATGTTCTGCTGTTCTGTTCAAATAGCAGTGGGAAGCTGAAACTTGTCACCTGAATTCGAACTACCTATGAACTGATTTTCAAAATGACTTCTTCTGATGAAATGTATCTTTTTGAATCTAGTTTTCAATCCCACTGACCATTCTCATTTCCAAGTTGTATTGAGTGAGATATGGTGCAATTTGTAAACTGCAGTAGAGCTGGGAAAACCCTACTTTTGCTGGCCAACTGATTTTGGTTGATTGTGAGATACTTTGCTTTGAAACTTTTGATGTCAACCAACTATGAACTGCTTTTGAAATGTTTCTTGGACTTTGGTTTCACAAATGAACCAAAATGGGACTGATTTCATGGTGCAAAGTGTTTGAAAAGGAAAAAGAAAGCAAGAAGACAGATTTGTCTTGAAAATTTCTTGAACTTTGGTAGTTTTGTTAACTACCCTTCCCGTACGAATTTTTATGTGAAATTTGATAGAGGAGTAGTCCCTCATATGGAAGATTGTGTGTACCAAATTTGGTGTCACTCTAAGACCATTTCGATACTCAACTGAAATCCCAAAGTTTGTTTTCAAAACCTAAAAAATTTACTGAACTGTCTTTGATTTTGGCCAACTTTGAGCTGCTATATTTTGGCACTCAAAACTCCGAATTTAGTTTTGCCTATTGTGTTTTAAAACCTTGATTGGAATTATTATTGTGTTCCAAATTTCAAAGGCTAGTTCACTTTTTGTGAATTTTTCCGAATTTTCAAAGTTTACCGAAAAACATGATCGAAACTGTCTTGTATGCTCAAATCAGCCATTTTGAACTGAAATTTGAATGTCTTCCGTTTAGAATCTTGGAAAAGTATCTTCTAGGAACTTTTAGTACTTTGAAACAAGATTCTAACGGTATAAAATTTTCCATTTTTGGACCTACTGAGAGTAAGTTCAGATTTTCTTAAGTTGACGTTCAAAAACTGAAATTTTTCCAACTTGATGAGAAATGAGTTTTTGGCAACTCTTCTCTATCCTTTTATAATGATTGATCATTTTAAACTCGATTTCATGAAGGAAATCAGTTTTTTCTTGTGTTAATAAAACCTCACTTTTGAACATTTATTTGGAGTGGTTAAGGTTATTTGTTTGAAGGTATTGACTAGTCTAAACGAATGTACCTTCTTTTCTTGATTAATACGTGATTGTGAGTGAGAAATACTTATTAATTGTCCAGGCACTCAAGGAGATTTCGAAGGGAATCTCGGTGCTGACACTTAAAGCTTTGTTTGCTCACTTATTTTGAATCGGTGAGTGTCAAGTGCATGTTAAATGCTTACGTGATTGAAATATGAATTGTACAAGTGTTATACATGATACGTAAACTTGTCGAGACAAGTGTGTACTTATGGCACTCGTTCTCCTTTATTTGACTTATACGTGTATTATACGTGAACATGACTTGTATGTCGATCGAAGTGAATCTCGTCGACTATTATACGTGTACTCGTGGGGGACGCCCAAATCTCATTGGCCAATCTTGCGATTTGAGCTGGCATGGGTTTGGTCGAGAAGCTTGATGAACCATGAGAATATTACAAAGAAAAACTTGATCTATTAAGATCTTGTTCATCATACTCTTGGAGTATCGCCCTTTTCGTGCGTGTTCTTAAAAATTGATCTTTTGAAATCTTGTTCGGCATACTCGTGTAGTATCGCCTTTTTTATGCATGTTTGGTTACGGATCCGAGAGGGTGTAATGGTGGATGAAGGAAGTAGTAAGTGAAGTTTTTACGGACTTAATACCTACCCGGATGACGGAGTGTCATCACGAGGGGGTATTAGATCGAGCCTTGGTGAAACAAGTGGAAATTAGCTCCTGAGAGTTCCCATATCCTTAACAAATGTGTTATATTATAAATTGTGAATTACTTGAACTTTTTGGTTTTAATTCTTATACGTATGTTATTGTTACTCGTAACTTGAACTACGTGTTCGCATGTGCATGTTTTTGTTTTTTTTCTTGGACTCACGAGCATCCGCTCACCCCGTTAGATTTGTTTTCCTTAACAGGACCGGATGGGAAGATTTTTGGAAAAAATTCGACTAGATTACTCTTTTGATTAGTACCTTGGTTGTAATTGCTTAGTCGACTTATAATGGTTGTATTTTAGGACTTGATGCACTGTTGATTGGGGTTTTGAATGCAATTTATTGGACAACTTTTGAAAGTTGTATATTTTGGGGAAGTTGATGTATTTTAAATACTTGTGGTGTAAGATTGAATATTCGTGTATGGAAATGACTTCTTGTCTTTATTTCGACTTTCATTATTAGTCGTTACCCTTTAAGTTTGAACTGGAATTGTATCGAGTCCTGACTAGAATTGGGCATGCGTTCCGCGGATACCCTTAGGTTCGCCCTTGGGAGATGTGGGGGCATCACAGTTGGTATCAGAGTCTAGGTTTCAGATTTTTGTAGTGTATTTTAGACTAAAAGTTTAGGATACCGGACCGTGGGATTCACTTGACTATTAACCTATTGTATTCCGGTGATTAAAGAGAATTAGTACTTGAGAATTTCTTGAATGGCATTTGGTGGCAAAAAACCTAGGTTTAGAGATTTATTTGGGAAGATATCTTAGAAGCTTTACACTTGAGAATCGGGATTAGATAATTTAGTTACACCTTAAGTTATGTTTAAACGAGTTAGTAACTTTAAGTTTCTAACCTGGGGAATTGTGGTTGTTTTGCAGGGATAGATAATGGAAATGGACATGCCGCTAATGGTCACGGTCATGCCAATGGCCATGTAGAGTCTCTTAGACCTATTTACTATAGAGCACAGGGTGGAGGAACTCGTGCGTGTCACTCGCCCTCTACTAGGTATTCTCGATGTATCTGTAGGGCGACATACGCTTATCCGAATGACCTCGTATTTGCTCTTGATGATGAATGTCGCCAGTTGGTGAATACCAACAGATCTTTACTTCAGGAGGTTGAGGAGCTGAGTGCCATAGTGGATGCTCAAGGTGACAGGATCGCAGAGTTGGAGGGGACTATGGTAGACGAGATGGCTAGAACTGAGTCCGCACGTGACGAGGTTCGGAGGGTTAGAACTCGACTCACTAGATAGTCGAGGAGTCCGGGATCGGGCTTCCGGAATTCTAGCCGACACCTCTATGCTGATTGATGAGGTGATGGATACTATACAGAGTCCGGCTCCTTAGGGTACTCCTGAGGAGGAAGATCCGGAGGAGAACCCTGAGGAGGAGGTTCCACCTGATAGCCCTACTGTAGACTAGATCTAGAGTGACAGATTTTAGACTTTTGTGGTTAGAATAGTTGGGGTGATGCTAGTGCTATGGCCATTGTATTTTTGCTTGACTGTGTGGCCTACTTTTGAGGTACCTGAACTCTACTTTTGTCATGCCTGGCTAATTGCAATTCTTTGGCACCTGTGTACTATATTTTGTAAATGTCCCATGACTCGTTAATTGTATGAATTTTAAAGTGTAAATACATGTTAATTATTGTTATTTCCAATGTTTTCATGATTGGCTCTTATTTTAAGCATTTTCTCATGTAATTACTTTTATTTCCTATGCTAGGCATAACTAGAATTATGGACGGACGTAGGAGTGGTCGAAATCATGGGCGAGGGACTAGGCTAAACCAACCTCAAGGAGATGAATAAGGATCGGCAACCGGACCGACCCAAGGACAAGAAAATGTAGAGGGTAACCAAGTGGCTACTGCCATTAATAGGATGATTGATATTCTTGAACGGTTAGTTGAGAGACAGGGACCAGAGCCACTTAACCAACCCGGGGCCCAGGATAGAGGGGAAGATAGAGTCTTGGAGCGATTTTTGAAATTTAATCCGCCCAAATTTATTAGAGAACCTGACCCCGAATTAGAGGAGAATTGGTTAGAAAGAATGACCAACATTTTTCGCCGCCCTAGATTATGCAGAGGAGAGGCGGGTGACTTTTGCTGTCTTTCAGTTTGAGGGTGCAGCACGCGCTTGGTGGGATGTGATAAGGGAAAAATGGAAAAGAGCACAAATCCCTTGGACTTGGGAAAAGCTTTTAAGAGAGTTTAATGAGAAGTTTCTCCCACCCTTGATTCAAGAGAAAAGAGAGGACGAATTCATAAAGTTGAGACAAGGAACTTCTAGTGTGGCCGAATATGAAGGAAAATTTACTAACTTTTCTAAGTATGTCCCAGAATTGGTGACTAATGAATGGAGGAAGATAAGAGGTTTTGTACAAGGATTTAATGTGGAGATTCAGGAGGGGTTAGCAGCAGTCCAAATCTCTACGTTCACTAAAGTCTTAGAGAAGGCGCAGAGAGTCGAAAGTGCAAGGTTGCAAGTTAGAGACTTTCATGCTAAGAAAAGGGGCACTCCTAGTAACCCTCCTGGACAAGCAGATAAGGGTGCAGCACCTTCTAAAAAGGAAAAAGGAACGGGAGGAGTAGAGACATCTAGTACACCAAAAAGGACTCAATCAAGAGGATGCCACAATGGACGAGGTCAATCGAGAGGAACACCTCTAAGTGGTCAAGCTGTGGTTCCTCAAGTTATTTGTTGTTATTGTCGTAAGCCTAACCATACAGAGAATGAGTGCTGGAAGAAATTGGAAAAGTGTTTGTATTGTGGTAGCACTGAACATCAGATCGCGAATTGTCCGAGTATACCGAAGGAAGTAGGTAGTGCTCAACGGCCAGACAAGTCGGTATCTAAACAATCTAGTGCTGGAGGTAGTCGACCTAAAGCGTCGGCTAGGATTTAAACATTAGACTATCAACAGGTTTCTGATCCCGCTAAGGTCATTGAAGGTATAATTCTTGTTTTTCATTGTTTATCTAAGATTCTAAATGACCCTGATACGATACACTTTTTTTGGAACCCTAGATTTATGAGTGAAGTACATGTGAGACCGATTCAGTTACCTTATAACTTGGAAGTTAAAACGTCTATTGGGAAAAATCAAAACTTAGTTGCTAATTTGGTGTATAGAAATTTTGAGTTATGGGTTGGAGAGTGGAAGTTATTGATTAATCTTATAAGTGTAGACACCAAAATTCCACTCATTTGATCTTTTTAGTTTCATTCCTTATTTAATTCGATTTTAGATTTATTTGTTAGCTTTATTATTCTCGTTTTTGTTTATTTTAGGAATTAAATGATATTTAGTTTTTTTAAAATTATTTTTATAAATTAGGTTTATTTTTATTTCTAAGATTTCTTGCATTAAATTTTCGGAAAAGAAAAATTTCTCACAAAAATATGTTTTAATCCTTTTAGATCCAATCTATTTAAAATAAATGAAAATTTGTGCAACGTTTTTTTAAGAAAAAAATATAATAAAATAAAAAGGAAAAATCATCAATCAAACACAAAAAAAAATTTAGCATTATTTGATTTTGTTGATCTTATTTTACTTCCTTTTTTTGTTAAGAAAATCACTTTATTACTGTTAATTAAAAAAAAAAAGTTGCGGGAAGCCGCACGCGCGCCATTTCTTTCCCATGGCTTCTGATACGAAGCCATGGGAAATGCTACAGTACGAAATGCAGGAACATTTTTCTCATCTTTTTTCACATTTCTTTCCTTCATTTTTTTATCACCATTGGATCATTTCATTCTCATTCCACCTGGCTTTGATCCAAACCTCTAAAGTCTCGTGGAAGCAAAGCCAATCTAAGGGCTCAAGAGATAGGCGGTGAGCTGAGGTTCCTTGTGAACCCTTGAGATGAGGCTTAGGAACCCTCATCTGATATAAAAGGATCAGCCTAGAGCATAGAGAGGTGGCGGCTGAGTAGAAAAATCAGAGGAAAAGGCAAAGCAAGCTACGGGGAAAACAAAAAGAGGGAGTGATGGCTAAAGAAAGGGACTTTCGGGCAGAGGGTTGGAGGACAGAAAGCAAAAAAGAAAGAGAAAACTGAGAGTTGGAGGGTAGAAAAGAGGTGGCGGCTAGGGTTGGAAGAGAGCAAGTAGAGTAACGGGCTGGAGGAGGAAACAAGTGTGAGAGATTGCAGAAAGTCAGGGAAAGCAAAGAAACTAAGGGTTTCGGGGGCTGGAAAAAAGAAAAAAGCAAGAAAGACCGAGAGGGTGAGAAAGAGAGCAAGGAGGAAAAGAGGTCTAGTGCTATTTCCTCAAGGAGCAAAGAAGCCACTAGAACTGCTAACCCTCACGCCATCAGCAGTCGCGGATCTTCATCGAGAGAAAGCACAAGCACTGTAAGTTATTCTCTTCCTTTAAATTCCAGTATCTCTTCAAACACAGACTCTTGAAACTTTCAAAGCATGTATTTCGTGACTTTGCTTATGGAAATTTTACTATTTTTGTTGTTTACTTTTTTTCGCCTTTTCTATTTCATGTTCACCAAGAATTTGTTTCTGCATGTGTGAGTAAAAAGGCCAAGTCTTGTGGCCGTGTGTTGGTTATGATGTGTGTTTTGAATTTGTGCGATTGAGAACTTGTGAACCTAAAAAGCCATCAGCTTTGCATTTCTTTCCTTCATAAAAATGAAATGGATGTGGTCCGTGGGTTTTCTCTTTGGTGATCTCTGATGCTCCGAAGATTTGATTTTTGATGGTTTAAGGATGGTGAGATGGTAGGGCTGGTATTACAGCCACTTCATTTTCGTTTCTTGGTAGCTCTAAATCCCATTCCCTTCGAAAAGCTTGCACTGATATTCATGGCTGTTCTATTTTGTTTTTTACCCGAGTCTTTCTTTGCTGTTTTTGCTCCTTATAGCAGCCCAGTGGGTTTGGTTTTTCGCTGTAAAATTCGTTGTTTAAATTTGTTCTAAGAAAAATGAAATCTGATGGTTAATGTTTTGTGGAAAATTTTCTGCTTCAAGTTGTTTGTTGGACCTGATATACCGTGAGCTAGATGAAAACTCAGAAGTTTGTAAGAATGACATGAATAAGTCTGGGCAGGCTTTCCCCCAGTTCAAATTTTCTTTTCTTTTGTGTGTTATTACATCTTGATGAATAAACTTGGAGGTTGAATCCTTGTTGTTGTTAAAATTTGTTGCTGTCGCGTGAGATTGCTAAATGTCAAAGCATCAGATAAGCTTCAGAAATTTGCTAAAGTTGCATGGTTTTCCTTCAGATTTTTATGTGTTAACACCTAAGGTTTTATGGTGAAAAGTGGAAAGCATGCTTGGTGAAACTTGTTACTTTGGCCCAAGTTGTTGTTGGTTGTACCGTTAGTAATGTTTGGATAGAAAAAAAATTGCATTAGAAACCATGAAAGTTGCAATAAAAAAAAACGCAGCAAAGCTTCGACTAAGTCGTATGATTTTTTTGGAGGTGTTTTCTTCTTCTTTTGTTGCATGCTCAACCGTGTGTACATGATTGGTTTTATGGAATTAAATGAACATTGGGTTTGAAGCTCTGTTTAAGTTTCTTGGGTTGCTAATAAGATGCTTTCTCGAATGTTTTGGTTCGACATTTCAAGCGAATGTTAAGGATTTTTCTTTGCTGCATTTCTTGTGTTTTCTCGCTTTCTTGGCTTAGATCCTCTTGGTGGGGATAGCTAAGGGTAGGTAGCCATGCTTGAGAAATGTTAAGATTGATGATTGAAGATGTGTGTGAGTTTGGTTGATAAATAATGAGTTTTTGTGCAATTTTTCGGCATTTCATCTGTGTGAGTTGGAGCTGCAAAATTGCAGCAGAAAATTGCAGAAAGTTCTTGAAAGTTCGCACGCTTTGATGATGGAGTTTATGTGATTTCGTTGTTTAATATTAAAGTTTGATGTCTAGTTCAGTTTTTAGTTATGTTTAGTGAAGAGGAATTTGCACACTTGCACTAAAAAAACCCAGGAAATGGAAGAAAGCCACGGTTGGAATATTGCAGAAGGAAAGAAAGCTTCAGTTGCCGAAAGCCTTTAATGCATGCATGGAAATATTATCAGAAGTTGCACTTTGCTTCTTGTTGTTTCTAAACGATGTTACTATGGCCCAACTAATTGGATAATTTAATCAATTTTGTCCCTTTAACGTGCCATTTTTCTTTAATATGTCTTAACATGATTTTTGGATAGATTTTTAATGCGTTTTAGGATAAATTTGAAGGGTTTGACAACTTTTTCTAGATTTATAGTTTTAATTTGTTTTTTTTTTGGTTTTTCTGTTTTGTGGAATTTTGGGTGTTTTTGTTTGTTTAATCATTGTAAATTGGTTTTCATTTATTTTTTGTGAATTTTATCATTTGATTTGTAGGTTTCACCTTAAGTCTTTAATTTTAATTTATTTCCTTTTAGACCCTTAATATAACCCTTAATATTTGCAATAGTAATAAATTGACCCCTCAAACTTCTTTAATTTTGCAATCAAGTCATTACTTGTTTTAATTTCTTGAACATGGGATGTTTACTTTCCTTTTAATGCCTTTGATTGATTTAATTTCATGCTTATTCCCATATCATGTGATTACTCGTTAATTAAAATGATATCTTGACGTTTTTATTGCTTTGGAGGGTAAATAAGTAATTTCATTTCATTAGGGGCACCAACTCAAGGGAGGTACACTCTATCCCTCATTTTGACTTTATTTGATCTTATGTGCCCTTATGTGACTTTATGTGCTTAATTGCATGTCTTTTGAATGCTTTCATTTTATTTATTTATTTATTCACTTTATTTTGTTTTAATTTTGTATATTTATTTTTAATTTTGATTATTTGAAAGGCATTTAAATGCCAAGTTGTAATAGTTAGGGGTTTATTTATTTATTTATTTACTTTTATTCCTTCCTCCCTTAGATTGTAGTTAGGGTCCCCTAATGTAATAGTTAGAGTTTTTATTTGTTTTATGTGTTTTGAATGCCTATGTGTTATATGTTACTCGCTTTCTTAGGGTCTTGCATTTAGATATCATGATTATGTGTTATGTGTTTATGTGATATTATGTATTTACATGTTTTTATTAAGTTTCACATGATTAGTTAGTTATAATTAATGTAAGACACCACCACAATAGTCCAACGCTAGTTGTGGTCCATTTCCTGAATCTACACTAGTCCAACGCTAGTTGTGACCCTTTATTCTGATTTCCTACTAGTCCAACGTTAGTGAGGACCTATGGATATGGGTTAGTCCAACGCTAGACCCTTAGGAATCATTCTACGCGTTAGATCATGATTGTGTGATAAAATCATTTCATCTCATGCATGTTTTTCACTTTTTAGGGTTTTTACCATTTTGCATGACACTTTCCTTATATATGTACATCCCTTATTCCATATTCCCTTATATTTATATCCCTTATCCCATATTTTCCTTATATGTATATTCCTTACCCCTTTGTATGAAAACATGATATTAGACTTGCATTCCATTTAAGAATTAGATCTAGGTTAGTACATTTGCATGATTAGATAGGAGAAATACCCCTTAAATTGGAATATGGACGAGTTTGGCTTTCTAACCTTAGTATGCTCGTATTCCCTCTATTAAAGGAAAAATTGAGTCACGAATATTAGTCTCCCGTAGCCATTATGATACATTCCCTTAGGTCATATATATTTGTATATCATTATTTTCTTTTCTTTTCTTTCTGTCGAGTCTCATGATTTGCATATTCGTGACCTCTTCAAAGAGTCACTCTTGGGTATCGCAATTAATGTGGTTGGCACCAATTAAGTTTTGAAGGGACATTCCAACCCCCGATATCCTCCTAAATTTAGGTTTTGCATCCATATAGTACGTCCAAATGTGATAAATTTTTAGGTTAAAATAAGAAAATTTTTGAACTAAATCACGCAACTAACCTTGGCTAAGTTGAAAGGGTGCATTGAATTTTATCCATGCCTTCCCTTTCTTCAAATGTGACTCCCGAACACTTTTCTCTGATTTTCGAAGATTTGAAGTCGTTTAAAAAGGGTTTTCTACTTTTTTTCCTTTAAAAATTCATTTTAGGTGACATGGTACACTTTAACTCAATACCAAGTGGCAACTCAGATTTTTATTCAAAAATCCTTTTTAAACTATAATTTGGGCAAAAAATCGTCACATTTTAAACGCGATTTTAGGCCCAATTTCTTTATTTATTTTCTAAAAATCAAAACCTCATCATTTTCACTCAAAATTAAACCAAAAATTCATAATCCATTTTTTGATAAACACGTTAATTTATTTTATTTTTAAAAAATGGGGCGCGACAATAGGTCTAATTATTAAGGGGTATGATATTATCTTAAGTGTGAATTTCGAGGACGAAATTCTTTTTAAGGAGGGAAGGATGTGAGAACCCGAAATTTTTTTTATTTTTTTTCTTATATTACTAGTTTATTTAAATATTTATTCACTGTTTTCTTCGAATAATTTATTTCAACCATTTTAAATCCATTTGTATGGAACAATGTCTCCCTTATGTTTTTAAAACGTTTCGTTCAAAAATTTATTTTTTGGGAGGCTTGTTTAGTAAGAAATAGCAAATTCACATTTTTCGAGGTAAAATTCGATTCGAAATTGCAATAATCTTGGAGAATTAAGAATAATCAATAGTAGACTAAGAAAAGTTAATAGAGAGATTAGATGAGAGTGAATTAAAACTAAGCTTATACCGCTCGCGCGTCGATAGTTTTCCCGAAAGACACGCCAATACAAACAAATTGGAGATTTGAGAAATTAATACTAGACTCGTGTGAGAACTCATGTTTTTATTTCTAAAATAGTTATTTCTATAATTATTTACCCTAGTATTAGTTAAATATATTATCGTTACAAGAATTTTTCGTAAATTTCGCCTTATCGCGCGTGAATCGAAAATTCGCGTATATCGAGCCGGAACGGTTAATTGGAGATTTAAGAAATTTATTCTAAACTAATAAGAGTGAATAATTATAATTTTAAAGGAAATACATTAAAGGTTTAGTGCACAAGTAAAACAAACCCGAGAGAAAACGAACACGAAACACGCGCGCGCGACACTATTCTTAGTTGACTTTTTCACAAACTTTGGCCACAAGTCCTTAAGCTTCATTCATCAGCTCTCTCTCTCTCCTCACTCACCATAGCTGGCCGAAACTTAGCAAGGAAGAAGAAGAAAAACTCTTCACCATTTCACTTCAATTCTTGCTCCAAATCCTTCACAAATCGTCACACAACTTCCATATCATTTGGAGATTCACTTAAGGTAGGAGATAGGCATCATCTCACGGTTTTCTTGGGCCTTTAGAGGTGCAAAAATTTTTTATTTCTCTCAAGGATTAGGAGGTAATTATCCAATCTTTTAATCTCGGCATTAGTGGGTTTAAATCTTGGCTATAAAAGCTTGTAGCTTCATTATTGATGTTATTATTTGAATTGGAATGGTTGAAGTGGGTTCTATGAAATCCCACCTTGATTGTATGGACTGATTATGATGATATAATGCTTGGTTTGAGTTGTATAAAGTGTTGTTTAAGATGATTATGGATATAGAATCGAAGGAAAGTTGAAGGAAAAATTTCGCAGGAATGCTAGACAAATTTTGTCCTGTTTTTGCCGTTCCTGTATTTCAAATTTTGGGGGCTCAAATGATTGTGAAACTGATGTATATATGTTATATAGTGTATAGAAAGTTTCTACAAAAAATCAATTGATTTGGTTGAGTAAAAGTTGAAATTTCGAAATGAAAGGCAAACTGGAAAATGTGTTCTGGGCTGATGAACAGTGTCTCTTTAATTGAACATATCTCTCTGTACAAAAGTCAAAATTGAGTGCCGTTTGCAGAATTTGAAACTAGACATTTGAAGCTTTCCAACGGTATAAAACTCACCATCTAGTTCGAACTGAGTGATCTGTAGAGGTTCACCAAAGTTGTCTATTCTGTTCTGCTGTTCTATTCGAATAGCAGTGGGAAGCCGCAACTTGTCACCTGAATTCAAACTACCTATGGACTGATTTTCAAAACAACTTCCTCTGATGAAATGTAGCCTTTTGAATCTAGTTTTCAACGCCACCGACCATTCTCAATTCCAAGTTGTATTGGGTGAGATATGGTGCAATTTGTAAACTGCAGCAGAGCTGGAAAACCCTACTTTTTGCTGGCCAACTGATTTGGTTGTTTGTGAGATGCTTTGCTTTCAAAATTTTGATGTCAACCAACTATGAACTGCTAATGAAATGTTTTTTGGACTTTGATTTCACAAATGAACCAAAATGGGATTGATTTCATGGTGCAAAGTGTTTGAAAAGGAAAAGAAAGCAAGAAGACAGATTTGTCTTGGAAATTTCTTGAACTTTGGTAGTTTTGTTAACTACCTTCATGTACGAATTTTTACGTGAAATTTGATAGAGGAGTATTTCTCATATGGAAGATTGTGTGTACCAAATTTGGTGTCACTCTAAGACCATTTCGATACTCAATTGAAATCCCAAAGTTTGTTTTCAAATCTGGAAAATTTACTGAACTGTCTTCGATTTTGGCCAACTTTGAGCTGCTATATTTTGGCACTCAAAACTCCGAATTTAGTTCCACTTGTTGTGTTTGAAACCAATTATTATTGTGTTCCAAATTTCAGAGGCTTGTTCACTTTTTGTGAATTTTGCCGAATTTTCAAAGTTTGCCGAAAAACATGATCGAAACTGTCTTGTATGCTCAAATCAGCCACTTTGAACTGAAATTTGAATGTCTTCCGTTTAGAATCTTGGAAAAGTGTCTTCTACGAAATTTTAATACTTTGAAACAAGATTCCAACGGTATAAAATTTTCCATTTTTGGAGCTACTGAGAGTAAGTTCTGATTTTCCTAAGTTGACATGCAAAACTGAAAATTTTCCAACTTGATGAGAAATGAGTTTTTGGAAACTCTTCTCTACCCTTTTATAATAATTGATCTTTTTAAACTCGATTTCATGAAGGAAATCAGTTTTTGTTGTGTTAATAAAACCTCACTTTTGAACCTTTATTTGGAGTAGTTAAGGTTCTTCGTTTGAGGTATTGACTAGTCTAAACGAGTGTACCTTCTTTCTTGATTAATACGTGATTGTGAGTAAGAAATACTTGTTACTTGTTCAGGCGCTCAAGGAGATTTCGAAGAGAATCTCGATGCTGACACTTAAAGTTTTGTTTGCTCAATTATTTTGAATCGGTGAGTGTCAAGTACATGTTAAATGCTTACGTGATTGAAATGTGAATTGTACAAGTGTTATACATGATACGTAAACTTGTCGAGACGAGTGTGTACTTTATCACATTCGTTCTCCTTTATTTGACTTATACGTGTGTTATACGTGAACATGACTTGTATGTCGATCGGAGTGAATCTCGTCGACTATTATACGTGTACTTGTGGGGGACGCCCAAATCTTATTGGCCAATCTTGCGACTTGAGCCTGCATGGGCTTGATCGAGAAGCTTGATGAACCATGAGAATATTACAAGGCAAACCTTGATCTTTTGAGATCTTGTTCGTCATACTCGTAGAGTATCGCCCTTTTTCGTGTGTGTTTTTAAAAACTTGATCTTTTGAGATCTTGTTTGCCATACTCGTGTAGTATCGCCCTTTTCATGCGTGTTTGGTTACGGATCCAAGAGGGTGCAATGGTGGATGAAGGAAGTAGTAAATGAAATTTCTATGGATTTAATACCTACCCGGATGACGGAGTGTCATCACGAGGGGGTATCGGATCGAGTCTTGGCAAAACAAGTGGAAATTAGCTCCTGAGAGCTCCCGTATTTTTAACAAGTGTGTTATATTATAAATTGTAAATTACTTGAATCTTTTGGTTTTAATTCTTGTACATATGTTATTGTTACTCGTAACTTGAACTACGTGTTCGCATGTGCATGTTTTTATTTTTTTTGGCCTCACGAGCATCCGCTCACTCCGTTAGATTTGTTTTCCTTAACAAGACCGGACGGGAAGATTTTTGGAGAAAAGCCGACTAGATTACTCTTTTGATTAGTACGTTGGGTATAATTGTTTAGTCGACTTATAATGGTTGTATTTTGGGACTTGATGCACTGTTGATTGGGGTTTGAATGTAATTGATTAGACAACTTTTGGAAGTTGTATATTTTGGAGAAGTTGATGTATTTTGAATACTTGTGGTGTAAGATTGAATATTCGTGTATGGAAATGACTTCTTGTCTTTATTTTGACTTTCCTTATTAGTCGTTACCCTTTAAGTTTGAACTGGAATTGTACCGAATCCTGACGAGAGTTGGGCAGGCATTCCACGGATACCCTTGGGTTTACCCTTGGGAGAAGTGGGGGCGTCACAGAAGACCCTTGGTTGTTGGTGGGGGATTTCAATGTCATCATTAGCGCAAAGGAAAAATGGGGTGGTTTGCCCTTTCGGACAGATGAGGGAATGTAGTTTCGAACATTCATGTCATTGGTTGGTGTTGCTGATGCTGGCTTTTCGGAGTCTCCCTTTACATGGTATAATAATAGGGGGGATTGGCTCGTATTTGGAAGCGTCTAGACAGAGTGCTTGTCAGTCAGACGGCGCTTCGGTTGGGGGTTCATTTCTGGGTTCAACATCTAGGGAGGGAGCCATCGGATCACGCTCCCCTGTTATTATGGACTTCGACTAGGCTCGATAATAAGCCTAAACCCTTTCGGTTCTTGAACATTTGGACGTCGAAGATAGAGTTATTGGACGCCATTAGGAATAGTTGGGCAGTTCCGTGTTCCGGATGTCCGTTGCAACGGTTGGCTATAAAACTACGAGTTGTTAAGCGGGACATTCAAGTTTGGTCTCATGAGGAATTTGGTAATGTGTTTGATGCGGTGCAAAGGGTGAAAGACGCGGTGGCAGTTGCGGAGGTCGCTTATGACAATGAGCCGTCTCAGCCAAATTGGTTAGCACTTCAGGAAGCTCGGGCGATAATGAGAAACTCTTTGACAAGGGAGGAAGGGTATTAGAAGCAAAAAGCAAGGATTAAATGGCTTAAGAATGGAGACAAAAACTGCAAGTACTTCCATTCGGTTGTTGTAGAGAGAAGAGCTAAGTCGATCATACACCGAATTAAGAATGGCCAGGGGGAGTGGATGTCTGATGAAGGCCAGGTTTCTGCGGCTGCAGTGGAGTTCTTTAAATCCTTGCTTTTGGCTGAGTCTGCCAGGGGTCATGGAGTATATTGGATGTGCTTCCGAAGGTTGTTTTCGATGCACAAAACACTGATCTGGAGCGCTTTCCATCGCGGGAGGAGATAAGGGAGGTGGTGTTCACGATGGATGGGGAGAGCACGGCGGGCCCAGATGGACTTACATGTCGATTTTTTATTTTTGCATGAGAGGTGGTCGGTGATGACTTGTATGAAGCAGTGATTAGCTTCTTTTGCGAACATGAGTTGCCGAAGGGCATTTCTTCGACGTTGATTGTGTTGCTTCCCAAGGTCAACTCTCAGCAAGATTTTAGTCAGTTTCGGCTAATAAGTCTCTGCAACTTTGTCAATAAAGTTATTTCAAAAATTTTTGGCTGTTCGTTTGTCCAAGGTGCTGCCAAGTATTATTTCTCAACAACAAAGTGGGTTTGTTAAGGGCAGGCAGATTTTTGACAATTTCTTGTTCGCTCAGGAGTTGATATTTGATATTCAGAAATCGAATAGAGGGGGAAATGTAGTGATGAAACTGGATATGGCCAAAGCCTATGACAGAGTCTCTTGGCCTTTTTTGTTACAGGTGTTACGCAAGTTTGGGTTTGGAGAGATGTGGATTGATATGATATGGAGGTTGATTTCGAATGTTTGGTTTTCGGTTATTATCAATGGTTCACCATAAGGTTTCTTCAAGTCTAGTCGTGGGTTGCGACAGGGGGACCCTATCTCTCCAGCTCTTTTTGTGATTAGTGCCGAAGTCCTCTCTCGTCTTCTGAACTCGTTGCTTTCTTGCCGGGATTTTTCGCCTTTTAGAGTCCCATAAGGATGCCCGAAAGTCACGCACTTAGCTTATGCCGATGATGTTATTATCTTCTCTAGTGGGTAGAAGAGGTCGATTCGATTGGTCATGAACTTTCTGGAAGATTATGCTTCAGTATCAGGGCAGCTGGTGAACCATCAAAAGAGTTGCTTCTTATCTCACGGCAAATTCCCCAGGATAAGGCAATGGATTGTTGGAGAGGTCACTGGGTTTCGATCAAGAGAGTTCCCAGTTAAGTACTTGGGTTGCCCCTTATACGTTGGGTGGAGGAAGATCTGCTATTTCTCGGATATTTGTGAGTCGATCATGGGCAAGGTGTTATCGTGAAAAGGGAGGTTATTGTCACATGGTGGTAAGTTGGTCCTGATTAGGAGTGTGCTCTCTTCTATGCCTATTCATTTGCTTGCGGCATCGACTCCTCCCAAATCTGTATTTGGTATGCTGGAAAAGATCTTTGCTAGTTTCCTTTGGGGTTCCTTCGAGGGTAGGCTGCGGTTCCACTAGATAAAATGGGAACACTTATGCAAACCGTATGATAGGGGGGTGCGGCCATAAGGTCGTTGAGGCATGTATTTGAGGCTTTCTCAATGAAGTTATGGTGGCAGTTAGGTTGCGACAGTCCTTATGGACTGAGTTCATGCATTGCAAATATTGTCCTAACTCTCACCCTTGCTTTGCCGATGTCTCTCCGGGGAGTTTGTGGACTTGGAAGAGAATGGTGTCCAGTTAGGGCGGTGTTGAGCAACAGATATGTTGGATTTTGTCAAGCGGATCTGTCAGTTTTTGGCATGATAATTGGTTGGGGCAAGGCCCATTATGTTGCCAGGTGGATATCTTCTAGGAACATGCAGTGTCTGAATTCATTGAGCATGGCCAATGGAATGTGCAGCGGTTACGCTCTGTACTGCCCAACTGGTGGGTGGGCCAAATCTTGTGCGTCGAACCTCCCTCTCTCGCACACTTGGACAAAATGGTTTGGTCTCCCAATACCTCAGGGGAGTTTTCACTATTGCAGCCTACCAAATTGCTCTAGGGGATGGAAACAGCTCGTGTCTGTACTCCTCGCTTTGGGTTCAGGGATTGCTGATTAACATATCCTTTTTTATGTTGCGATTGCTGGGTGCCCGATTGCCGGTAATGGATAATTTACATAAGTTTGGGGTGTTAGGCCTGTCTCACTATTTTGTTGTTCATATCCTTGCCAAGAGACTCTTGATCATATCTTTTGCACTGGGGAGGTAGCTCGTAGAGTCTGGGATTACTTTGAAATGGTGGTTGGAGAGTTTAGGGTTTCCTTTATGATAAGACAGAAGGTGATTAGTTGGTGGTTGAGACCTGTTCGGAACCCTTACCTTCAGTATCTCCTTCGTTTGCTGCCTTCGTTAATCTGTTGGAATTTGTGGAAAATGCAGAATAAATTCTTATTTGAGGGTCAGCGTCTGCTTGTTCCACTCGTTTGTGACAGAATTTTCGGTGATCTGCAAGATCTTTTGCATCTTAAGTTTTAATCCATTGTCTTTCCCAGTCAAGGTTGGCCAAGTTTCTTTGATACTGTGGCTGGGCTGGAAAGACGCTACCAGGTGCTGATGGTTCGGTGGAGTTGCCCGGTGCAATCTGTTGTGAAGCTTAACTCTGATGGTTGCTCAAGGGGTAACCCTGGCATGAGTGGAGGAGGAGGTGTGATTCGGAGTTGTGAGGGAAGGTTTCTTCTTGGGTTCTCATGCTTTTTTGGGGAGCTGACGAGTCTACAAGCGGAATTGAAAGCTCTTCTTTATGGTGTTCGTTTGGCTTTAGATCGGGGGTACCATGATTTGCACGTCGAATCTGATTCTTTGGTACTTGTTTAGATTATTCGAGGAACAGCAAGGTGCCCATGGAAGTTGCAAAGGGAGTTATAGGAGCTGTTGGATGCTAGAAGGTTCTTTAGAGAGATTTCCCATTGCTTTTGGGAAGCGAATAAACCTGTAGACAGGCTTTCAAATGTTGGAGTGGACTCTGGGGTAACTTCAACGTATGGGTCGTTTAGTGAGTTGCCTCGAATGGTAAGGGGTGATATTATGCTTGACCAGTTGGGGCTTTCGAGCTTTCGTAGATGCAGAGTTTAGATAGATTGTTGGTAGCAAGTGTCTATAGGTTTTAAACAACTACAAGGCACATTAGCATTTCTTCACTCGATCAGTTTGAGGCCATTAGTGCTTATCCATGTTATGAAATGATTAAATATTATGGATGTCAATCAAAAAAAAAAACTAAGAGAGTTGTCATAAAAGGCTATATTTCTTGTAGTTTATCTAGTATTAGGATATAGTGTCATGAAGCTACATATATATGCATAAGCTACATCACAAAAATAATATCTACCTGTGCCAAAAAAATCAATCATAAATGTGGGTAAAAATTAATGCTAAAAAAATAATGATTTCTAAAAAAAAAAAAAACTAATGGGCATAAGGGATGGAAAAGTTAAATGTTGCATCTGCTATGGCTTCTAACAAAACTCTAGAATCATGTGCTATATCTTTCCAATCCATCCAAGCGAATGTGAAAATCATGTTGAAATCACAAATAGCAAATATATTTTGCATGCACTTGCTTTTTCCTCTCTCTTGATATGGTATTTGTTCATTTGGAGGCACAATAATACTTCCATCTAATGCACGTGTAACACCTTTTTGAGTAGGACAAAAGCATCATAATCATTAAATATTTTTAACAAAAGAAATTTTTATTTAAGCTCTATGATACTTGAACTATTTGCAGAAGTCGATGATGTTGCGGTTGACTTGCATGATGATTTCCATTCCAATTTGGGACAATAATCTCTTTAAAAAAATGTAGCATACTTTGTGGCAGTTCATAGAAATATCCATGAGCTAGATAGGTCCAATGACTATATCTCTTTTTAACTACACAATTGTTGTGATATTGACCCTTAGTCATGAGAAACATTACTACCTTTTCTTTGACTGAAATAAAATGACTGTTTTGTGACCAAGTTTTATTATGAAAACGAATGTCCATATTTAGAAATACTTTTTTCTTATTCTTAATATTTTCCTAGATAGTGCTTGTTTTCCAATCAAGAATTTCAATAACATATCCATGTCCTCTCAACGTAGAATTTATTTTAGGCCTTCTTCCAATACACTTCAATTATATTCCTTTGAGAATTAGTAATGTTATGACAACTTGTAAAATGAACTAATAAACTTCTTCTAGTTAGGGTTTGAAGATATGAAAAAGAAAAGTAAGAATAGTTTGATAACCTTAATACTATAATGTAATCCATTCATAAGAAAAGCTAAAGAAAAATAATCACACAAAAGAAATAATTTATTCATCATCCCAAAAAATTTGGCAAGGTAGTTGTCTACAAGTAAATTAAATGTAAGAAACAAAAGTTGTCTACAAGTGAATTAAATGTAAAAAACAAAAGTTGTCTACAAGTGAATTAAATGTAAAAAACAAAAGATTCCAAAATTCAAATAGAACTAACTTTCTTGCATTCATTGCAAGCCAATTCCATTTAAATTCTTCATGTTTTTCTGTTATTTGGAGCCCTTGCTCTTTGCAAGCCTTACTTTCACAAAAAAAAAAAAACTAGAAGTTGTAAGGTATAGTGGGTCCATTTCAATTAAAGTTTGTATTTTATTCAAAATCTTGTTATAGTTTTTCAATACTCGGTCCATCTGAGTTTTTTCGAGATCTTAAGAACATTACCCAATTGACTATGGAGATCATCTAGTTTTTCACTACAATTTTTTTGGGGCATTTGACTTCATGCATAATTTTTTGGTTTTGATTTCACGTCAACTTTTTCTGTTTCAAGATTGACATATGTCTCTGTGTAGGCTTCAAGACCACCCTATGGTAATTCTTCCTTAAATGGATCCCATATAATTTTCCCTATTGCTATAATATCTTCAAATAATACCCTCATTTCTTTTGAATATTCCATTGACTTACAATGAAATTGTCTTGCTTTAGGATATCTTGTAATTATATGTAAATAAATTAATTGTTTCCAAAAGTATATTGATTATTTAATTAATAAAATGGGCATTAAACTTACATACATATAAATATTCTTCCCATAGCATTGAGCTGCAATTGATGATATCGATAATAGGGTTATAATGAGTATTCCTTGTATTACCAATGACTTTTGTCCAAATTATGTATTTTTTATTTCGAAAATACCATTCATTCTTTAGTTATCTTTGCATAAAGTCAACTTTTTCCCTATCTTTTAAAGTTGATATAATTTGCTCCTAGTGACGGGTGTTTACTACAAGTGCAAGTTAAATCCGAATTTATACCCATTTTACTGCAAGTATACATGCCAAAATCGTAATGTAGGGTATGTATCGGGTCGATCCCACGAGGAGCAATTTAAACAATTACTAGATCCTAATTTACTCTATTATTTAGACTCACAATGTAATTAAGCAGAAAATCCAGAATTAAATCCAACTACAAATCTGTTTACTTTCTACAATTTCTTAGCTAGACAATTGCAATATCACAAATAGAGAAAAATTCACCAATACTTGAATCTAGGGATGTAGATTCCACTTATGGCACCAATGATCCGAATGAAATGAGTTTTACACTTGTTAATTCTCCTTCATTTAACCAGGGATTTATTTCTAAAATTGCCAAATCTTCATTCTCATGATAAATTGGTCTAAAACAGTTTAGTTTTTCCTAATTTCTTGGTAATTACTAAATCTGAGTTTTTTCCATGCATAAAATACAGATTTTATCCACTTGAATGTATTTCTATGCTCATGAATATACTACTCAAGCTCTACTTATGTTGTTCCATTGCTTTTACTATTTTCAATGAGTAAAAACAACTACAAACCTACTGTTGGTGATCAAATAACAACAAGTATTCAAGCATACATAAATAGACAAGTTAATGCAAGATACAACAAGTATAAATTACATTCAATTCATATCACTTGGCCATAAGCTTCATCTATTCCCTAGATTAAGGAAATTAGCTACTCATGGATGATAAAACACTAACTACTTTATTTAATGTAAAACATCATAAATTACAAGTACAATAAGGATAGAGAAAGCTTAGCCAAATAATGGTGAAGCCTTCCAAAAATCTGCTATGCCTTGCACTTAGATGATTACAAGATGAACTTCCAAGTGTTCCTGCAAAATTTTACTAGCTAAGGAGAGTTTTTTGCTAATCAGAAAGTCTGGCTACGTATCTCTGACCTCTCTCTAATGTCTCCCTATAAAAACTGGTTCAAAACTCCTTTTTCTTGGTCATTTTCCATCCTTTGATTCCCAAATCTGAAATTTGTTAGGATAGTCAATAACTAATATTTTTGACTTGAAAATAAGCCATCTTTCTTGCCCTTTTGTATTCTGAAGCATGTGCACCGAATTCCCTTGCAACTTATAGCTGGAAAGTAGTCTGAACACAAGAGAATTGGCTGAGCAAATTGCAGCTTTTCGGCTAGAAAACGCGCCTACACAAAACGCGGCTTAAACTCGCGTTTTCAACTTGGCCTCATTTCAACTACGATTTTCTCTATGATGAATACCGACTAGCTTTTGTGCAAAACACAAAAGTTGTAACCCTTTGAGTTAGATTTCCAATGCTTCAAGAATTACCCAAATCGGAGTTTTGTAGCCTGAGATATGGTCAAACTACTGAAGCGTGCCAAAACTGTCTTGAACTGCATTTCTCACTTAAACATTTTTTTTTACTTCATTTCTTTTCTAACCACTTGAATTCATCACCCATTCATCTAATTTTCACCTCATTTGACATCTTTTGGTGATTGAGTCATTAATCCTGCATGAAAATGAAGTTTTTACCATTAAAATCAATAGAAATGCAATGTTAGCCACTTTAACATAAAATATAGATTTTTACCAAAACCTTAGTTATTTAAATTATAAAAGTAAATAATCAAACCAAAATTAACTAATAAATGTACTTAAAAATACGTAAAATAACCCTTGTCACCTAGTATTCGTTTTTTTAACCTGCCTCCACTATGATTATTAGAATGTGCTCCAATCAAGCATAATTCTATGAAATGTTTGAACACTTATAGGTCTTTCCAATTAGACCTACTAGTATCTTCTAGTTTCAGATCTTCATAGCACATAAATAGATCTAAATAATATAATGGACTAAAAGCCAAAAAAAAAGATAGAGTAATAACTAATAGGAATATTGTTGAATAGATAGAGACAGCCATATCTAGGATAAAATCTATATTGATATGCTTCTTGATGTCTTAATAGTGAATTAGCTAGGTTATGAACCAAAGTCAGAGATTCACAAAAAAGATTAGATACTTATTCACCAAGATAATGATATGTAATAGTCGTAACTTGTTTTAACATTCCAACCATATATAATAGTAGTTGTTGATATGCAAGTCATAGAATGATAAATTTTTTAAAATTATGGCTCGTAACAAAGCAGACAAAGTTCTATTTACGACCTCAATTTGATGATCAGTTTGGGGATGGCTAGTAATACAGAACCAACAATTTAGTACCTAAATTACCTGATAAGGTCTTCCAAAAATAACTTAAAATCTTAACATCTCTATTAGACACAATAGTTCTAGGTATACCATACAAATGAACAATGTTTCTAAAGAACAAATCCACAACATGAGATGCATCATTAGTTGTATGACATGGTATAAAATGTGTCATTGTAGAGAATCTATCAACTATAACAAATATTGAATCATTGCCTTTCCAAGATCTAGGCAATCTCAAAACAAAATCCATGGACAAGTCAATCAAAGGTTCATTAGGTATAGGCAAGGAGTATACAAACCATAAGGATTAACCTTCGATTTTCTCGATAACAAGTCTCACATCTTTCCACCACATGCTCCACATTCTTCTTTATGTGTGGTCAATGAAAATGCTCCTGCAAAATAGCAAAGATCTTTGCAATATCAAAATGTCCCATAAGGCCTCCTCCATGTGATTTCTTAATCAATAGGTGTCGAATAGAGCAATTTGGAACACATAACTTATCAAGGTAAAATGAGAAAACCATCATGAATTTAAAAACTTGCATTGAGTGGATTTGCCATATGAATGAGATATTTCTCCAAAAATAGGATCATTAGAATAAAGTTCTTTAATACGCTCTAAACAAGGACAATTTTGCATCTAAAATTGTAAGTAAAGCATATCTACGAGATAATGCATTAGCTACAACGTTGGTCTTACCTATTTTGTACTTGATTACATATGAAAAGTCTCTATGAATGTAACCCATTGAGCATGCCTTTTATTCAACTTGTGTTGAGCTGTTAAGTATTTTAAAGACTCATAATTACTGTTGATAACAAACTCACGTAGTCTCAAGTAATGCTACCATGTCTCCATAGCTCTCACTAATGCGTATAACTCCTTGTCATACGTCAAATAGTTCAAGGCAACTCAACTTAGCTTCTCACTGAAAGTATATGATAGGATTCTCATCTTGCATTAGTACAGTACCTATTCCAACACTTGAAAGCATCACACTCAATTTCAAAAGTTTCATCAAAATTAGGTAAAGAAAGTAAAGGTGTATGTGTGAGTTTGTATTTAATCAATTGGAATGCCTTATCTTGTTCTTCTCTCCACTTAAATGTTCTCATTTTGCTTAATTACAGTAGTTAATGGGGTTTGCAATTGTGCTAAAATCCTTGATAAATTGGCAATAGAAGCTAGTTAAATCATGGAAGCTTCTGACTTCTCCAATCGACTTTGGTGTAGGCTACTCTTGAATTGTTTTCAACCTTGTTTTCATCAATTTGTATGCCCTACTCACTCATAACAAATCTTAAAATTAAAAATTGATTAGTACATACATTGCACTTCTTGAGATTGGCATATAATAACCTCTCTTGATGCAATACATTAAGAACAGCCCGCAAATAATCAACATGCTCTTCAACGCTTCTATTATAAATCAAAACATCATCAAAATACATAACAGTAAATTTCTTTCAAGAAAGGTTATAGCATGTGGTTCATCAATTTCATGAATGTACTAGATTCATTAGATAGTCCAAAAGGCATAACTAACCATGGTACAATCCATGTTTAGTTTTAAAAGTGACCTTCCATTTATCACCTTCTTTCACTCTAATTTGATGGTAACCACTTTAAGATCAATTTTAGCAAAAATAATAGTACCGTGTAACTCATAAAATATATGATACTTTACCATGATTGCATTAACAGCTCTGCAATCTGTACACATCCTCCATTAATCATCCTTTTTAGGCACTAGAGTCATAGGAATAGCACAAGGTGTGACGCCCCACTTCTCCCTAAGGCGAACCAAAGGGTATCCGCGGGATGCCTGCCCAACTCTCACCAGGACTCACTACAATCCACAATTCAAAATCTCGAAATACTTCAAATAACTTCAATATATAATTAATGTACTCCAAAATATTGGCATGCTTACAATTACTTAACTTTCAAGCTTAATACAAACAAAAAGAATATGTACTGCAACCATACCGTTATAATACAACTTAAGGTCTTCAAATGAAAACAATCTTAGTACTATTCACGAGCACTCTTGGTCTCGAACCCTGTTAAGGAAAACAAAAACGTAGAATGAGCCTACACAGCCCAGTGAGGTTCCAAGACACTCTAGCAGTTCTAATAAATCAGATAAATTGAACCCTACCACATGTATAGTTCCAGGTTGCATATTGGCACATTAACATGGAAATAGTTATCATTGTACGAGTAACTTGAGCATAATACAAGCATGGTTCAAGATTGCATCTTGGCACATTAGCATGATACAGTTATCAATATGCAAAAATAAACACACATTGAGGATACGGTGTTCCAGTGGAACCATTTCGGTCAATTTCAGCCTTATGACTCCAGTGATCCCCTCGGTTGTCTGGTCATCACCTTATCCCTCCAGTGCTAGTACTCGAGTATAACCGAAACGGTGTCCAGGGTTCCAACCTACCCGACCGAGCCCAGTCCTGGCTCGAGTAGATTAGTAACCAAGGGCAGGGCCCAGTTCAGCTTAGAGCTTACAACATGCACAAGTAATCAAGTAACTAATGAACGGTAAAAATTTATCATTTTAGTAGGTCGAGTGAGATAAAGTACACACTCGCCCTAAAATGGTGACAATTTCATAAGGGCAATTATATGCAACATTTAACACTTAAACACATAAGCAATATGCGGTAATTTCATATGAACATGTAATTCACCATAATCAAGTAATCAAATAGTCATGAAGTCAAGTAAGCAGGTAATCAAGTAATCAAATAGATCGGTAAACGGTAAATAATCACGGTTAACGGTTAACGGTAAGTAGTCACGGTTAATTGATAGACATTATTCATCTTAGTAGGCCGCCTATTGGCCATCTATTTTTACCACTTAAGAGTCGAGGAAATTCACTCCAATCGACTTATGCAGCCATAGCATAGTTAATCATTGAAACGTTCATGTAAATATGCATTTCAAGTATTTCATATCGAGTAATTCAAGTACATTTTACTTAAATGAGAACGAGTGCGGTAACACTTAACACATAATGACCATGGAGTAAATAGATCATAGACTATTCAAATCACGTACTCCTATATGGAACACTCACCAATTCAAAATAGGAAGTAAATGCTCAAACAGTGTTTAGGCGTTCCGCTTCGAGTTCCTCTTGAAGGTCCCCTTGAGCGCCTGAGCAAATAATAATTAACTTCACTCACAATCATGTATTTACCAAGAAAGGATGCACACTCATTTAGACAAAATCAAAGTCTTAAAAGAGAACTTTAATTCTCTCAACTCGAGGTTCAAAAGTGTAGTTTAATAATACAAGGAAAACTGATTTTCATCTTTGAAATCAAGTGTAAAACGGTTAAGCAATCCCGAAGGAATATGGAGAGTGCAAAGGACTCGATTTCCTTTAAGTTCGGAAATTTCAGTTTTGACAAGTAATCTTTGGAAAATCGTATCTCACTCTCTACAAGTCCAAAATTGGAAAACTTGGTACCGTTGGAAACTTCTTCCAAAGTACTAAAAGTTCCTAGAAGACACTCTTCCATGATTCCAAATGGAAGATATCCAAAACTCAGCTCAAAGTTGCTGCCTTAAGCTTACAAAGACAGTTTTGGGTTGGTTTTTGGCCAACTTTGAAAATTCGGCAAAAATCACAGAATTCGATCTAGCCTCTGAAATTTGGTACTCAGATAGAGTTGCAAACAAGGTTTAAAACAAAACAAACGGAACAAGAATCGGAGTTTTGAGCGCTAAGATATAGCAGCTCAAAGTTGCTGAAAATAAGGACAGATTGAACATTTTCCAGATTTGAAACATGAACTTTGGGACTTCAGTTGGACATTGAAATAGACTCGGAATGGTACCAAATTTGATAGTATTATACTACCATATGAGGGCTATCCCTCTATCAAATTTCATGGAAAAATTCATTCGGGAAGCTAGTTAACATTGCCACTAAAGTTCCAAGAATTTCCAAGGCAAATCTGCCTTGTACTTCAATTTTCCTTTTTAAAAGCTTTGCTCCACACAATCAACTTCAATTAATTCAAATATTGAAACTAATGTTCCATAAACATCCAATAAGTAATTTAGAAGTAGTTGACATCAAGGTTTTCGAAATATAACTTCCCAAATCAGATTTGACCATTCGGCCAAGAGAAAAGGAAAGTTTTCCAGATTTGAAATGCAAGATTTGGGACATCATTTGGGTATCGAAATGGTCTTAGAATAACACCAAATTTGGTACAATTCAACTTCCATATGAGGACTACTCCTCTACCAAATTTCATTTGAAAATTCACACGGGAAGGTAGTGAACTAAACTACCAAATTTCAAGAAAATCCCAAGACCAATCTGTCTTTTACTTTCTTCTTCCTTTTCAAACATTTTGCCCAATGAAAACGATTCAAATCTGGTCCATTTATGAAACAAAAGTCTGAGAGACATCTAATATACATTTGGTAGGTGATTGACACCAAAATTTTCAAAATAACAAGTCCCAAACAAGATAGGCCATTGATCAGTCCAAAATGAGGGTTTTCAAGCAATGACGCAGGTCTGTAATTTGGCCATATTTCACTCAATTCAACTTGGAATTGAGCGTAGTTGGTGGCGTTGGAAAATAAATTCACAAGGCTACAATTTCTCAGAAGAAATCGTTTTAAAATTTTGTCCATAACTGGCCCATTTTTGAGCATCAATTCGCAGCTCAAAACAGAGCTTCCAGTACAGACGAAAAACAGGACAGGCAACTTTACAAGGTTGGTACGGATCACTCAGGTGGAATCAGGATGTGAATTTTATACCATTGGAAATCTGGGAATGTCTAGTTTCCAGTGCCACAAACGGCACTCGATTTCGACATCGGAGCAAAAAGTTATGACCGAAACAAAAAACTGCCAGAGCAGTTACGGGAAAAATTTCCAGTTTTGCTGATTTCCGAAAACTCAACATTTGGCCAACCAAATCATGAAATTTTTTGATGAAACTTTCTACACATCTCACACAACATATATACATCATAACCAAGTCATTAGAACCACAAAAATCTGCTCTAAGGGTCACGGACATCACAGGGGCAGAAACGGAAAAATTCTCCCCTTCACCTCCTTTGAGCTATCCTTCATAAACTCACTTATTTCTACTAATTTAAGCACTAAACCAACATTAATAACATCAAAACTCATCAAATCAGTCCATCAAGCCATAGTGGGAATTCATAGAGCCCACTCACCAATTTTTCAACAATATAAAGCTACCCACATGCATCTATAAGTTTCCAAGTGCAATATAACTTATATAAACTAAGATTTGAAGAGTGGATCATCATATACCTCCTTAGATGGTAAGACCAGAAATTTTTGGCCCCTTTGATCTCCAAGAAACCGTGAGAATGAAGCTCCTTTCTTAGCCTAAGATGATCTCCAAGTTATTTGCAAGGTGTGGTGAAAGTTTGAGGTGATTTGGTGAAGAAATGGAGCAAGAAAGTGAAGAGCTTTGGTTCTTCTTCCTCCTATGGTAATGCACGGCTGTTTGAGTGAGAAAGAGAGAGTTGTTGCAGCTGCAAAAGCTTCTTGAGGAAGCTTAAGAATGTGTGGCCAACAATGCTCTAAAAGTCAACTCTCCCCTGCGCGCACGGCGCGTTTCGTGCTCGATCCCGCTCGAGTTTGTTTCACTTGTGCACTAAACCTCTAATGCACTTATATTCATACTATTATTATTCACTCTTAATAGTCTAGAAATAAGGGTCTAAAGTCCCTCAATTAATCGCGCGCGCGAAAACGCGTATTTCCGACTTGTGCGCGATAAAGCGAAATTTCTAAGAAATTCTTATAACGATAGTATAACTAACTATCACTTGAGTATTTAAACTTAAAATACCTATTTTAAGACTAATGTACAAGTCTCCAATTTTCCAAACTTATTGTATTCTCGATTCGATTATTGACTCCAATCGCGTATTCACTATTCTCACTTATCAAGCCTTCCAAAAATTAATTTTCGTAACAAGTCATTTTAAAATACATGTAAGCCATAGTTCCATGTGATTGGATCTAAAAAGGTTGGAAAAAAATATTTAGAGAAAACGGTAAGTAATAATTAATTAAGCCATAAAATAAAATAAAATAGGAAAAATTGTGGGTCCTCACACAAGGACTTAGACTTTCTCTCACCCATCCTTTCTTCAAGAACTCATCAACTTGTCTTTGTGAATCTTTGGTCTCATCCGGCCCCATTCAATAGGCTGGTTTGTTTGGCAATAGAACTTCAAGAATCTAGTCGATTTTATACTTAATTCCGCTTAGTGGTGGCAATCCATCTGGAATATCTTTAGGAAACACATCCTCAAACTCTTGCAAGAGAGACACAATACTAGAAGGCAAAGATTGGTCAAGATCATGAGCAGTAAGTAAGATATCCCTACACAAAAGCACCACTATAGACCGATTAACACTCAATGTTCATTTGAGATCTTTGGCTTTTGCAATCACATTTCGTTTCCTCTCTTTTTTTTTACCTCAATGGCCAATTGATCATTTGCCTTTTACCCCTCTCTCACTTCAGCCTTACTCTCTTTTTCTTTTCCCTCGAAATTTTCTTTGTTTCTTTTCTAAATTTCTAATTCATTCCCTCTTTGAGGTCTAACTTGGTCCCCATACACTTGTCTAGGTGTAAGGGGTACAAATGTGACTTTTCTATTATAATGCATGAATGAATATTTGTTAATATGTCCATCAAAACTTAGAAACTTGTCAAATTGCCATGGGTGTCCCAACAAAATATGGCTTGTCGGTATTGAAACAACATTGCATAGTATTTCATCTTCATACCTCCCAATGCGAAAGGGAACAGGAACCTATTTATAAACTTGAACATCTCCACTATCATTAAGCCATTGCAATCGATATGGCTTAGGATGCCTAATGGTTGGAAGGCCTAGTTTCTCCACCACGAGCATTCTTGCAACATTGGTACAACTTTCTCCATCAATGATGAAACTACACACCTTGTCCTTAATATGATAATGTGGACAGAAGATGTTCTCCCTTTGCACTTCATCATCTTTCTTCGGGCAGCTAATGCTCTCCTTATAACAAGGCCAATTTAATCGTTGTAGGCAATTCTTCACTTGAATCATCCTCCTCCTCGATCAAAGATGGCATCCTTTTATATTCAGTTTCATCATCCTTTATAATTTCACCATTGTCCAAAATAAGTATGGAATACTAATTAGGACATTGAGAAGCTATATGACCCCATCTTTGACACTTAAAACATTTATTATCATGCTTTCAAGCCTTACATGATTCTTAGATAGCTTTGGAACTGGTTTTATAGCTTCAAGTTTCAGCTTAGTTGAAACATTTGTAGCTGAAAATTTCTCCTCCTTCCCTAGGCTGCATGACCTCCAATTAGTGGGCTGAAATTGGAGCTAGATCGCGTACTACCTATCCTCTTGAGGCACTATTCCACTTTGACAGCTTTGTCAACCATGTCACCATTTTCGATGTAATATTGCAATTCCAGCAAATTCAAGCCTTTAACCCATTCAAAAATCTTGCAATGGTAGCTTAACGAACTTCTTGTACATCCATATGCATCATAGCAATCTCCATCTCTTTAAAATAATTCTCAACACTGTAGTTGCCTTGAGTTAAAGTTTGGAGCTTTTGATGCAAAGTCACAGTAATAGTAACTTGGTATAAAACATCTCCTTATTGCTCCTCTTAACTCAGTTTAAGTGTCTGTTAGTTGTTCTCAATCTTTTCTCCTGCTAGTCATAGCCTGATCTATACCAAACGATAGCATAATATGGTAAATTCAATCACAGCGATATTTACCTTTTGCTCTTCATATATTGGCCAGCAATCGAAGATCATCTCAATCTTCCTTTCCCATTCCAAGTAAAACCTCCGAATCATATTTTCCCTTGGAATAAAGGGATCTTGAGTTTGATCCCTTGATGGAATCATTTTCACGCCCGACTCCATATCTATTTCGCCTTGGACACCTTACATACTCCTCTTCATCATTGCTGGAATTTTCACATTCATGCACGAAAGTTTGGGTATGGCCTCCATTTTTGTGTGTTTACAGAGTTCTTCAATTAGCCAATTCACTCCTACATAGGGCTCCAATTCTGTAAGGCCCGAGTGCAACTTAAGAGAGGGTGAATTAAGTTGATTAGTAATCCTAATCAAGTTTAAGGCAATTTTACACAAATTTAAATTTACCAAGTTGTCTAGATGATCAACCAACTTAATGAGTACAAAAACAAGTAGAGTACGAGAATGGAGCAAGGAAATCTAATACCCCTGACCAATATTGTCCCATAGTTAGCCACCCAAAAGGTCATGGGTTTTGTTCTTGGAGGTGGGGTTATACCCCACAACAAGTGAAGAGCTCAAAACCGCCAGGTCAAGAAACCCAGCACCCCTCCAAAAGGCTTTGGTCAGGTGGGAGAACACCCACAACAGGGCTATAAAGCGGCTAGGATTCTCCTCCCTAGCCAATGTGGGATCATTACAATTCACCCCTCTTAGGAGACCAAGCGTCCTCGCTGGCATACCTAGGGTCGGGAGTCGGCTCTGATACCAATTCTAGCACCTCTGACCAATATTGTCCTACAATTAGCTACCCAGGAAGATCATAGGTTTTGTTCCTGGAGGTGGGGTTATAGCCCACAACAAGTGAAGAGCCCAAACCCGCAAGTCAAGAAATCCAGCACCCCTCCAAAAGACCTTGATCAGGTGGGGTGACACCTACAACAGGCTATAAAGCGGCTAGGCTCTTCTCCCTAGCCGATGTGGGATTGTTACAATAGTGTGACGACTCGAAAAATTTCTTTATTTTATTTTATTTTTTTCGAATACATTTTCTTTACTTTTAACTTATTGCTTAGATTCTTAGATATTTTTATAAGTAAGTCCAAGTTTTAAAATCATTTTTCTTATATAAGTTAGTTCATGTTAAGTTTGAAACGCATCATGGAAGTGGGACTCGCTAATGCAGTAAGTGCGACAAATTTTTGAAAGATTAGTAGGAATTTTGCATAAAGAGATATTATTCTATAAGGTGCTAGTGGATAATTAGAAGTTAGCTAGATAGTTTAGCCTTTGGAAGACAATAAGATCAGGATTAATCTTGGCTAAACACTTGTCTCAAAGATCTTGGTTCTTTGACTTTGACTAAAGACTTTCTTACCTCTTTAATTAACAAAAAAATGGACTAAAAATCCTATCATTTTACTCCTCTCTTGGCTGAACCTTGGAGAAGAAAAAAAGGGAAAGAAACTTCATCTTCAACCTCAATTTCTTGCTTGAATCTTGAGTTTTAACCAACAATCTTGCAAACTACTCCATAGAAAGTGATAACTAAGGAAGATTAAAGGCTTGAGTGGAGAGATTTTGGAGGAAGAAGCACTAAGTTTCCATCTTTCTTGGGGTTTTAAGGTATCCATGGCAAGAAACTTCTCTTTACTTCTAATACTTGCATACTAGTGGTTTAAAGTTGAATATTGGTAGTTTTATGACAGATTTCTTGGTTTGAAGTGGAGATTTGGAAATTTTCAGCTTTTATGGTGAAATTTCAGCCCTTATATGATGCTTAAGGTTGGTCATGATTTGATAGCTTTGCTATGTAAAATATCTAGTTTTTATATGTTAGTTTGGCTTGCTTAAGGAAAATTCCAGCTTGTATGTGAAAATTTCAGCTTAGGGTTTCCAAAAATTGGCTTGATTATGGTTGGTTTTGAACTATAAATTTGCTATATTTGGATGGTTTTGTGGCCTTAAGCAAGTGTATGTTATAACTCATGACTTTTGGTTGTAGTTGAGGTTGGTTTGAGATAAAATTTGGTGTTGAGTTTGGTATGGAAAAGTAAGGAAAATAAGGAGAAGTGCTGCTGAAATTTTTCCCGCAGGAAACTCTAAGTAGTCTTGGGAAAATCTGTCATAATTTGGTGTAGAAAAATCCAAATTGAGTTCTACTTGTTATGTTTGAAGCTAGATTCAGAGTACTTTCTACAGTAAAAATTTCAGAATTTTCCTCAATTTCTACGAATATCTGTGATTTTCCCAAAGTTGACTGAATTTCCATTCCTGTTCTGGCTTTCTACTGGATAAAGCAGCCGCTTGAGATTGGATTTTGACTGACTTGTGGACAGAATCTTGAAAATGTGTATTTCAGAAACTGTTTTCCAACGGTATAAAGTTTATAAATTTTGGACTTAAGAACCTTGAGATATGATTTTTCAAATAATATCGTGCAAAATTGGAAAAATTCTGTTTTCCTAAAACTGTCCTTACTTTCATTTCCAACTTTAATTTGGAATTGTTAAACCATTTTGAGCTTGGTTTTATGATTGAAATGAGGAATTCTTGGTTACTCATGTCTCTTGGGTCTAAATGTTTTCTTTTCACTCCAAAATCATATTTGCATTTGTGACAGCCCCACCTTACCCTAAGGCGAACCAAAGGGTTCGGCGGACCGCCTGCCCAACTCTCGCTAGGACTCGTTCACTCACATCAAAGAAAGTAAAATAAAGCCTCGAGAATAAGCGGAAACGAAACCCAGCCTTGAACCATAAGATTACATTCACCTCAAGCTCAACCAAATATACAGTCCCAAATGTATACATAAGCTTTAAATTCTTAGTACATTCCAACCCTAATCAAGCACTAGAACGAGATCAAAAGCCAAAACAATACAAAAGGCTAAACTATACTATACAGGTCTCTCGCCCTTACTCGCAACCCCTGTTAAGGAAAACAAAAGACGTGTAATGAGCTAAAAGCCCAGCGAGGTTCTATATACTCAACTAAGCAATTAAACAAGGACAATAGCACGTAACCACAAGTAATCCAAATAACATTGACGATATAAAGCAGGAATAACACATTCATTAAAAGGATACGTGAAGCCATTCGTTCGTTCGTTCATCGACCATCCATTCCTTCAATCATTTAGAAAAATTTCATTTGTCATTGAAAATCCCTCCGTCATTCTTGCCATTCATTCCTTCATTTCGTTCTTCCCCTTCTGGCCAGCGCACTGGCCAGTCCTTCCCAAACTTCATGGTCATACTCGAGTATACCAAACATTCACATTAACCCAGAGTCACTAATCGCCCGACCGAGTCCGCTTCTGGCTCGAGTCGACCAGTAACAAAAGGCAAGGGCCCAGTTCAGCCAGAAGGCTTACATTCATGCACAAGTAACATTTAATCATTCAATCATTCCAATTTCACGTTCATTTGGGCCGAGTACGATAAAGTACACACTCGCCTAGTAAAAATCATTTTTGCAATCATTGAGAACATTTAACATTTAATCAAGTATTTCAACTAGCCACATAGTCAATGAAGCATAACGTATATAGAACACTCACCTAAGCAAGCAAAACGTCCAAAGTATCCCTCCGGATCTCAACCCTAGTCTCCAAGAAACCCTAAGAGTAATCAAGAGAATACATTATGGTTCTATCATCAAAATATGTGGGTGAGTCAAAGAAATTCGAATAAAACTAATACAAAGTAAAAGTATGATTTTAGAAGTGGAAAGAGTACATTTTGATCAAAGGAAATGAGTAACTAAAGGTTTTCCAAACCAAACATGAAAACTAAATTCAGAAGGGTTTTAGAAAATTTCATCGGAAAATTCGGAACAGTGCCACGTCAGAATCTGGCCAGAACTTGGCCGGCTACACGGCCGGATAATGAACAGTAGTTTTTCCTCATTTTTCGTAAAACGTGTTTTTGGCTCAAAACTAACACATTTGCAAAGAATTAATGTATAACAAGTATCTTGGTTAAAAATCATATGAGAAAGGTAATTAAATACCTTGAATTCACACTTTAAAACCTTGCGCGTTAAAATTAGGTTTTGTGGCCGAGAAACCCTAGGCCACTCCTTTTGTTTCGGAACGAAAATGAACACGTATTTGAAGTTCAAAACTCGACAATTGGAACCAACATTATGGTACAAATGGAAATGTACAAATGCAAGTAAAATGGCTCACATAACACTACTCAAGTGGAACTAAGAATGTCCAAGCAAGGAAGTTCAATCGCATTCCAAAAATCACATTTCAAACCTCATTTCCATTCACTCAAGTTCAAGAAAATAAACGGACAGCATTTCCCCTATATTCCTTCACTTTTCCATGCTACAACCCAACCACCAAATCATACCATTCAATCACAATTTCATATACACATCATGAGCTATCAAACATCCTTAAAATACACCCAATTGGAAGCTTTACAACCAACCACAAACAGGCCCTAATATTCCATCATAACTCAGCACACACAACTCCGATTCAGTTGATTCCAAAGCCATATGAAAGCTAAGATACAAGGCTACAATTCTTAAGAAGGCATCAAAAGCTAATTCATTCATCTTCCCAGCCAAAAGAGCCAATTACAGAGGCTGATTATCATTCTCGGACAGAAACAGGGCAGCAGGGGTAAAATAGTCATTTCACAGGCTACAGTGCTCCGATTGAGCTGAAATTTTACAGGCATAATCTACACTCAATTCTATACAACTTTCATGTTTTGAGCTAAGTCCAATTCGGCCTCCATCATGACCGAACAACACTGATCAGATTAGGGCAGAAACATTCACACTAAATCAGAAATCTAACCAACTCTCCACTAATCCACAAAATCATCCATTAATCATGTTAGCAAGCCACCATAGGCCACTAAATTTACAACTATTGGAAACAAAAAGGATGTTCTTAGCAATCTTACCTTGAAACCTCAAAGAAAGTTGGTAGCTTAGACTTCCTCCTCCCAAAACAACTCCACCAAGGCCTTCAATTTCCCTTAGCTAGCACTTGTATGGTGTAGTTTTCAATTTGGTTGGTTAAAACTCAAGATTTGGTCAAGGATTGAAGCTAGAAATGGAAGAGGTTTTCCTTGTTTTTCTCTTCATGAAGTTCGGCCAAGGCAAGGGAAAATGAGAGGAAAATTGGTCAAAAATTTGGTTTGAAGAAAGTTAATCTTCTTGGTCAAAGTCCAACTTCCAATCAAATAATGACACATGGCCTCTTTGAAGTTTCTAAACTTATCTATTCTCCTCCAATGATTCAAGTAGCTAACTAACCTCTAATTATCTTCTAACACCATGTAGAATAATATCACTTAGTATTTCATCACCTAATCGGCAAAATTATATCGCACTAGCGGGCCCCACATCTAACAAATGCACTTCAAGTTACGTTACACTAACTTATACTAGGAAAATGATTTAAAAATTGTACTTACTTGTAAAATGTACAAAATATTTAATATTTTCAAAGGACAGTATAAAATATAGGCACAGAAATAAAATAATACTTGAAAATGTGAAAATTTTCGGGTTCTCACAGCATTGACCATACTTGATCTTGCTTGGGTATACTCGAGTATTTCCACTACTGTTTTCTGTTTGGTGTTCGGGCCCAGTAGGGAGTTGATCGGTGGACAGAGATTGGAGATAAGTGGTATTCTATTGAACTTGTTACTATATTTCAAACATTGACGGAGTGTCAACGGACTTGGAAAATGCTACTCCAGGACCGGCAACATGTGAAACACTGTACGGGACTAAGTGCTACGCTTGGAATCTGGCAGAAGCACCATATCAGCTGTATCAACGTTTGAATCCTGGGTGCTCTACCTAGAACCTAGCAGAAGCTTTCGTATCAGTACCGTATCCTTTTCTTACTGGTGTTGAAGTGCTTATCTGAATGGGTAAACTATCCATGACATTTTGTGTAACTGTTTACTGTCTTCGCTTTGAGATTTTGATATATATGAAAGATCTTTTGCCAATTTGACTGCATGTTTTCTTGAAACCTCTCTGGGCTTTTAACTCATTCCATTAAATTTGTTTTCCTTACAGGGATGAGAAACATGAGAGGTTGAATTGGGGAAGGCATAGACTTTGTCTAAGTTTTGTTAGTTGCTCGCGTGAGCACTCCTTAGAAATTCTAGCTTGCTTGCGTGGTTTTGATTTTGTAAATTCAACTCCGTGACTGTATTCATAGATTGTATGAGCTTTTGAGATCCATAACTATACACGTTGGAGGTTGTATTTGTTATCGCCTTTGTTATTGATGTTATTATTCAAAAATTTCATAGCGCATGATTGAATCTTGGCGAGATTTGGGCAGGCGGTCTACCAAACCCTTGGGTATGCCCTAGGAGGAGGTGGGACATCACAGGAAAGCACTTGATCAAATAGATAGAAATAAAATGAGAAAGGAAGAAGAAATTGCAAACCAAGAGGACTTTCAAATTCCTCTCAACTTGAAGTTTAATTCTACTAACAAGCTTCTTCAATTTGGTGAAGCAAAATCAAAGTAGTACAAGGTAAGGTTTACTTCTTGTTCACTCTTAACTCCTCTTGGTCAAGCCAAAATATTTTACAACTAATATAGGTAACTCTTACAAATCTACACTTTGAATTGTTCACTCACAATTAAAAATGTGACAATCCCACTTTTCCTTAGGGCGAATCCTAGGGTTTCAGCGGACCGTCTGCCTAACTCTCGTTAGGACTCGATACAAGTCAAGATTATAACTTAGAACTAAACAGCCAATAAGAAAACTAATATAAAGAAAAGTCACTTCCTTCGATAGTCATCCAATTTTACCCCATAATATTTCTAAAAGTTATATCAAATTTTCCCAAAATACAACCACCAAAAGTTGACTAGATCTTTTACATCTACAATTGGACCAAAAGACAATCAAAGTGAACTTCTCCAAAATCTTTCCACTTCAAGTTCCTGCTAAGGAAAACAAACTTAAAGGGATGAGCTAATGCTCAATGAGGCCAAGAAAAGCAGGCAACAAGTAGGTACATCTAGCAATAATGACATATTAATAAGGCAGTCATAATATTCATGTAAAATCACAAAAGGAATTAAAAAACACAATCAATGAAGGATACGGGAGCTCTCAGGAGCTAAATCCACACTGCTTCATTGATAGACTTGATCCATAATTTCCAACTGTTGACACTCCGTCAACCGAGCGAGTAACAAGTTCGTAGAACCCCACTTTTCACCAATTTTCGTCCACCGTTACACCCCCTAACCGGGCCCGAACGTCAAAAGTTTTCAAGATGGAAATACTACTCGAGTATGCCAAGCAAGATCTCAAAAGACCAAACTTCATAATCTCCCATGGTTCACCAAACTCCTCAACCAAACCCTTTCTGGCTTGAGTTGAATGGCTAGCCATTGGGTTTGGACGTCCCCACGAGTATGAGTGGTCGATGAGATTGCTCTCAATCGATGCCAAATCAAACACAGGTATAATTGTCAAGTACGAGCAGATTAATTATCAAGTCAAGTAAAAGAGAACGAGTGCGATAAAGTACACACTCGTCTTGATAAGTCCAATTCACATATTAAACAAGAAGTAGTTCAAGTATTATGCAACAAGTCATGGTATTATGCAACAAGTCATGCACTTGACACTCACCAAATTCAAAAAGCAAGTGAGCAAGAAATTCCTTAAAGTTCCTCGCTGGAATTCCTTTCGAATCCCTCTTGAGCACCTGAAGAAATATTAACCAACCATCACTCACGGATACCCTAGGTCATTGAGCATACAAAGAAGAAAGTTCATTTGCCTAGAATTAGGACAATGAATCAAAAAGAGTTTATTTCATTGAAACCGAGACTCACAAATGAAGGTTTAAGGTCACAAGTTCGAGTCAAGTTAAAGGCGTTTTTTCTCGCTAAATCATTAAAATAATGCACAAAGAGAACTCAAAAGTTTTTTTTGATTCATGTCATGGTAAGTAAATCTCGATTCCAAAAGAAAGTACCATAATTACTTTCGGCACGAAAATCGAGGAAAAGGTAGATGATTTTCATTCCTCAAAACTTCTAATCTCATATCCAAACTTTAAAATATAAAGAGCGTTCACATTTTCAAACAAATGGAGTCAAAACTTGTCCAAAACTCCACTCATTTTATCGTAAATGTCAAAGCCAAAGGTTCCAAGTTTTGAGTAGAAAACTAGTTAAAATTCTCCAAGATTTGCTCTAGTTAAAACGCTCCGCTTTTAAAGTTAATATCATGGAAATCAAGGGTATAAGCCTAGGGATTGAAATCCATAACTTAAGTATAAAAAGAGGTGTCATTAACCAAGGAAGTTAAATAACCAAGTAAACACATTAAGAGAGGTTTAATCCTTTAGAAACCAAGATTTAAAATCAAGGTTTAAAGCTCAAAAGAATATTGTATCTGACCATGAAATTAAACTTAAAACGGGCCAACAATCACAAAGGAAGGTTGGAAGTGCTTAAAAGAGTACTTTGTATGAAACCAGAAAATTTCCAGTTTAAAGCGACACTATTTGGAAAAATCATATCTCAAGTTCCGTAAGTCCAAAAATTGGAAACTTTATACCATTGGAAACTAGATTCAAAGAACTAAAACTCTCTAGAAGATACTTTGGTTGGATTCAAGTCATAAAGCATTCAATTCTCAGCTCAAACCTACTGTTTATTAAAACGGGGCAGAAACAGTCTTGATTTTTCAGTAAAGTTTGAAAATTCGGAAAAATTCACAAGAATTGAATTAGCCCTCTAAAATTTATAACACAACAAGAACTTCAATTCAAGTTTCAAACTCAACAAGTGGAACTAAATTTGGATTCTCCAACACCAAGATACAATAGTTGTAAGAAAACTGGTTTTCGCAACCTGTTCCGCCGATTTTCAGTCACAAAGCTTTGACACAACTTTGAAATCCGGCCATAACTAACTCTACACAAGTCCAAATCAGTAATGGTTTATGGCGTTGAAAACTAGATTTAAAATTATATAAATCAACAGAAGAAACCATGTTCAACTTCTTTTCACAAGAGGGACAAAATTGAGCCACAAAATGCAGCTGTATAATTTTCTCGGGTAAATAGGTGAAGTAAATTAGTCCACTTTACCGGTTCGCTATGGCTCGCTCAAAACGAATTAGTAGGGGAAATTTATACTGTTGGAAAGCTCTGGATGTCTAGTTTCAAATGCCACAAACGGCACTTGATTTAGAATTTTGTACAAAGATTTATACACAGACAAAGAACTCCTGGTCGGCTAACCTGGTTGCTTTTCCAGTTTTCTTCCTTTCTTCAAAACTCAAGTTTTATCCAACCAATTGAAATGATTTTTGAAAAGACAATCTCTACACACACAATACAAAATATAACAATCATTTTAGCAGCCATTTAAGCAACAAAATTTGAAATCAAAACAAGGACACAAGACAGCCAATTTCGGTCAGCCCCTCTCCCCTTTATCTTCAAGTTTCTTTCCAACTTTCAAACCAACAACCAAGCTATGATCCACAAGAATACCACATATAACAAGCAAAATCCTCAAGTCCTCTACCTAAAAGTTCACCTCAAGGCCATTACCTAAGATTAAAGCAAGAAACAAGGGTTTCCTCAAGTTAGGTTTGGTTAGGGTTTTCAAACCCATGCAAATCAACCACTAACCACTACTAATCTTTTGTAAAATTTAAGAATTCGAAGGAGAAGAGCTTGTTACCTCTTGAAGGTCTCTTGAACCCTAGGTAGAGCCAAGTTATGCACTACTAAACCACCAAGAATTCACCACAAGATGGAAGTTTCCTTCAAATTGGATCAACTACTAAAGGTTGGGAAGATTTTGTATGGATCTTGGGGCAAGATTGGTGAAGAAAAATTGGAGCTTTTCTCCTTTCTTCTTGAGCTAGAGAGGGCCGGCCACTTAGGGAGAGAAAAGGAGAGAGAGTGAACTTTTGAAATGGATGGGAAAGTGAGGTGAAAGGTAGCTTTTGGGGGGTAAAAGTCAACTAGAAATAGTAGCCCGTATAGTGCCAAGCACTACTAGTTTCCTTCTTGTTTGCTACACTTAAATACTAATCCTCCAAGGTAGTTCCTCTAGCACTACAAATACTCCATACTTATTAGTCTAAAATTAATTCTTCAAGATCATTGCACTTGCGGACCGAATATTGTCTCGAAAAACATGTATTCGCTATTTCTCGCTAAATGAGCCGCAGAAAAATTAAATTTGCTAACGAAACGTTTTTAAAAATATAAATGAGACATTGTTCCATGCAAATGGATTTAAAATGAATGAAATAAATTATTTGGAGTAAACGGGTAAATAAATAATTAAATAAACCAGTAAAATAAAAATAAAAGTAAGAAAAATAAAAATTCGGGTCCTCACAAAAAAGCTATACAAAAGGCTCACTACTCAAAGTGTCGCGCCCTATTTTTTAATGAAAAGAATAACGAAGTTTACAAAAATGAATTTTTATTAATTTTTGACTGAAAAATGAGTTTTTTGATTTTTAGAAAATAAATAAAGAAAGAAAATGGGACTAAAAAATGCGACGATTTTGGCCCAAAATAAAAGTTTAAAAAGGATTTTTTTTAAAGAAAAAATAGAAGTCGCCACTTGGTTTTGAGTTAAGGTGTACCAAATCACCTAAAAATAAATTTTTAAATAAAAATAGAGAAAACGCTTTTTAAACAACTCTAAGTCTGCGAAAAACAAGCGAAAAGGGGTCGAGAATCACATTTGAAGGAAGGGAAGGTAAGGATAAAATCCAAGGCACCCTTTCAATCTAACCAAGACTAGTTGCATGATTTAGTCAAAAAATTTTCTTATTTTAACCTAAAAATTTATCACATTTGGATGTCACTATATGGATGCAAAACCTAATCCTAGGTATTGGAGGGTCAACATGTCTCTTCGAATTGTAGTTTGGTGCAAATTGCATTAATTGCGACGCCCAAAAGTGGTTATTTGAAGAGGTCACGAATATGCTAAATATGAGACTCGAAGAAAAGAAAAGAAAAGAAAATAATATACAAATATACATGATCTAAAGGAATGCATCATAACGGGTGCGGGGAGCTAAAATTTGTGACTAAATTTCCCTTTTTGTAGAGGAGATACAAGCGTACTAAGGTTTAAAGGGTCATACTCGTCCATATCCCATATTTAAAGGGTTATTTCCTATCTAGTCAAGCAAATGATCTAACCTAGTTCTAATTTTCTTAAATGAAATGCAAGCCTAATATCATGTCTCGCACATAGGGATAAGGGATATACATAGGGGAAGTATCATGCAATATGCAAAATGATAAGGATCCTAAAAGAGTAGAAAATATGCATGAAATGTAGTGATTGTCACGCAAACATGGTCTAGCCCGTAGACGGTCCCTAAGGGTTTAGCGTTGGACTAACCCATGTCTCTACATTCTCACTAGCATTGGACTAGCGAGAAAACGAGAAAGAGGACCACAACTAGCGTTGGACTAGTGTGGAATTAAAAAAGGGCCACAACTAGCGTTGGACTAGTGTGGGTGACGTCATGCATTTTATTATAATCAAATAAATCATATAAAACATGATAAAAGCAAATAAAAACATAAAACACATATAGCACATAGCACATAAGCATGATATCTAGATACAAAAACCCTAGGAAAGCAAGTAAACACATAATCACAAAAGCATGCAAACACATAAAAAATAAAAGCGAATAAAGGACCTATCTATTACATTCGAGGGCGCTAACTACAATCTAAAAGGGGAAAGAATGAAATGAAATGAAATAATAACTTAACTATTACAACTTGACATTTAAATGCCTCTCAAATAAGCAAAATTAAATTAAAATAAATTCACAAAATTAAAATAAATAAAGTGAATATAGAAATAAATGAAATATAAAACATTCAGCATGCAATTACACACGTAAAATTACATAGTAGCACATAGGATCAAGTAAAATCAAAATAAAGGAGTAAAGTGTACCTAATGAAATGAAATTTTTCTTATTTATCCTCCAAAACAAAGAAAAAGGTCAAGGCATCACTTTTAATTAACAAGTAATCACAAAAAATGGAAATAAACACGAAATTGAATCAAACAAAGCATCCAAATGAAAGTAAACAAACCATATTCAATAAATTAAAACAAACAAGAACCCAATTTTGAGGGGTCAAATTATTATTATTTCAAATATTAAGGGTCTAAATTAAAATAAAATAAAATTAAGGACTTAAGATGAAGCCTACCAAAACTAACTGCTAAAGTTTACAAAATAAATCAAAATCCTCTCATCAAACCCCAAAACAAAAACATCACCCAAATCTAAACCATTTTTACAAAATCCAAATAAAAAACTATAAATTTATCAAAAATTGTTAAACATTTAAATTTCATCCTAGAATTCACAAATAATATGTCCAAAAAACACATTAAAGCATGCCAAAGAAAAAATAACATGTTAAAGGGACAAAATTGATTAATTTTTTCAATTTTCTGGGCCATAGTAGCATTACTTAGAAAACTAGGGGTTAAAGTGCAATTTTTTTTAAAAAAATTCCCATTGCAGAGCTTCGAACAAGTTTATGCTTCTGCAGTTTCCTAGCCACCATTCTTTCTGCAACTTTTCTTATTCAGCCGAAACATATTCATGCGAAGTGACTCAAATCAAACCTACTGATTTATCAACCAAAGCCAAGTGCAATAACTTCAACCCATTGTTAACATTACCCAAAATACAATTGCCTATTTCCAACAAATTCAATAATTCAACTAGATATGAAAAATGCAGCAAAGATGCAAAGAAAGAAACTTGCGGTGAACATGCACATGGTATACCAATTGAATAACAAACAAACCACAAACTTCAAGCAAGCCAAGAGCCTCAGCAACAAAACAAATGACCTGTCAACATTGCTGCAACAAAGTAGAGAACTCCAACCCTGTTGCAGCAACTCTCGGCTCCTTATAAGAGTTCCAACATACTCAACCAAGAATTGACTCAATGTATCAAGACCACAAAGCTTTCTTTCCCCTTTCCAACATAAGGTTTTGACTTCTAGACATAAAGGTTCCGTATAAGAGCATGAAAATCTGGAAGAGTTGCTGCAACTTCGTTGGTTTTTTTTTTCTTAAGCATAGCAGGTCATCAAAACAGAATTTCTATATATTGTCGCTATCATACCATGAAACAGGGAGGAACCAAAACGTTGTTTGAAACAAAATGATAAACATTAGACACTGACTTCCTTCTCCTTCTCATGTAAACATCAAACACTGATTCTCCTTCTCACATGAAGCCCATGAAACCCATAAAACATCATACCATAAAGCCCATGTAAACATCATTCTCCTTTTCACAGCAAGCATCTTACCACTAAACTACAGCCTAGGAACAGATTCTAGGAACAACACCAAACAGATTCTAGGGAGAGTAAACAGGCACTAACATACCTAAAATGCAAATAAATAGCAAAAAAGGCAACAGCTTTGGACTGTAAAAATGCAAGTAAAATGCAAGGAAACAGCAAAACGTAAACTGTCTCTCCCAACTTTCGGCTACACTCACGAGCTTCGACCAGCTTTGGACTGGTCAAAGCTCCTCTCACATACACACAGAACTTCACCAGACTGATTCCCAACAACAAACCTAAAATTTACAGCAACCCAACAAACTTCCTTACCAACAACAGACATTACATCCCAACATGAATGCATAACATTAGAAAGAGCTAAGAAATTTTTACTAAAAGAAAGGGGAGAGAAACAAACAGGTCAATAACCCTCATTCCCATACATTCACCAGCGAAAGTTAAAGAAACAGGAGAAAGAAAGCATTACAGTGCTTTTCCGACGATGATGATGGATTCTAGTGAGATGGTGACAGCTTCTTATTTCCCCGCGAAGTTCCTCCTTTCTCCTCTTAGTTTCTCCGCTTCCTATTCTCTCTTTTTCTTGCTCTCAGTTTTCGTTTTTCTTTCCTCAGCCAAAACCCTTTCCTTCTTTCTTTCTTGCCTTTTTCTCTGGTTTCCTACCCTCACTCAGCCCCTCTGTTTTCTCTTCGTCCGCCGCCACTTTCTTCTTTCCTTGCTTTGTTTTCCTCTTTTTACTTGCTCAGTTTTTTGCTTTCCCGAAACCTCCTCCTCTCCACAGCCGAAGCCTTTCCTTCTTCTTTTCTTCCCTTGGTTCCCTTTTTCCTTTTCTGAAAACCCTCTTTCGGTTTCGCCTTTTCCTTGTTCCCGTAACCCTTTCCTTTTGTTTTCCTTTTTTGTTTTTAGTTTTTTCCTCCAAATTTTCCCAAATCAACAAGTGTCATCCTATTAATCTAGCAAGTGTTGTGGTGTCAAAAGAAAAAAGAGACACTTGTCTATTGCCTACTGTGACAGCCCCACCTCTCCCTAAGGTGAACCAAAGGGTTTGGCGGACTGCCTGCCCAACTCTCGCCAGGACTACGGGGTCGAATCACACAAACCCTAGATTCACTCGCGATTGAACCCAAAGAAAACCAACAATTGAAACTTACCAAACCAAGAACACGAGGGTATACATTCATCAACAAATACACGAAGAAAACATGTATACTTACTTATATACATACGTTGGAACTTTACAAGTCAAAGAAAAGACTTGCTCCAAATATAATTAGGGTTTTCTTGTACAGAGGAGCATAACCAAAACGAGATGTATATCACTAGCTCTACTCTTTCTTCAAAATCATGGTTCAAAAGAGTTGTTCCCTGTAAGGAAAACAAAAGGGGTGGAACGGGGTGAGCTTACGCTCAATGAGGTACCAAAAGTACAAGTAGTCATGAAACATGGCATTTCACTTTCCAATCATGCAGTTATACACATCAGATAAGAAAATGAGTAAACACTTCAAATGGAAAGGATACAGGTGGCTCTCAGGAGCCAAATTCCCCTTTCAGTTCTTGATCGCATCCCGTTGACCCTCCGTCAACATTTAAAGAAAGAAATATGACCATAGACCCCACTTTACTCCCAATACCTTCCACCGTACATTCCCCTTACCGGGCCCGAACACCTCAACCGAACAGATGGTGGTAATACTCGAGTATACCGAAAATCCAGAGTCTTAATACCCAAAGATTTCTCAGAAACAGACTACTGTGGTTCGTTATCTAATCGACCAGGCCTTTTACCGGCTCGACTCGAATAACTAGCCACAGGATTTGAGCTCAGAGGTAACAGAAAGGTCGTTGGATGCAATGTCCAAACGGCAATAGATTAAGCACAGATAACAGATTCAAAATTTTACACAGTAAATAGGCATACTGACAAGAGAACAAAGGTGATAAAGTACACCCTTGTCTCAACGGAATAAACAGATAGCATAGTCATTCAAATTACAGATTGCATGAACAGAAACCAAGTTAAGCAACAAAGGAGGGGAGTGGTACACTCACCAATTCAAGTGCAGATACTTCAAAAGTTTTCCCCAAAATGACTTTAATCGCCCAGAAACCCTAAAATAACCAAGGTAAACAATTGAGATTTTTACATCCCAAATTCTAGTAAACAAAAAGCACAAGTGAGGCTCGACTACAAGTCGTATGCCTATCCAAATGAACTATGAATGCAAGGTTGTAAAAGCGTGATTTCGGAACGAAAAGGTAACAGGAGGACCTAGGGGCTCGAATGACCTAAAAGCCGTTCATCTACTAAGAATCAACTCAAACTTGAAGGAACCAAGCGGCCTAGAAAATTGGGCAGCATGCCCTTTGTGTTTACCAAGTTTCCAGCCATTTATGGCTTCCTTATTTTCCTTAATTCAGCCCCACAATACACACAAGTAAGGTTACCACAATAGCCCTTCCATAGGCTCCAAAAGCATCCAAGTACAACACAAGTGCAAAAGTACCATTGAAAATCAGTTTTGAAGAAAAAACTAAACGGCAAATTTGGCATCCCGTAGCATTTTAGTCATAACCGGAGTTATGGTTATCGAATCGGGGTGAACCATGTACCATTTCGAAGCTAAGACAGAGGGGAACAACTTTTATGAAGGCCACTTAACCTAATTTATAGTTTATCTAAGTCGAATTTTCCAATCACAGATCCAAAAGTTTATGATCAGTCTGGTTGTCAGCACTGACTTTAACCGGCAATAACTCAGGCTACACAACTCCGTTTGGGGTGTTTTCAGAGGCTTTGGAAAGCTAAAATATAGGGCTACAGGTTTTGTGTTTTGGCCAAAAGCTAATTGGATACGAATCAGGGTGAAAAATGCAGCCCAAACTGGTGCATTCACAAAACTGTTTGCGAATTGCACCTTGTGGCAGTCAGGGTATTTCGGTCATTTCACAAGTTTCGGTACTCCGATTGAGCTGAAATTTTACCGGTAGTTAGCTAACTCAAATACCTACAACTTTCATGTTTTGAGAAAGGGCTGATTCGGTCCCTCTCAAGGTCGAACATACAGTGTAAAAACAGGGCAGATTACTACCATATAGAAACCCTAAGCTGGAATTTTCCGCAATTCACCACAATTAACGTATAATAACTCCAAATTACACCATATTAAGCCATCAATCCAAGCCAACTATGATTATCATATGCAATCAGAAAAATTCCCAAGAAAATAATAAATTCACCAAACTTCACTTTAATCCACAAAATCATCCATAAAACAAGCTCCTTAACCGATATAAGCCACTAATTCACCATTATTATGGACAAAAATGAAGTTCTAAGCAAAATACCTCAATTTTCAAGAAAGGTAGCAACTTAGAGCTCTCCTTTGCAAAATAACTCCACAAGCACCTTGAATCTTCCTTAATAAGCTATTTCTACGGAGGTTTTCGGAATTTTATCGGTTGGATTTCGAATTTTGGACAAGAAATTGAAAGAGAAGTTGAAGCTCACTCTCTCCTTTTTCTCTCAAGAATTTCGGCCACAATAGGTGAGAAATGAAGATGATTTTGGTCAAAATTAGCTTTTGGTAAAGTTAAGGAAAAGTTAGGCAAACTTGGCCCAATAAGAACGCGACACGTGGCACTTTTTGGATTTCTTTCTTATCCTTTAGCTCACTAATGATCAAATATCTAACCAACCTCTAATTATCTCTTAGCACTCAGTAATTTAATGCCTTTCTGCAAAACTTAATCTAATTGACCGAATTTCTCTCACTTAACGCACTAGCGGGTCCCACATCCGCTATTCGCTCCAAATTTCTCGTGAACTCACTTATACTAGAAAATGACTTAAAAACTATATTTACTTGTAAAATATATGTAAAATAAATATAATAAAGAAAATATAGAAAATATAGAAAACGTGTGCACGAAAATCGATAAAAACCCTAAAACCGGATTTTTCTTCCTCGAGTTCTCACACCTACCTTATACACTTAGCTAGTTTGCATGTGTTCCACATATTTTCCCTTTTAATTTTTTTTATTTTCCCAAACAAATTTAAGATAAATAACAAATGTACATTCCCCCTCCCTTTTTTTATTTTATCTTGCAAAAGTTCATTTTATTTTATTTTAAAAAAAATTGAAAAGATAAAAAGATTAGAATTTTTGTAAGAATTTTCTTTTTCCGAAATTTAATGCAAAAATATTTTAAAAAGAAAAAATGATGAACCTTAATGTACCAAAATAAAAACAAACTCTAATTACCATTTTGCAAACTTAATCAATTAAAATAAGATAAAATAATAAATAATAATAATAAAGCTAAAATTGAATAGAAATTTTGGTGTCTACACAAAGAATACAAGAAAGGTTAGAAGAGTTTTTTGCAGCTAAAATCACTTTTAGGAGGTTGTATTCAACGTGTACTCAAGTTATTGGCCACCCTAGACTTAATAGTATTTATAGCTGTCCAAAAAGTGCATCGTTTTCTTCTCCAATGGTCATGCATTAAATATAGAAGAAACTAGCAATTAAGAGTATTGGACGTCTAGTCCTCTTCTTTGTGTCCAATGAGTGCATCTAGTAGCGTATTCTTAGCTTTTATCGGATAGCCGATGAAGTTTATGTATCCGACACGTCTTGCGTCCGATAGAGATTAGAATGTTGAGATGTTTTTCTCAAATTTATTAGACGGCCAATCCAAAGAGTTTGCGTCCGATATGATGTTTAATAGATCCCTTGACTATCAGACGTCTTATATCCTTGTGAAGTGTTTGACAGCTTGCATCTGAAACTTTCTCGTCAATTATCGAACGTCCGATGTTCCGATATGAGCGTTCGAAACCCTCAGCAGTTTTTTGCTCCATTTGATTCAAATCTTTTCTTCGTTCTTTTGAACTTGATGCCTATTCTGAACATATTCTCATATGAAATCATTAGTCTATTTCATCAATTTGTTTCCCATTGTAAGGCCCAAGCAACCTAAGAAAGGGGTGAAATAGATTGATAAATAAATGAGCAAATAAAGGCCAAATTTTCATCCAATTATTCAACCAAAATAACTTAAGTAAACAATTTCTCAAACAAACACAATGACAAGAGATATAAGCAAAATTAAGCTACATAAAAAAGCAACAGAAACAAAACAATAAAGTAAAAAGATTGCAAACCAATCAAACTTCCAATCTTTTTCCAAACTTGGAGTTGAATCAACCAAATAGTCTCTTCAGTTGATAGTGACACTAACTAACTTGTACAAGTGAACACTCACTCCTTCCTCGCCCTTAAAGTCTTTAATTGAGCCAAGACGCTTTACAACTCTCCTAGTTAACCCTCAACTAAATACAATTGAAAATTACAAGCGAGGGACACCTTCACAAAGGTTTTACTTCTCCTCTTTGACAAACCTCACAAACCCAACTTTCCGCACACCTATACAATAATTAAAGTATATTTCTACCGAAATATCATTTTTTGAAAGTTTGTATCTTGTGTAGGCAAAAGTCTTTCTCCTTCTCATACTTGAGGGCATTTATAGATGGTGAAATGTCGTCCCAAAAACCTCCCCAACAGTAAAAATCTAATTGTTAAAAAAATAGCCATTAGAGCTATCAAACGTCCAATCCTATATGTTAGATGTCCAATCTCCTGTTAGACGGTTGGTTCGAACGCAACTTCCTTGCTTCCAATATCCGATAGTCCACTGCTATAATACCCACTACAAGCAAGTTAGCCAATTTGTAGCTCAATATCTCAATCAAGAACTTCAATTCTGCTCTTGTGCAAAATATGCAAGTTGTAGCTAAATGAATTACTTTCCAATGGATCAAGAACCAAGTCGGTTGGAGGTTTGAAGAATGGGTTATGCCCAAATTATCTTTGACTAGTTGGAAGATTGTTTCAAATTATAGCCACAAAAAATACTCCAGAAATTTGGATTTTTGGATAAGAAAACATGAGAATTGGACTTTGATGACTCTTAACAATTGTAGCTCTTCCTCTTACTTTTGCAATGCTTCAAGAATCATCTCAATCTGATGTCTGTAACTCATGTTATAGTCAAAGTACTGAAATGTGTTATCCCAGCCAATCTCATTTTGCATTGCTTCTTGATCTACTTTTCTTCTTTTTCCAATAAGCTAAGAACTTGTACTAACACATAAATTTATTAGTCCAAATCATTATTTTATTTCCTTGTTATCAAAACCAAGGATTGGTCAACCTAAATTTTCAATCTTCCCCTTTTTGATGATGACAAACAAAATGGTGATTTTTTTTATGAAATAAACTCAATTATACTCCCCCTAAGTACAAGCCGATTATTCAAAAGAATATCATTCAATCTTCTCCCATTTTTAATATCATCAAAAACAAATAAGCATAAAGAGACATTGTACATGAAGAAGGAACTTCAAGAAACTCCCTCTAAGATCAAGGTCATATCAATTTTCATCATTATTCTCATCAAATATCTCCCCCTTAAAATAACAATGTAATTTAAATAAGCACAAGGAGATGAATTACATTCAAAGAGTTACTTCCCTTCAAAAGCATATTAACAAGTACACACTAGAAAATCATATAAGGAATTATTTTCAAAGTAATTTTTTTACTCATTCTTACTATAGTACCTCCTCAAATGTATAAATATGCACCAATGGGTACATAAAAGCATCATTAAAATAAGAGTTGATCAACTCCCTCAAGCACATGTGATGCAACTACCTCAATTATTATGAGGTTAAGAACATTTTAACTTTCTAAACATGAATAATATGAACGTCACTAGATAGATACCAGATTCATTTTCTTAAGTGATGTCAATATGGATAAATATAGCATTTAAGTATAAAATTGACAAATAACATCGCAATCATTTCACTTGTACAAAATAATATGCTAGATTTAACTAAGTTAGGTAGAATGCTCTCACACTTAGATTAAGAAATACATTATTCCTTGTAGCTAAACTATGTCAAAATTAGATAACTAGCATAGTACACAAACAAATCTCATAGCAAGTTGAACACGTACAGATCTCATAACAAGTTAATCATGAAGCATTTTCAATCATGCAAGTACTTTTGAATAAAAGATCCCCTTTTCTTTTGTAAGTCATGAGCTAATTAAAAATTATTGGGAGTTATCAAAATCAAACAATTATGTGCTCAAATTTATCATTTTGAAAGACATATTCACTTTCAAAATAGTTAGGTATTCCAAATCTTTGTGTTCTACTCTCACAAGTGTACAAGTTAGGAGACATATCAATCAAGCATTCAAATGTTACCGATTTGCCTCAAAAGCATTCCATTCACTTATAATGGATATCATCCACATTGTCCATAGTAAATACATGCTTTACCTTTTTTGTTTTGTTCTCCATGTACTCCATAGTGCAAAGTTTAATTTGGTAGATGAAAAATCCATGTCTTTGTCCTTTCCAAACCATCACGCTCTAATTTTCCATTTACACCTTTTATTCTTTCACACTTTTTCAATCTTTCAACCTAATTGACTTTTTGACTCCAAGTAACATTTTGGACCATCTTTCAAGTTTCACTTGGATCAATTTCTTCTTGGATACCTACACAAGAGAGATCACTTTTGGTACCCATTTATTCTTGGATCCATGTGGGTTAGTTGTGTTTTTCAATATTCAAATGGATTTCATTCCCAAATTCACATTTCATTTCACATAAAACTCTCTTTTCCTATGGCCATGTTGGCAACCATAATCACATAAAATTGGAGTATTTCACATATGAGAAGATCTAATAAAGCATAATCCATCTTTTCTATAGGTAGTAAAATTTTTGTTAATCAAAGCATTCCTATTCTTTTTCTTTTCCAAAACACTTTCTTTCTCTTTTTTTAGAAAATCACTAAGGTCATTCATTCTTTTTCTTAACAAGGTTTATTCTTCTTTAATTTTTTTTATAAAACTTTGTTTTCTCATCCAATTTTCTTTTCAAATCATCCTTTTTGTGTATAAAATTAACTCCATTTTTCTTGAAATCATCATTTTCTTTTCTTAATATCTTATTTTCTGGAAAGAGTTTGAAATTTTCACTCAATAAAGCATTTATTTTGATTTTCAATTCCTTATTTTTAGTATAAGATTCTTTCAAACTTATGCAATGTAATCATAATGCCTTAATATCATCATCATCATTTTCATCATTAGAGGAAAAGTTAGAGAACACCTCATCATCCCTAATTGCCATAAATTTCATTCGGACCCTTTCATATTTTTCTTCAATTTCAACATCCGAATTGCAATCATTTCATGTGATTTGGAAGTTCTTAAAGTTTTATTTTTTATTTCCTCTTGCTTTGGTAGAATTGGTTGCTATTTGGTCCACCTCTTAGAAGTTCTCTCTTATTGTTGAAAAGTTCCTTGATGGTTTTGATCATAAGAGCTGCATCACTTTCATCAAGTTTCACATCTTCACCATCAAACAGGTGTAGATCTTCTTCTTCTTGACAGGCCCTGAGTGCAATGCCTATCTTGACTCTAACTTCTTCTTCTTGATTATGCACTTTTGATTTTTGCTTCAACTCATAAGAGGTTAGTGAACTGTCTAAAGAATCAATAGACATCTTCTGGTATGGCCATAACCTTGGTTTCCCATTTATTGGGCAAAGCATTCAAGATCTTCCAATTTTTCTCACCTAAAAAATATTCTTTACCAAACAATTCAAGATCTTTAATAACGTCACTAAATCTACATTACATCTTATCAACATTCTCACGAGGTTTCATTTTAAAAGATTCATATATAACAAGTAAAAAATTTCTTTTGCTCTCTAATATTTTGGTTACTTTCATGTATTTCACACAACTTATCCAAGATTTCTTTAGTCAATTTACAACCTTTAATCCTACTAGATTCATAAACATCTAATGCAGTATATCACACATTCATGATTTTAGCATTTAAAGAAAGATATAGTTTATCTTTTTCATCTAGATCTTGCCTAGTTTTTAATCTACTTAAGTTTATTGTAGCATCAATTATTGTAGCTTTATAAGGATTATCAATAACAATATACCAAAACTCAATGTCAATAGATTGTAAGAAAACTTTCATTTTTTGTTTCCAACTATTAAGATATGAGTCACTAAATATAGGTAGTCTAACAATAGATTGCCCCTCTAAAAATAAAGCATTATTGGCTGCCATCTTTACTCCTAAACCAGTTGAACTTAATTTCTAGAAAACCAAACTTTGATACAATTGGCCTAAACAACCTAAGAAGGGGGGTGAATTAGGTTGATAAAGAAACAAGCAAATAAAGGTCAAATTTTCTCCCAATTATTCAACCGAAATAGTTTAAGTAAACAAGATCTCAAGCAAACACAATAACAAGAGATACAAACAAAATTAAGCCACATAAACAAGTAACAAAAAGAGAACGATAAAGTAAAAGGATTGCAAACCAATCAAATATCCAAGCTTTTTCCAAATTTGGAGTTGAATCAACCAAGTAGGTTCTTCAATTGATGGTGACACTAACCAACTTGTACAAGTGAACGCTCACTGCTTCCTCACCCTAAAAGCCTTTATTTGAACCAAGGAATTTTACAACTCCCCTTGTTAAACCTCAACTAGCTACAATTTAAAATTCACCCAACCAATTAAGAACTACTTTACAAGCGACAATCACCTTCACAAAGGTTTTACTTCTCCTCTTTGACAAACCTCACAAACCCAACTTTCCCCACACTTACACAATAATCAAAGTATATTTCTAACCAAATATCACTCTTGAAAGCTTGTATTTTGTGTAGACAAAAGTCTCTCTCCTTCTCATACTTGAAGGCATTTATAGGTGGTGAAATTTTGCCCCAAAACCCTCTCCAACAGTCAAAAAACTAGTTATTTAAAAACTAGCCATTGGAGCTGTTTGACGTCTGATCCTATGTGCTAGACATCCAATCCCCTGTCGAACGGTTGGTTCGGACGTTCGACAGTCCACTACTACAGTACCCGCTGCAAACAGGTTAGCCAACTTGTAGCTCAAATATCTCAATTAAGAATTTTGATTTAGCTCTTCTGCAAAATATGAAAATTGTAGCCAAATGAGTTTACTTTCAAAGGATAAAGAACCAAGTCATTTTGAGGTCTAAAGAATGAGTTATGACCAAACTACCCTAACTAGTCAAAAGACTACTTCAAATTATAGCTACAAAAAAATGCTCTTGGAATTTGGGTTTTTGGATAAAAAACATAAGAATTGGACTTTGATGACTCTTAATAATCTCAATCTGATGTCCATAGCTCATGTCATAGTCAAAGTATTGAAATGTGTTATCTCGGCCAATCTCATTTTTCATTGATTCTTGTTTTGCTTTCCTTCTTTTTCCAATGGGCTAAGAACTTGTACTAACAAAATTCTCACATAAAATTATTAGTCCAAATCATTGTTTTATTTTGTTATTATCAAAACAAAGGATTGATCAATCTAAGTTTTCAAATTCCTTCTTCAACAGTTTACACATTAGGCTAGTCATTGCCTCTATTGAGTTTAGGGTCCAAAGTTGACGATCCTTCTCCGTTAGACATGCTTAAGTTTCCCTCCAAAGGTGTTAGTAAACAAAAAAAGGATTTTTCCTACGTGCTCCCTACAACCCTCATGTATTACTCAAAGATATAACACTCTAATAGACTCACCTAGTAGTTCTCAAGGCCCTTGATCACTTCTCTTGAAGAAATCATATCTTCCAATGTGATTCAATCAACTATCAGTAGAACTAACTAGAATGTGACTTGCAATTAGGGTTTAAAGGAACTAAATTGACATAGACTAAGGATAGGATATAACCTAAGACTCAAATGACTCTAAGATTTGTTGGAAAAATGACACAAAGAAAAGGGAAAGAGTGAGACACCAATCGGGTTCCAATGGACTTGTTGGGTAGATTCAAAGTGTTCTAGGAATTTGAAGGGCTTGAATTCATTGCACAACCCTTTCACTTCAAGACTTGATGATTGAAACTTAATTTGCCCCAATCCAATTGGTATTTGGCCAAAAAAGATGCAAAAAGGTAACTGATTTGCTATTTTCCAATTCTAATTAGGAAACTAATGTATGCGGCTATTTCTTTAAGTTTTCGAGCCACAAATTGTTGAGTTTTTGTTTCCATTACATGTTCACCTGTTTTTCTTCAAGATTTGAAGATCAACAAGTCATTTCAATCAAATTTGAATCAAGAAGATGGCCAAACAGCTTGATCATTCAAGACTTTCCAAGTATTTCGAGAAATTGTTAGGTTTTATCAAGAACTTCAAGAGTTGACTCAAGAATTTCAAGTAAACCAAGAGTTTGATTTAAGCTTCAAAAAGCAATCAAGATCAACCTCAAATTTTCAAGAATCAAATTAGAGTTCCAAGTTTGTTTCAAGATTTTCAAAATTCGAAAAATTTGAGATCAAGAATTCAAGAAACTCTAAAGATTGTTTCAAGATCTTCAAGAACTTCCAGAATTCAATCAAGAAAGATTCAAGAAACACAAATAGACAACCAAGATTTTTTTTCCAAACATTTTAGACAAAAGTTTTTTAAGGGTGAACAATAACTTTAGATTAACAATGCCTTGGATGAACAGTGATGGTGAGCAATGCAATGAATAGTAATGATAAACACTAATCGTGAACAGTAATATTTTTTTTGGACAAAAGACAACACACAAGAAAGATGATACATAACTCACCAAGAAACCCTAGAAGAATGAAGTGACACAAAGAAAGGAAATTGACTCGAACAACAAAATAAAGGAATATAACTTAATACCTTCAACCAGTTCTGATGGCAGCTGATACAAACTTCGTCCAACTTGCTACGTAACCCATAATACAACAAGCGCCAAGGATCTAAATTAATGGTACTCAAGTTTTGATAGTGGAATTAGGTAGAATGACACCACAATCACGAAGAGGCCAAAGCGAACTCTTTCTCAATCTTATTTGCTAGAAAATTGTCAAACCCTTCCAAAGTAAAAGCAAGGCCATTTATAGCCAAAGGTCCTAAACTGGTCCAAATCCGAATCAGACATGGATTGCATCATTTATTGTAATTAAATAACTAATCTAATGGCACATATAGCTAGTATAATTGGCCATTTTTTTCCTAATAATCAATAATTAAGTAATTAAGAAAAATCTTAACAAATTGTACGAAAATAAAGAAAAACCCTAAAATTTTTCCGAATCAAATCCACAAAGATCAGTGGTCAGATTCACATGTACCAAGAAGAAAAACAACATGAAATGCTTGAAGGGATTGGATCCATGACTCGATCCACAGACGAATCCAATGGATCCAAGTGCGAATCTATCAATTCTTCATTTCCTCAACCATGATCAACATGCAAAGTTCATTCCATGCAAGTCCAGCACCTTCTAAGTGTTTGTATGGTCTAAATTGGTCTTGAACGGCTCGATCCAATGCTTGAAGTGTCTCTTTAACTTTCTTAGCTTTTGCACGAGTAAATGAATCTGTCGGAAGCTTCAGCAGATCAACACTTGAAGTTAGGGCAACTTGATCAACCATATTAGTACCCGAAATCTTTCTAACACTTACTAAGTTACTACATATGTTCATGGGGTTAATCTTTTATAAGTTGTATACAATAATATATTTGGATATATGCAACTTAATTTGATTTTAAATTTGAACTTTAATTTTATATATGTGATATGCATCTAAACCCACCAATGTCTACATTGATGGTATATATATGAAAGATTAATCCATCTTTATCATAGTGAGTTACCATAAAGTTTTGGGCTAATTACTTAGAATATAGGTTAAAAAAAAAAGTCAGACACTTATGGGTTTGACAGACACTTTTTTTTTTTTTAAAAAGATGGCAGGTACCGGGCTGACACAGCTCAGTACCTGACACAAAAAAATTGTAAGGTGCCGCAGCCCGACACCTTACTGAATTTTTTGAAAAACCCAAAAAAAAAGTGTAATTGAAATAGCGACCAACAAAAAGGCTGTCCGCGAGCCTTGACAATAATAACACCTCATGACTCCAACTTTCCCACTACATAATTCCTAGCCTTGAAACAAAATTCAGCACTTAGGGTTTTTTGGTGAACCCACAGGGGAAATAACAGCAGAGGATGGCAAGGGAGGGTAACTCTTAACATCCGCAAGAGTCTAGTAACTCTCTGAAAAGGGGCTCAATTTTTGGACAATGAAAAAATAATATCATGAAAAAGTATCAGAAGCATTTGTTAAGGGTGCGGAGCAACTTTAAAGTGATGTTTTTTAGTCTTGTTGGGTCATTGGACATTGAAGATCATGACTCCAGGTCAGGCAGGAGGACACTTCTTTTGATGATTTGGACCTGTTACAAATTGAACATAAGAAATAGGCGTTAATCAGAAACAGGCGTTAATCATAATTATTTTCCTTAAAATATATATCATTTTTCACTTTAGCTTCTAACAACTTTTTTGTCTCGCTTTATCCTGCATTGGACAAAATTATACCTATACTATTGTAAACTCTTTTTTGTCTGGCATTTTTTTCTTTCACTTTTGTGCTCTTATATTTTTTTTGCTAATTTATTGTTTCTTTAAATCTTCTTCTTTTTCCACAAAAAATTTCATCTTAATGATTGAAATTGAAAAAGAGGAATTGTAGAGTTCTATCTTTTCCTTAAATGATTAAAAAAATATTCAAATCACTTTGCTTAAAATACAATTATCTAGTATTCATAGTCTTTTAATTTTGAATTTTCCTCTTTCCTTTATAGTTTTTCATTTTATTTTCAAAGAAAATATCGTAAGATGAAATTTGTGATATGATTAGTAATTATCAATTGTAAATTTGTGACACGTGACATCATACAAAAGATCAAAATTAGTTTTTGATGCTTTTAAATCTGAACCTAGAAATCCAATTACAAAATGAAAATAAAATTTTTTATTAAGATGGAGTTTTGTATTGTAAAGATGAAAGATAGAAGAAAGAGAAAAAAGAATATAATAGACGGAAAAAAGGAAGGGTAATTGAAGGTAAAAAATAATGAAAAATCAAAATATGAGAAGGGTAATTTCATCGTATAGGGGGTTAAGTGAGCAAAAAATCAAAATTACAGGGGGCAAAGTGAGAAATGAGATATATGTTATTGGAATTAATTGTAATTAACTGTAACATTTTAGATTTTGTATTCATTCTCGTGTTGGTACTTATATTGAATTTCTGCATTTTACCAATGGAACATAATGCATACTAATAGAACATCTATTTAAGTTCTAAAATTTTTTTCATAGTTTGTTTTGTGAGGATAATTTCATAAATCTCCTATACAAAAAAAAATAAAAAAATCAAAACAAGAAAAAAAAGTTTAATAAAAAACTAGCTCGACCTGAAGTGCTAAATATGACAGTCTTTTAAAGTTAATTAATTTAGATTTGAAAGTTGAAACGTAAGAAAAAGATGAAACTAGATTTGTGCAAAATCAGTAATTACTCCTATAGGATGTTAAAATAAGAAAAAGTTTTTTCAAACAAAATATCCCATTCATTTTGTAATAAGATACAATTTGCAAATTGCTGAAAAAATAATTTGTTAGAATATTATGTAATTTTTAATGTTCACTATAATTTTTAAATATAAATTTTTGTGCAATATAAAAAGAAAAAGGACAAAAAAAAAGAAAAAAATGCATAGCGAGACATGGTTAAATTGTTACATATAAATATAACATAAGCATTCAAATAATAAAATGTTAAAATAACGCTAAATCCCTATATTAAATATTAGATGTTTAACAAACATGCACTGAAAATGATCATATCAACGTCCGGTGCGTCTTTTGCCCTTGCCTTATCACCTAGTGTCGTGGATGGACAGCAAAATCTTTTGGGCTGTCGTCTGCAACGTTCACTGCAGAACTATTGGCTCCTGTGGTGCATCGATTAGAGGCGCAGTATCTATGGAAGCATCATCAAGTCCTGCGTCCTCCTCCTCAATCGAGTCTGCAGTCGTACTGCTATCGACCATCGTTCTGAGAGCGATACGTGACAAAATCTCCCGAATGATCGTATCCAGTAGTACATACCGGCTGGATCGACCGTAGGTACAGTCATAGGCTGTCCAAGACTATAATAATCAGGAAGGTCTAAAATAGGAGATGTACCACCCACTCCGCTAAGAAAAGTGAATATGGGATGTAGTTTCAGAAGCAGAAAGATGACGCTGCTGCAATGGCAGCGTCTCCAACTGGAGGCTCGTGCGATGAGGATGGATATTCTCCACCAAAGGCAGGAAAATATGAAAAGGGCGTAGAATGTGGTACCAAAAGGTGGAAACTGTGGCAAAAGCGTGGCATATAGACCAATATGCGATGAGTGCGGGAATGATGTCACCTGAGGGCTAAAGGTCCGATATATTCTGTGTATGTAGCATAGTATGGATATCCAGCATTGTCGAAGGCACAGATGTGGTGAATTGATGGTCCTCCGTGAAAAAGTGTGTGTCGAGACTTGAGTGCCCACCTCGGTGTGTTGAAATGGTCTTCTCCCCGATGACTTCGTCTTGCAAGCCATGCCTGTGCCGTCGATTTCTGCTAGATGATGGTCCACCTTGTGTAGGGACACGTCGCACGCGATGTGGGCATAAGAATTTCTTGTGACACGGGAGGATTATGATCGAAAGACTCAAAATCACCCAACAACCATGCGATCAAAGCGCTAGAGGTATTTGCATTGATCCATATGCCCCATCAAACAATGGTTGCAAAACAGGGATGAAATGTTTCTGTGCCCTCAAGTTCAAGTGCGTCATGCGATTGCTTACCAATGCGCTGCATAGTATCCATCTGACATATACAAAAACAGAGAAACCTTTTTTAATCACTGTCCAATATAAATTAATTAAATTTAGATATAGTAGTAACTTACTAAATATTCAAATTGGCCAGAAACTCCATGCAACACTTGCCCAAACTGTGCATATTGTTGGATAGGAGGCGTAATGTACAGAATGGTATGATTATGATACCACTCGAGATACGTATTGGAAGGCCTTAAACGTGGTTGTGGGCACACCAGGTACCTCTGCAGTTGCACGCACGTTCCAGTATCCTATCCAACCCTTATGAAAATCAGCCCAATTTCTTCCCGGATAACCAGAAAGATCCAATTGGTGTAAACACTCCGATTAGTGTCAACTGCTTCCGGAATTTTCCTGTCTCATCCCAAATTGACGCATGACACGATCAGGACAATGAATTTCTACGATGTACCAGAATATAAGAGGGACTCTTGCCCGGCCATATACGCTGTCCCTCGTTTGCAGTAATCAGGTAGTTGGGCCAGTATATCATCGGCTATACGACATCCAAATAAACTGATACCATAACAGTTATTTAGTTGTGGAGTCTACATTGCGATATTACTATAAAAAATAATTTATTTAGATATAAGAGACAAATACCTGATTCATGTGTAATAAGGCTACCTGCTCCGATAATATGTGCTGGATTGACTAGAAGGGTCAACCCCTGTTCGTTCAGCTGCCCATCTCCCCTCCTCACGGAAAATCTCCAATTTCCAGAATATGGGAGTACATCAGGACGAATCACAAGAATCCGCTCCCACACCCAAAACTGTAATAAACAAGTACGGACCTCTAGTTGTGATTGCTACAAACACGAGATGCGTGGCACGCAGCCCCCCAGCTGTATTGCCTCATAGCATCCAAATCACGGACATAGTCTAACCAATTTAAACTGACGAGATTCTGACACGAATCGGCAAATAACAATCCACCTAATAAAATCAGGGATGTACATGCGAGCCATATTGGCGAACCATAACATCTGAAGCATCTGCAGGCAACGACGTACTCAAACCGTTGGGATATAGAAGTAAGCTTTAGATGATCGTGGTTGAGCATGTTATCTTCTGGCCAATATCCTAAAATATCATAAATCAACTGTTTTCGAGCGCCAAATTACGTTTACGGTGTGTACTAATGTAACCGGTAAACCATCAAACCCCGAAGACCCCACAAAACCTCCACATCCTGCAGAGTTACTGTCGCCTCTCCCATAACTGGAAGGTGAAAAGTTGTGTCTCTTGCCTCCAACGTTCCACGAGTGCATTTATAAGACCATGATCTACTGTGAGGTAACCGGCTCTGCGAATACCATAAAAGCCAGCAGCATCGATGTATTGAGCAACCCGTTCATCCAAATGTATCAGAGGTTGAAAAAACCTCCTATCACAACGCCGAACATCTAAATCCACACCTGTCCCTTGAAAAATCACAGCGGACCTATGTTCGGATTGTAAATATAAAACACTCCCATCCAACGGTCCTGGATGGGGGGTGCTGTGGTCGTATTCCATCGCTCCATTTTAAATCCTGTTTTAAGACAAATATCACATAAATAATATATGTATAATTAACAAATCATTGTCACAAGATAATATATAAAATGCAATATATTACAATAAAATTGCACAGTTTTACACCAAATAGGAGTTCATATGGTTTTAGTTCACACTAATAAACTTCTACCACAACGGAGGACAACATTATTTATGAAAGTAACCGGCATACGGACAGTTAGGGCTGTGTGACCCGGCTGTAAACAGTTACTGCATCGACGTGGTGCATCAGGGCATCTCCTATCCATCTGATTTCTGATCCTAGTATTTTTCAATGGTCCTGGCATCTTTTGTTTCAATCGATCTCCTATGATATTCAGCTGTAATTCCGCTAGGGCCAATATTTTGGATCCCTTAGCGGTTGAAAATTACCGCTGAATGTAGCTTGATAAGCGGAAAACGTGTGTTCAGGAGCGACAAGTGTCAATGGGGAGATGCCACACCTAAAACACGCAGCCATGGCATGTGAACATGGGAAGCGCAATTCTCTCCATTTTTCACATGTGCACGTGCGATTTCAATGTCAACGGTTTGCGCATTACCTCCTTGATGGCTTTGTCGATAAGCAGTCGTGATGCAGTAAATACCCCTCTTATGATCGAACACTTGAACTGCATGAGCCCGGCCTTTTTTTCATTTTTGACATATTTATCCCAAGATTTCGGTGGGAGGCGGTATACCTGATCCCATGCAACCTTGTGATGCTTCACAAACAGATCAACTGTTTGGTTGAATGTGAATCGTATACACGCAGTAATTGGCAGCAACCGAGCGTCCCTCAAAAGATTGTTGAAACACTCAGCCATATTTGTGGATATGTGGCCCCAACGATATCCCCCATCTTTGCACAGAGCCCATTGCTCGGGTCGAACTGATCCACCCGTTAGCCATGCATATGCCTCCGTATTTAGGGAGAAAATCATATTCATGAAATTCTCATACTTACGTGTCTGATTCGCCACACCAGCACCGAACATCAAGTTTTTAGTCTAACAGACATCGTAAAATAACGTCAAAAGAGAATTAATTTACTTATGATCGATGGAACATGAAAATATATTTAATTTGTAAGGGTTAAGAGACAATTTACCTTTCATTCTTGAATTTTTGTGTGAAATTGCTCCGAATATGAATCAAACAGAATCGGGTTGCAACCCTAGGATGCTCCTGCCACTCTCGAGTATACGCATTGCATTAATGATCCATGGTGACGGATCAGAATAATGCATATATTCTGCAATCACCACACACGTGAATGCGTAACAGTCTCATGAACCAAGGCCAACTCCGATTTATTCTCCTCTATCAACTAGGGCATAGCCAGGGGAAACATTGAGTTATTAGCATCAAAACCTATGGCGACAAGAAATTTTCTCCGATAAGGTCTTTTCAAAAAGGTACCATCCCACAATATGACCGGTTTTAGATGGCGGAAGGCTTGGATGGCAGGAGAAAATGCCCAAAATATGTAATCAAAAATAATATTTGGAAGGGCTACTCAATGGATGATAGTCCCACACAACTACCGTACTCGGATTGGACCGTTGTAACTCTTGAATATAGGTTGGCAGCTGCGATATGGATGTCGGCCAATCCCCATATAATATATCAATGGCACGACGTCTAGCATACCAAACTTTCTTGTAAGACACATCGCAATGAAACTCCTGTTTCACCGATACTTGAATTTACTTGATTTTATACACCGGACCATTCATAATGTGGGAATAATATGTTCGGCAATTATGTCGCTACTCAATCCACGGTGATCATTATTATAACAAATACGGATGCAGGTATGAGCATCAGCCAGTGTGACAATCATCCACATGTTGTGCGAGCAACGTAGGATTGCACGAATCTGCCAATTACACGGGGGTACGGAGTTACGAGCCTGACAACGAACATACCAAGTTGTTGGCGTGCTCTCACGAACTTTGAACTCCCTATTCTCCTTTATGGACCACAATTTCACAGCTCTTTTGACATGCTCCTTTGTTTCGAACAGTTGATCTAATTCTAAATCTTTGGTGTGTTCATTTCCACAACTTTAACTTCTCAACTCGTCCATCATCAAGGGGGTCATAATTCAATGCAGCGTCAACACTAATTTCATAACGCAGTTGTGGTCCCTCACTATTTATCCAAGGAGCATTGCGACCCATGATGCCATGGTCGTAGTTGGAAGATCTGAATACCCATCTTGTCGATCGGTATCATCTTGGTGGTTTTCATCATCGGAACCACTAAGATTGGGTTCCAGTTTGGAGTCCATGTTCAACATCTACAAACTGAATGTCGGTAGATGGCAGAGCATCAAACATCAGAGCTGATTCAATATCCGCACATCGAGTTTGAAATGTTGAGGTGTGCACTATCGGTTGACCACTTGTACTTGAAGGATTATTATTACTCCGCCGACCATTACCCCTTCTTCGTCCTCTATGCCTTGGTTGAACATCACCTACATCTAATTGGGTCATTTGATTCTCAAAAAGGCCAACTGACTGGAATAAAGATATGTGTTCCGAATTACTACTACCCTCGCTCAGGATTAGCACTTACAATTGAAAAAATTTGGGAATCATCCTCTTGTAAATGAAAGACCTCCTCGACATCCACAAATATTTCGGTTGCAAGTTTACTACCAGATTGTAAGTAGTACATTCCGGCAACTCCATTGTCATTCACCAAAGGCATTGCCACCAAACTTGCCATTTTGGAGGCAATTCCGATATATCAAACTAATCTTATAGCGATTCCGATCTAAACCCAGAATATTGTATATTTTGTCTACCAAATCATCATAACCTACCATCTCTGTAAGGAATAACACTTTTTTCAATATAGGGGGATCATATGAAATTGACCCTCCTTCGTATATAATTTTTCCTCCCTAATATACTTGAATCACCAAGCAATTATCACTTGACATGTTATACCTATTAGAGACGAGTGCTGATAGCATTTCAAAAACCCCATTAATATGCTTATTTGAATAATTAATTAATTGAATCAAATTATATATAATTTATAACAAATAAATAAATAATTGTGATTCTATAATTATAAAAAATAATAACAAATATTATACCAAATAACAACAAATAAAGTGTAATTAAATAACAACAAATAGTATAACAAATAACAACAAATAAAGTGTAATTAAATAACAACAAATAATGCATTATAATTAAATAATTAAATCATTTATAACAAATAAATGAATATTTAATAAATAACAAATTAAACCTAATTCATCACCTTAATTAATTCAATTAATGAATCGAACCTCTTAAAATTAATTAATTCAATTAATTAAACTAATTAAACTCTGAATCATATACTAAATAACATAAACTAATTATCAACTAACTTACCAAATAAAGTGAATTGCATTAAACTAATATCACTAGTTTTGAAATTAAGCTATGCTAATTACATTAATTTTATGTATTTATTTTATTAGCATGGGTATTATTTCAAATACTTAAATTGCCCAAACTAAATGGCTATCTTAATCAAAACTCAATACATAAATTCATTCAATTAATTAACCTCGCCAAACACATCTAAATTCATTTAATCGAACCTCTTAAAATTAATTCATTCAATTAATTAAACTAATTAATCCACTAAACTAATTAAACTCTGACATATACTAAATAACATAAACTAATTATCAACTAACTTGCATAATAAAGTGAATTGCATTAAACTAATAACACTAATATTGTTAATTAAATTATGCTAAATACATCAATTTTATGTATTGAATTCATTAAATATGCCAATTCTTTCAATTACTTAAATAACCTGAACTAATAACAAGTTTTCATAATCATAAGTCAATACTACATAAATTACATCTACATTCATTTAATTAGTCTCTTTAAATTAATCCATTAAACAAATTTAAACAACTAATTAAACTATTTAAACTAATTCTATCGCTAAACTAATTCAACTAAGCATGTACAGTGTTATTAAACTAATATTAGCTAACTTACGTAAAAAGTAAATTACATTATTTGTATACAACTATTCTACAATAAATTAAATGTTTATTTAATAACATACTATAACAATAACATAAAATATTTATCACCAATTAACTAACATAATATAAAAATTATAACAACTTTCATATAATACAGATCACTAACCTCTTTCGAACTATTCGTATTTAAAAAATTGATTGCCTTGTCAGCACCGTTAGTAGTCAGCACGACAACCTTAACAAAAGCACCGTAATTAATTAGCACAGCGATATCGTAATTAATTAGCACGACGGTCTTAGCAAAAATGCAATATCAACAGGCACTCACCAATTCTATCGGCGAACAAGGCAATAGCCAGAGATGGCTGCAGACACTTGTGATTCTGGCGAAGTTTCGGCAGAATCAGGCACTTTCGGCTTTGGCAGAACTTTGGCCAATTCTGAAGGTCAGTCAAGTGAATCTATTGAAAGGGAGATAGAGATGGGAAAGCTCAGAAATAAGGAAATGAGGTGCGGGGTGAAGTTTGGCTCTCTTTCGTTTATATAGACGGTCCGAAAAGCATTTGTTCACGGAATTGCAGCCTTTTGTTTTTTCGTCCGTAGCCAGTCACGGGATGCTAAGCTGAGATTCCCCCAGCTAAGAAATCTTAGCTATTGGCAGATTTATTGGTCTCTGCGCTCTGCCAGCTTTTTGGAAACAATGCCCGGCATCGACAAATTTTTTTTTGTGTCAGGTGCCGGGCTGTGTCAGCCTGGTACCTGCCATCTTTTTTTTTTAAAAAAAATCGTTTAAAAAAAATTTTGGTGTCAGGCCGGCACCCATAGATTTGTACCTAGTGTCTGTCAGACCCATAAGTGTCTGACTTTTCTTTTTTTAACCTATATTCTAAGCAATTAGCCAAAGTTTTAACACATAGGATTCTAGTAGTAGCACGAATACCCTAATTTTGAAAGTTGTAGACATATTAAAACTCTCTCAATTCTTAATTTGTATCATTTGATATATTTAAAGATCGCCACAGGTGAAAATAGCTAAATATAAAGATAAAGAGATAAAATAATGACAGTCGGGAAACTTAGTAACTAAGAATTGCGTGCAACCTTTTCTATTCTACTTAACACATGCGTCATGTATGTTATTATAGGCCAAATAACAAGAAATTCATTAGGTCACGGTGTATTTTGTTGTGTGATGTTCGACCCTTTCATAATCCACATATGCATCTCTAGTCAATAAAGGAGCTATATTGGTTTCCTCAAAAGAAAAGGATCTATGTTGGAAAGGCTCTAGTTGTGATTGAGGAGGTTTACACATAGAAAGATGACAGTCATTATTCAAAGAGTGCAGTCTTCGCTACGTTAATGCTTCTAGGAATCCAATGCTCAAAACAAACGAAGGAAGAGCACCATCCTAAGCATGTAAAAAAATGTATCATATCTAGCAGCATTAACCATGAACATAAAAGGGTAAACTACAAAAAAACTCCTATGGTAAATCTAATATACAGAAAAGCCCCCCATAGTTTCAAAATATACAACACGACACTCCGTACTTTGAACTAAATTGTAAAGGTGACGGAATCCGTTAAACTTAACGGAAATGACTTATTGGAACCTAAAAAAAAATTTTACACCTAATTTTTAACAAATATACCTATTCTACCCCTTAACCCTCAATTATCTTTATCTAGAGAGTAAAACAAATGATTGTTTTGAGCTATATTTTGCTTAATTATATCAGGGCATTTTGGTCATTTCATCCATTTCTGTTAAGTTTAACGGATTCCGTCACCTTTACAATTTAGTTCAAAGTACGGGGTGTCGTGTTGTATATTTTGAAACCATGGGAGGCTTTTCTGTATATTAGGTTTATCACAGGGGTTTTTTTGTTTTTTACCCAACATAAAAACAATTAATAAAGTTTGTTGCTAAGGAGATATTGATATAGTAGTTAAGGTCGAGATTTCAAAATTTAGAGGTTCTAAATTTAAATTCTTCTACCTCTTCCCCCTTCTTAAATCGCACCCTTCTTCTACTGAAAAATACAAAAAAATAATAATAAAGTTTGTCAACAATAGAAAGCTGGAAAAAAAAAAGAAAAGGTTTGACTTTCAAAATCAAACTTGCAGTCTAAAAACGGAAAGCTAGATTGCAAAAACAGACGAAACCAAAGAAAAAAAACTAAAGTAGCCTATCTGGTCTAAAAAAGAACGTATAAATTGCCACGTAGATCCCTCCCTGTGTTGGAAGCCTCGGCTTTAGTACTATTTCGCTCGTTGAAGTGTCATTATTTGATCATACAAACGCTTGAATGAATTCAACATCATTCATCCCTGGATCATGCATTAATGAACTAACATCTTTAGTGCAATTTCAACTCCGTGATTGTGCTAACAAATAAAACAAAATCTACGCATTAGTATAACATAGATGCCTTACACTTGTTTGTTCAAGAAAAAAAATTAATTTTGTTTGAAATTCTCTTCTTTTACATCAATGGGGATTTGATATTTTCTTTCTATTTAATTAGGATTTGTAATGCTGTGTCATGTGTTCGTATTGCTTAGACCTATTAAACTTGGATCTGCTATAAATATTTAAACAATTAGACAGGTGACAGAGTAAAAGAAGTGGCGAAACGGGAGCAAACAAGATTTCAAAGCCAAATCCATAAAAGCAATTTTTCATGCATGTATTTGAATAACGTTGACATTCTCATTTGTGTCTAATTCTTCTATTTATTTAACCCTTTGGCTTGCTACACACTGGTCAAAGTGAATTATTAGGTCTAAACAATTTCCCATGCTAGAACACTAGCTAAATTATACAAAATCCACAAACAGAAACCGTACTGCATGCATCAACAACGAAAATGGTAACAAGATAGTAAACTCTCATACGACTATTTTCATCTTTCTTTCACCTGGAATCTTGAGTGTATATGTATGACTTGTCTGCGTGAAAATGTGGGTTGACTTCAACTGGCCGTTTACTGGACAAAATCATGCAAGTTGTAAAGCCGAACGTCTGTCTTATTCCAGGCCAAGCATAGTACTGCAGAACGAATCATGGCAGCTGTTGTGGAAGAATCGACTCCTAAGTATAGAGAATTGGGACTTTGAAGAGGGATTTTCTCTCAAGAGTTTTTGCTAGTTTTACATTATTTTTCTTTTTTGTAAATTGTGGTGTTTTCTTTTTCTTTGATATAATCGAGGCTGGTGGAAGCTGTTTTTTCTGATCATGAGTACAAATTTTACAGTTTATCATAAAAAGAAAAGGTTGTAGAGCCAAAAATTGATTTGACTGAAAACTGCTATGGCTTGTCAGATAAACATTTACAGAGCCAATTTGACATACTGGCCACCTTCATCTGGTAGAATCTTGATGAAGGTCGACAGAATGCCAAATTGTCTCTGCAAAAATTGTCTCTGCAACATTTTCTCTCAGAAACCAGAGTGTGTGTGAGAGAGAGAGAGAGAGAGAGAGAGAGAGAGAGAGAGAGAGAGAGATATGTCAAGCGTACTGCCTATTTCTTGGGTTCTAGATCAAGAAGATGGCTTGACAAGAAAAGGAAAAAATGCACTTTTCAACCCTACGGTTTGGTGGTTGGACTAATTTGGCCCCCATTGTTTCAGCAATAAAACATATTTGATCCCTTAAATTTTGATTGTTGGCCAATTTGGAGTAATTGTCTGTTAACCAATTAATTTGGAAGAAATAGAATGTATGAGAGAGGCACGCAACATTAGTAAAAAGACAGGGGCGACAAAAGTTATCAGACCCTCAATATTCATTGGATAAAATTTATCAAAGTTCAAATATAGCGCGGATAAATGTGCTGAATGGTTGGAGGTAAAAAAAATCATACGGAAGGTAAAATTAGTCGAGTCTGATGAGTTTTCTCTTCCCAAGCTCTTTGTACTAACTGTGCATTGCGCCCCACGCATTTTATTTCGTCCAAATTAAGTGATCAAACATCAATTTCTGCCAAGTTGAGTGATTAAACATCATGGTCAAAAATTGAAATTTAAGAAATGAAATTTCGTTCTCCAGAAATAATGAGGATCAAATTAGTCCAACACCCAAAGAATGGGCACCAAAAGCTCATTTTCCCACAAGGGAAACTGACTATAATAACCTGAGAAAATCTCAGGCTGCCTGTATGATACCTTATATATAAGTACAAAAATTCATGCAGCGAAAATAACATTAAAATCTTATAAATAATAAACAATAAGAAAGGCACGGGAGGAAATAAAATATTCTGTTTCAACTCATTAATTTCCCTCAACTACAAATTTAGGACTCCAAGTCCTTAAATAGAGAAACATGACCACAAATCCTATCCTAATTATAGTACAAAACATGACTCAAACTATTTTCTAAACCAACTGTGACACCAAACCTAATATAATTATCAAATGAAAGTATAATTATAAAACTACTAAATTTCTAAATATTGCTTGGTTTAAAATATGTCAACATTATATACATTAACATTTTGCAGAGTTTTACCACCTTGACTATTCAATGTCCTTTTAATCCAATTTTATTTATATTAATTGCTTGAATAAGACAAAGTAAAGAGATGGAATTACTAACCTATCCACTAATGGATACAAAACATAAGGCTTGTGCCAGTTTAATTTACAAAACAAAGTTTAAGTTGTACTCTTTTTTCCCCCAAACTTGAAGAGATCTATCTTTTCCATGCGAGGAATAGTTGTAAAACTTTTGTTTCGTTAAAGGGGCAAGAAGGTACTAGAAGGGTGTTTTACAAATATAAGAGGTCAAGACAGCAATTGTAATATAATTCTATAATTCTATTGCATTTTAGAGCACCACCTAGTTGAGAATAAAATGGGTGGAAAAATTAATTCAAGGAGAATTCAAGTTGAGAAGAAATCTTGGAAGGGCAAGTGTACGACTCTAAGAGGCTTCTATCGCAAAGGCAGCTTGATTACTTAGACGAGAATTTTTAGGCAAATATGGGGTTATTAGGCGTGCATGGTGAGGTATGACTTTTTGCCTTTTTTGGTGCTACTGTTATGAGCTGTGTTTGCTGTTGAGCTTTCATGGACATATTTTTCTTTACCTTTAAAATATCTCTTTTTGACTTGCTACTAAAGTAGTATACACACTGGACAGCACTTGTCCCCCACTCAATCCTTTCGTTGGTCAACTGCTTCTCCAGTCAAATTTCAACCTTCTGCCTTTTATGCGGGGATATTTTCTTCCCCCGACTTACCATTAGATTTAATTCATAAAGTACTTTTCAGCGGTGTAGTGCTTCTTGGTAAATATGCTATTTTGCTTGTTTTGATTTTGTAGAATTTTGTATCCACAACTATCTAGAATTGCTGATATCATGCTTAATTTTTGGAAGTTTGTTGTCCTACGTAGTATTTCACAAATAAGTTGATATTAGGCCAAAGATTGTAGTTTAGAATGCTCTACTTTTGTATAGTGTCTCCCTGAAATTAGTTTGGATATATTGTTCTTTCTCCTGGCTTTCAGTGGCTTAATGATCTAGAAACTGGGATAACGCTTACAGTGATTATCGCAAGTATCTTTTGTTAATGTGTCGGAGGAATCCATACAACTTGGGGAAGCATTTTTACATGGAGTTTCCCAGTCGATAGCCAGACACAACCTAAAGTCAAGAAGCCTAGGAGACTTTTCGTTATGTTCGAAAATCTGATATCATCCATGAAATAATGTGGAGCTGTGCCATCAGATCTCCAAAGCTCTGCAGTTGTGGAAAGTTGCAGACATTGCAAGGAAAGTTGTGGCTAGGCAGAGCGTTGTACTGCCTTGGTTCCTCAGCATTTGTGAACAAAAAGTTAGCCACCGCAAGTATTGAGGATGCATTTGTGGCATAGCCCAGATATTACAGCATTCTAATCATATCGTCTTGATTCATGGTCCATGAGATTGTTCGTGTGGACAGTTGGTGCAGGCAATGGCCTTCTTACATTGCTAAGCTGGAAACTTTGTAATTGTTAGTGATTTTCGAGCATTAGATTTTTCTTATCAAGATTTTACATGCTTGTAATGGTAAATATTAAGATGAATTTTGGAATGTAAACTGTCAATTTTTTTTCCACCTAAGTTAATGCCTTTTAATTTGACCCCAAGAGAAATGACTAAGAATAGAGCATTATTATTTACCTTATTAGTCTACAATCCAATGCGACACACTTCATTGGTAGGTAGATTAGAGGTGATGTTTTCTTATATAATTGGTTACTAAATAGTTTTTGTAACCCTCGACAAAAGAGAAAAGTGTGGACCCAAAAAAAATGAGGGAGAGGGGCACGGCACTTACCAAAACAAAAAGACAGATTTTCGACAAAAGTTACGCAAAGGTTTTAAAAAAACTAAATTCAAGATCACTCAATTTTGATAGAAATGAGAATATTATTACAATTGAATATTCGATTGATATTCCAAAAGAGATTTTCTACTTAGACGCTCTCCTCTAAGAAGCGTCTAGGGTTGCAGCTAGGGTTTGTGGCTGCGTGGGCGCTACCATGGCAGGTCTCCAGCCCCCAGCTGGGGGGTCTTCTTCTCCAAATTTTTCCAGGAAATCTTTTGCTAGTCTGTTCTCCGCAACGTCGTCCATCCCGGCTCAATCTGTCCAGGTGATGTCGTCCACTCACAATGGTGAATCGGCGGTGTTGTTCTCGCAAGAAGCACTGGATACTCTCGCTGCGCCATATCGTTATGCTTTAGTTGGCAAATTCTCTAGAGGGCAGCCGAAACTAGAGGAAATCCGGAGGTTTTTTCTCATGCTAGACCTGCGAGAAACAGCCACAGTTGGCTTACTTGATGCTCGCCATGTGTTCGTGCAACTGAAGAACGAAGTTGACTTCCACAGATTATGGTCCAGGGGAATATGGTATGTGCATGGCTTCCCAATGAGGGTCTTCAAGTGGTCACCTGCCTTTCATGTTGATCGAGAGCCATATGTGGTACCTGTGTGGTTCCAGTTGCCCAAGCTTCCTCTGCACTTATTCCATAAGGAGGCATTGTTTCATTTAGTAAAAGTGTTGGGAGTGCCGTTGTTGGTTGATGCAGCTACACTCGCAGTCTCTCGGCCGAGCGTTGCAAGGGTCTGCATTGAAGTAGACCTCTTGCAACCTCGCCCGAATAGGATTTGGGTGGCAATGGAGTGCATGAAGGGTTTTGGCAAGACCTGGTGCCGGAGAACTCCCCCAGTTATTGCGCACATTGTTTTTGACAGGGACATACGGAAGACAGCTGCTTTGTTTTGCGTCTAGAACTGAGGCCAGCCAAGGTGATGGGTGATGCGGGGGAGCCCAGGCAGCATCAAAAGGTGGAGTTCAAGCGCAAGGTGGGTGAGCTAGGTGCGTCACTTGCGCTTCCAGGGAAGGAGGTCGCGCTGGATAGGGTCTTGGAAGGAGAGAGAGCGTCTCCGCGTCCTGCTACTAATCTGGGTGCGCGGGGTGACCAGCCTCTGGAGGGGGTGGGTTCCGGCATGAACACAAATCAGGTTCTGGTTGTCCAACTTCCTTTGCTGGAGTCGGCGGAGACGAAAGGGGCAGTGGGTGCAGCTTCGCCTATTGCAGCCCGCACGCTGCTGGTGTTGGGTGGAGAGGAACAACAAGCGCAGGGCGTTACGGAGGTAATGGCCACGTAGGTGGGCAGGACAGCAGTGGGTGGTGCGTCAGCAGAAGGGGCTGATGGAGTGGCGCGGCTTGTTCTGCGCAGGGAGCCAGCGAGCGAGGAAAGGAGCCCACTTGCCACTGTAGCAACGGCGGAGAAGGAGCTTAGGGAGGTGCAAGGACAGGTGGGCAATTTGTCTCCCAGGGGAGAGGTTCGAGAGGTGGTGGTGGGTGGCGATTCTGCTTCGTTTGCTGCGCTGAACTTGGAGCCTGTTTTGACGTCATCTTCCACGTTGCAACAAGTGGGGAATCCTACGGCATCTCATCCAAGGAAGAGAGGAACTCGGGTGCCGCTCCCGTCTGACCGCACATTACGCTCTCGGGTGATCTCCTCTCAAAATTCTTTTTTTTCAGTCTTATCTGATGATTAATTTTCTCTTTTGGAATATTCGGGGTGTCTCTCATGCCCCTAATCTTAAGAGACTCTGTAAGTTAGTTAAAATGTACTCTATCTCTTTGGTAGCGATCTGTGAGCCTAAGACTTCAATAGCAAATATGGAGGTGATTCGGGTGAAGGTGGGGATGGATTTTGCTGTGGCAAATCCGTGGGGTAGCATGTGGGTGTTCTACAAGTCTTGCATTGATTGCCAAATGATAGGAGAGTCAGATCAGCATCTCACTTTACGCCTCCGCTCTCAGTTGTTGGCGAAGGAGATCTTCTTTTCATTTATCCATGCAAAGTGCACTGTCTAGGAGCGGGAAGGTTTATGGTTACAGTTGTTGCAAGACAAGCCAGAGGTAAGTCCATGGTTCTTGGTAGGGGACTTTAACGTTATCGTAAATGCAGAGGGAAAATGGGGTGGTCTCCCGTTTAGACATGTTGAGGGTGAAGAATTATCCCAGTTTATGTCCAAGGCGGAGGTTGGGGACGCTGGGTTCTCGGGGGCTGGATATACTTGGTGTAACAATCGGCAGGGTTTATCGAGAGTCTGGAAATGGTTAGACAGGCTGTTGCTCAACTCGGCTGCAATGCTCTTGGAGAGTTCTATTCTAGTGCAGCACTTGGGCCGAGACCCCTTTGACCACGCTCCTCTTCTGATATCGGCATTGAAGAGGTTGGATGACAAGCCACAGCCATTCAGATTTCTAAATGTTTGGACGTCAAAGCCTAGTTTCTTGGAGGTGATTCGGGGGGGTTGGGCTATTTCCTCCACGGGCTCGCCCTTCCAGGTTTTGTCAGCTAAGTTGCGGAGGGTTAAATAGGCACTACGGATATGGTCGAAGGAATCGATAGGCGACATATTTTTGGCAACTTGGACGGCGGAGCAGAGGGTGCGGGAAGCAGAAATAGATCATGACAACCATCCGTCAGATAGGTCATTGGTGTCTTTACAGGAGGCACGAGTGTGAGGACTCGCAAAATTCTTCATATTTTTTTAAAAATTTCCTTTTATTTTGAATAAATTACTTTATAATAGCTTTACTACTCATTTACTTCCTCAAATAGTTGTAATAAATCATAGAATCAAGAGTTTCATCTTTAGTTTTTAGTTAGCGTAAATTACGGTTTTTGCGTATTTCGATAGTGTGATTAGTTGGTGAGGTGTGTGTACTAAATTTGGTGGTTAAGAGTCAGTTTTAGATAAGAGAAAGTGTGTAATTAGAAGTACTAATAATAAGTTAGTAAATCATAAGTGAAAACCCTAGTATGTGCGAGTTAAGAAAAAATGGTTCAAACCGACGTGCACTGTTTGCTACCGATTGAGGGCATCACTTGAACCCTACTTTATTACCTTAATCTCCTTGTTTTTTATTGAGTTAATCAGCCCTAAATATTCTCCTCCAAACAGCCGAAATTATTGACTAAATAAAAGACAGAAAAAGAAAAATTTGAGACTTAATCTTGCGGCGACACTTGGCGGCCATCCAACCAACTTTGACCAAACCAATTTCCTATCTTCTTATCTTTCTCTTGGCTTTATTTTTTCTTCATTTTCTTCTTGGTTGGCCGAGCTTGAGGAGAGAAAAACACAAGAGAGAAAATTTCAACTTCCACCTTGAATCCATCCTTGTTTGAGTGAAAGTAACCAAACTAAACCGATTAAACTTCTCTTTTGGTGTTTGGAAAGTTTTGTGTGGTGAAATTTTTGGAAGAGAGGGGTTTGGTTTTCACTTACAAGCAGCATTTGGAAGGTATAATGATTGCCTTTCCTTTTCTCTTACTTAATCTTGTTAAAATTGGGCTAGAAGCTTATGTTCTTGGTTTACTATGGTTAAGTATTTAGTTTCGGATGATATTGTGGAATGTTTAGCTAAGGTTTACATTTTCACCCTTGATTATGGTTGTGTACCTAGGAAATGATGGCATTGAGCTAGTAATTGATGGTTTTGATGAGATAGTACTTGATAGTATTGAGCTAGGATATGCATTTGTAGAGTAGAAGTGAATTTCCAGCATTGATAGTGAATCTATCCTGTTTTTGCACTGCCTGTTCGTCCATGATAAAGGCCAAATCAGTTCTTGCTCAAAAAATCAAAGTTGTAGGGAATTGAGTTAAATATCTAACTGTAAACTTTCAAGTCAATCAAAGCACTGTAGCATGTGAAATGACTAAAATACCCCTGACTGCCCAAATGCCCAGTTTAACCGACAGTTTTCTGTTTTCTCTGAAATTTCGCGTTTTAACTTTTAAAATGCAAGAACTAGGTGTTGATGTCTTCATAGGAAATGTAGATCTCTATCTTAGTTTCAAAACGCAATAAAATTTACCCCAATCTGATAAGCGTAGATTCAGTTGTGACCAAAACACCAGAAGATGTCAAACCTATTATTTAGCCATTCGTCTTTAACATTGGTTTCCAACTTTGATTTTGATGGTTGCATTGCTAGAATTGACTTGTATTTGGATGATATTGAGCCTGGTTGAAGTGCTATTGTGTTAAACTTACTTATATGTTGGATTTGGGCTGAGTTGAGGAAAAAAATGAAGCCACATATGGCAGCAAAATAGCTAAATACAAAGGACGTGCTGCCCAAATGTTCACCCGAGGGTTAGAAATATATACTCGCGACTCGAGAGAAGATTTGAGGTTGAATTGAACTTGGATTGTCTATGGTATTCGAGTTTTCTTTCGTAGAGGTATATAAGTTGAAATTTTGCCAAAACTCGTACCCTTGAAAAGCGAAAGTAGCGACCACTCGGAGTATGTTTTCCTCGTCTTTTAGCCCACTTTACGAAGTTAAACGTTTTAACCACGTCCTACCAAAACTAAAAGAGTGAGCATGAGTTTTCTCGAATATGATAAGCAAAATGAATACTACTTAAATGCGTTTCATTTACTTGATTTCCTTTAAGCGAAACTCTTAAGTTTCGAAGCTTAGTTGATTTCAAACTCTTAAATGATGTTTTATCGCAGATTTGAACTCCAAACAAGGAGTTGTACCTAAACGTGATTCTAAGAAGCACTAAATACTTGTTTTAAATGCTTAACCAACATGGTCGGCTGATATTTGCTTAGTTTGGTCGGGTAAGGGTGTACTTTATCGCACTTGCACTAATGTGATATATTCTTGTTCATTGGTGGCCATTGACTTGATATACATGTATATGATTCATATCTTGTATGGAATTCCAGAAACCCTATGGTTAGTTAATCGAGTCGAGCCGGCAAAGGGTCTAGTCGATTAGATAAGAACCCTGGGTCTCTAGTTTGTCGAGTAGAGTGTTATCTCCTCAACTAATCGGTATACTCGAGTATTACCACCAGTGTTTATCTTGGAGTTCGGGCCCGGTAAGGGCTTTGGTTGGTGGACGAAGATTGGAGTTAAGTGGTACACTATTGGACTAGTTACCTTACTTGAAAGTTGACGGAGTGTCAACTACTACTTGATCAAGTTATGGTGGAGTTAGTTTACAAATGCAACTGTATCATTTTACTTGAAATGTTGAATATTTAATGTTTGGGCATATGAAGTGTTATTGCTCATTTTCTTGGCTTGTTAAGCTCGCTACTTTATTATTCTGATATTTTCACTTTTAATTAATGATCAACTTGCTATTTGGAACCTCACTGAGTTTTAGCTCACTCTATTAGATTTGTTTTTCTTACAGGGGGTACGACCAAGGCATGAGACTGGTACAGGTTAGCATAATCTAGTTTGAACCATTTCCTACCAAAACTAAAAGAGCGAGTATGAGTTTTCTCGAGTGTAATAAGCTAAATGAATACTACTTAAATGAGTTTCATTTACTTGATTTCCTTTAAGCGAAACTCTTAAGTTTCGAACCTTAGTTGATTTCAAACTCTTAAATGATGTTTTATCGCAGATTTGAACTCCAAACATGGACTTGTACCGGAACGTGATTCTAAGAAGTACTAAGTCTTTGGTGAGTGCTTCCAAATACATGATTGAACTTAATACTTGTTTTAAATGCTTAACCAACATGGTCGGCTGATATTTGCTTAGTTTGGTCGGGTAAGGGTGTACTTTATCGCACTTGCACAAATGTGATATATTCTTGTTCATTGGTGGCCATTGACTTGATATACATGTATATGATTCATATCTTGTATGGAATTCCAGAAACCCTATGGTTAGTTAATCGAGTCGAGCCGGCAAAGGGTCTAGTCGATTATATAACGAACCCTGGGTCTCTAGTTTGTCGAGTAGAGTGTTATCTCCTCAACTAATCAGTATACTCGAGTATTACCACCAGTGTTTATCTTGGAGTTCGGGCCCGGTAAGGGCTTTGGTTGGTGGACAAAGATTGGAGTTAAGTGGTACACTATTGGACTAGTTACCTTACTTGAAAGTTGACGGAGTGTCAACTACTACTTGATCAAGCTATGGTGGAGTTAGTTTACAAATGCAACTGTATCATTTTAATTGAAATGTTGAATATTTAATGTTTGGGCATATGAAGTGTTATTGCTCATTTTCTTGGCTTGTTATGCTCGCTACTTTATTATTCTGATATTTTCACTTTTAATTAATGATCAACTTGCTATTTGGAACCTCACTGAGTTTTAGCTCACTCTATTAGATTTGTTTTTCTTACAGGGGGTACGACCAAGGCATGAGACTGGTACAAGTTAGCATAATCTAGTTTTAACCATTTCCTACCAAAACTAAAAGAGCGAGTATGAGTTTTCTCGAGTGTAATAAGCTAAATGAATACTACTCAAATGAGTTTCATTTACTTGATTTCCTTTAAGCGAAACTCTTAAGTTTCGAACTTTAGTTGATTTCAAACTCTTAAATGATGTTTTATCGCAGATTTGAACTGCAAACATGGACTTGTACCGGAACGTGATTCTAAGAAGTACTAAGTCTTTGGTGAGTGCTTCCAAATACATGATTGAACTTAATACTTGTTTTAAATGCTTAACCAACATGGTCGGCTGATATTTGCCTTAGTTTGGTCGGGTAAGGGTGTACTTTATCGCACTTGCACTAATGTGATATATTCTTGTTCATTGGTGGCCATTGACTTGATATACATATATATGATTCATATCTTGTATGGAATTCCAGAAAGCCTATGGTTAGTTAATCGAGTCGAGCCGGCAAAGGGTCTAGTCGATTAGATAACGAACCCTGGGTCTCTAGTTTGTCGAGTAGAGTGTTATCTCCTCAACTAATCGGTATACTCGAGTATTACCACCAGTGTTTATCTTGGAGTTCGGGCCCGGTAAGGGCTTTGGTTGGTGGACGAAGATTGGAGTTAAGTGGTACACTATTGGACTAGTTACCTTACTTGAAAGTTGACGGAGTGTCAACTACTACTTGATCAAGCTATGGTGGAGTTAGTTTACAAATGCAACTGTATCATTTTAATTGAAATGTTGAATATTTAATGTTTGGGCATATGAAGTGTTATTGCTCATTTTCTTGGCTTGTTATGCTCGCTACTTTATTATTCTGATATTTTCACTTTTAATTAATGATCAACTTGCTATTTGGAACCTCACTGAGTTTTAGCTCACTCTATTAGATTTGTTTTTCTTACAGGGGGTACGACCAAGGCATGAGACTGGTACAAGTTAGCATAATCTAGTTTTAACCATTTCCTACCAAAACTAAAAGAGCGAGTATGAGTTTTCTCGAGTGTAATAAGCTAAATGAATACTACTCAAATGAGTTTCATTTACTTGATTTCCTTTAAGCGAAACTCTTAAGTTTCGAACTTTAGTTGATTTCAAACTCTTAAATGATGTTTTATCGCAGATTTGAACTGCAAACATGGACTTGTACCGGAACGTGATTCTAAGAAGTACTAAGTCTTTGGTGAGTGCTTCCAAATACATGATTGAACTTAATACTTGTTTTAAATGCTTAACCAACATGGTCGGCTGATATTTGCTTAGTTTGGTCGGGTAAGGGTGTACTTTATCGCACTTGCACTAATGTGATATATTCTTGTTCATTGGTGGCCATTGACTTGATATACATATATATGATTCACATCTTGTATGGAATTCCAGAAACCCTATGGTTAGTTAATCGAGTCGAGCCGGCAAAGGGTCTAGTCGATTAGATAACGAACCCTGGGTCTCTAGTTTGTCGAGTAGAGTGTTATCTCCTCAACTAATCGGTATACTCGAGTATTACCACCAGTGTTTATCTTGGAGTTCGGGCCCGGTAAGGGCTTTGGTTGGTGGACGAAGATTGGAGTTAAGTGGTACACTATTGGACTAGTTACCTTACTTGAAAGTTGACGGAGTGTCAACTACTACTTGATCAAGCTATGGTGGAGTTAGTTTACAAATGCAACTGTATCATTTTAATTGAAATGTTGAATATTTAATGTTTGGGCATATGAAGTGTTATTGCTCATTTTCTTGGCTTGTTATGCTCGCTACTTTATTATTCTGATATTTTCACTTTTAATTAATGATCAACTTGCTATTTGGAACCTCACTGAGTTTTAGCTCACTCTATTAGATTTGTTTTTCTTACAGGGGGTACGACCAAGGCATGAGACTGGTACAAGTTAGCATAATCTAGTTTTAACCATTTCCTACCAAAACTAAAAGAGCGAGTATGAGTTTTCTCGAGTGTAATAAGCTAAATGAATACTACTCAAATGAGTTTCATTTACTTGATTTCCTTTAAGCGAAACTCTTAAGTTTCGAACTTTAGTTGATTTCAAACTCTTAAATGATGTTTTATCGCAGATTTGAACTGCAAACATGGACTTGTACCGGAACGTGATTCTAAGAAGTACTAAGTCTTTGGTGAGTGCTTCCAAATACATGATTGAACTTAATACTTGTTTTAAATGCTTAACCAACATGGTCGGCTGATATTTGCTTAGTTTGGTCGGGTAAGGGTGTACTTTATCGCACTTGCACTAATGTGATATATTCTTGTTCATTGGTGGCCATTGACTTGATATACATATATATGATTCATATCTTGTATGGAATTCCAGAAAGCCCTATGGTTAGTTAATCGAGTCGAGCCGGCAAAGGGTCTAGTCGATTAGATAACGAACCCTGGGTCTCTAGTTTGTCGAGTAGAGTGTTATCTCCTCAACTAATCGGTATACTCGAGTATTACCACCAGTGTTTATCTTGGAGTTCGGGCCCGGTAAGGGCTTTGGTTGGTGGACGAAGATTGGAGTTAAGTGGTACACTATTGGACTAGTTACCTTACTTGAAAGTTGACGGAGTGTCAACTACTACTTGATCAAGCTATGGTGGAGTTAGTTTACAAATGCAACTGTATCATTTTAATTGAAATGTTGAATATTTAATGTTTGGGCATATGAAGTGTTATTGCTCATTTTCTTGGCTTGTTATGCTCGCTACTTTATTATTCTGATATTTTCACTTTTAATTAATGATCAACTTGCTATTTGGAACCTCACTGAGTTTTAGCTCACTCTATTAGATTTGTTTTTCTTACAGGGGGTACGACCAAGGCATGAAACTGGTACAAGTTAGCATAATCTAGTTTGAACCATTTCCTACCAAAACTAAAAGAGCGAGTATGAGTTTTCTCGAGTGTAATAAGCTAAATGAATACTACTTAAATGAGTTTCATTTACTTGATTTCCTTTAAGCGAAACTCTTAAGTTTCGAACTTTAGTTGATTTCAAACTCTTAAATGATGTTTTATCGCAGATTTGAACTCCAAACATGGACTTGTACCGGAACGTGATTCTAAGAAGTACAAAATCTTTGGTGAGTGCTTCCAAATACATGATTGAACTTAATACTTGTTTTAAATGCTTAACCAACATGGTCGGCTGATATTTGCTTAGTTTGGTCGGGTAAGGGTGTACTTTATCGCACTTGCACTAATGTGATATATTCTTGTTCATTGGTGGCCATTGACTTGATATACATATATATGATTCATATCTTGTATGGAATTCCAGAAACCCTATGGTTAGTTAATCGAGTCGAGCCGGCAAAGGGTCTAGTCGATTAGATAACGAACCCTGGGTCTCTAGTTTGTCGAGTAGAGTGTTATCTCCTCAACTAATCGGTATACTCGAGTATTACCACCAGTGTTTATCTTGGAGTTCGGGCCCGGTAAGGGCTTTGGTTGGTGGACGAAGATTGGAGTTAAGTGGTACACTATTGGACTAGTTACCTTACTTGAAAGTTGACGGAGTGTCAACTACTACTTGATCAAGCTATGGTGGAGTTAGTTTACAAATGCAACTGTATCATTTTAATTGAAATGTTGAATATTTAATGTTTGGGCATATGAAGTGTTATTGCTCATTTTCTTGGCTTGTTATGCTCGCTACTTTATTATTCTGATATTTTCACTTTTAATTAATGATCAACTTGCTATTTGGAACCTCACTGAGTTTTAGCTCACTCTATTAGATTTGTTTTTCTTACAGGGGGTACGACCAAGGCATGAGACTGGTACAGGTTAGCATAATCTAGTTTGAACCATTTCCTACCAAAACTAAAAGAGCGAGTATGAGTTTTCTCGAGTGTAATAAGCTAAATGAATACTACTTAAATGAGTTTCATTTACTTGATTTCCTTTAAGCGAAACTCTTAAGTTTCGAACTTTAGTTGATTTCAAACTCTTAAATGATGTTTTATCGCAGATTTGAACTCCAAACATGGACTTGTACCGGAACGTGATTCTAAGAAGTACAAAATCTTTGGTGAGTGCTTCCAAATACATGATTGAACTTAATACTTGTTTTAAATGCTTAACCAACATGGTCGGCTGATATTTGCTTAGTTTGGTCGGGTAAGGGTGTACTTTATCGCACTTGCACTAATGTGATATATTCTTGTTCATTGGTGGCCATTGACTTGATATACATATATATGATTCATATCTTGTATGGAATTCCAGAAACCCTATGGTTAGTTAATCGAGTCGAGCCGGCAAAGGGTCTAGTCGATTAGATAACGAACCCTGGGTCTCTAGTTTGTCGAGTAGAGTGTTATCTCCTCAACTAATCGGTATACTCGAGTATTACCACCAGTGTTTATCTTGGAGTTCGGGCCCGGTAAGGGCTTTGGTTGGTGGACGAAGATTGGAGTTAAGTGGTACACTATTGGACTAGTTACCTTACTTGAAAGTTGACGGAGTGTCAACTACTACTTGATCAAGCTATGGTGGAGTTAGTTTACAAATGCAACTGTATCATTTTAATTGAAATGTTGAATATTTAATGTTTGGGCATATGAAGTGTTATTGCTCATTTTCTTGGCTTGTTATGCTCGCTACTTTATTATTCTGATATTTTCACTTTTAATTAATGATCAACTTGCTATTTGGAACCTCACTGAGTTTTAGCTCACTCTATTAGATTTGTTTTTCTTACAGGGGGTACGACCAAGGCATGAGACTGGTACAGGTTAGCATAATCTAGTTTGAACCATTTCCTACCAAAACTAAAAGAGCGAGTATGAGTTTTCTCGAGTGTAATAAGCTAAATGAATACTACTTAAATGAGTTTCATTTACTTGATTTCCTTTAAGCGAAACTCTTAAGTTTCGAACTTAGTTGATTTCAAACTCTTAAATGATGTTTTATCGCAGATTTTAACTCCAAACATGGACTTGTACAGGAACGTGATTCTAAGAAGCACTAAATCTTTGGTGAGTGCTTCCAAATACATGATTGAACTTAATACTTGTTTTAAATGCTTAACCAACATGGTCGGCTGATATTTGCTTAGTTTGGTCGGGTAAGGGTGTACTTTATCGCACTTGCACTAATGTGATATATTCTTGTTCATTGGTGGCCATTGACTTGATATACATGTATATGATTCATATCTTGTATGGAATTCCAGAAACCCTATGGTTAGTTAATCGAGTCGAGCCGGCAAAGGGTCTAGTCGATTAGATAAGAACCCTGGGTCTCTAGTTTGTCGAGTAGAGTGTTATCTCCTCAACTAATCGGTATACTCGAGTATTACCACCAGTGTTTATCTTGGAGTTCGGGCCCGGTAAGGGCTTTGGTTGGTGGACGAAGATTGGAGTTAAGTGGTACACTATTGGACTAGTTACCTTACTTGAAAGTTGACGGAGTGTCAACTACTACTTGATCAAGCTATGGTGGAGTTAGTTTACAAATGCAACTGTATCATTTTAATTGAAATGTTGAATATTTAATGTTTGGGCATATGAAGTGTTATTGCTCATTTTCTTGGCTTGTTATGCTCGCTACTTTATTATTCTGATATTTTCACTTTTAATTAATGATCAACTTGCTATTTGGAACCTCACTGAGTTTTAGCTCACTCTATTAGATTTGTTTTTCTTACAGGGGGTACGACCAAGGCATGAGACTGGTACAGGTTAGCATAATCTAGTTTTAACCATTTCCTACAAAAACTAAAAGAGTGAGTATGAGTTTTCTCGAGTGTAATAAGCTAAATGAATACTACTTAAATGAGTTTCATTTACTTGATTTCCTTTAAGCGAAACTCTTAAGTTTCGAACCTTAGTTGATTTAAAACTCTTAAATGATGTTTTATCGCAGATTTTAACTCCAAACATGGACTTGTACAGGAACGTTATTCTAAGAAGCACTAAATCTTTGGTGAGTGCTTCCAAATACATGATTGAACTTAATACTTGTTTTAAATGCTTAACCAACATGGTCGGCTGATATTTGCTTAGTTTGGTCGGGTAAGGGTGTACTTTATCGCACTTGCACTAATGTGATATATTCTTGTTCATTGGTGGCCATTGACTTGATATACATGTATATGATTCATATCTTGTATGGAATTCCAGAAACCCTATGGTTAGTTAATCGAGTCGAGCCGGCAAAGGGTCTAGTCGATTAGATAAGAACTCTGGGTCTCTAGTTTGTCGAGTAGAGTGTTATCTCCTCAACTAATCGGTATACTCGAGTATTACCACCAGTGTTTATCTTGGAGTTCGGGCCCGGTAAGGGCTTTTGTTGGTGAACGAAGATTGGAGTTAAGTGGTACACTATTGGACTAGTTACCTTACTTGAAAGTTGACGGAGTGTCAACTACTACTTGATCAACTATGGTGGAATTAGTTTACAAATGCAACTGTATCATTTTACTTGAAATGTTGAATATTTAATGTTTGGGCATATGAAGTGTTATTGCTCATTTTCTTGGCTTGTTATGCTCGCTACTTTATTATTCTGATATTTTCACTTTTAATTAATGATCAACTTGCTATTTGGAACCTCACTGAGTTTTAGCTCACTCTATTAGATTTGTTTTCTTACAGGGGGTACGACCAAGGCATGAGACTGGTACAGGTTAGCATAATCTAGTTTTAACCATTTCCTCCCAAAACTAAAAGAGCGAGTATGAGTTTTCTCGAGTGTAATAAGCTAAACGAATACTACTTAAATGAGTTTCATTTACTTGATTTCCTTTAAGCGAAACTCTTAAGTTTCGAACCTTAGTTGATTTCAAACTCTTAAATGATGTTTTATCGCAGGTTTGAATTCCAAACATGGACTTGTACTAAGTCTTTTGGTGAGTGCTTCCAAATATATGATTGAACTTAATACTTGTTTTAAATGCTTAACCAACATGGTCGGCTGATATTTGCTTAGTTTGGTCGGGTAAGGGTGTACTTTATCGCACTTGCACTAATGTGATATATTCTTGTTCATTGGTGGCCATTGACTTGATATACATGTATATGATTCATATCTTGTATGGAATTCCAGAAACCCTATGGTTAGTTAATCGAGTCGAGCCGGCAAAGGGTCTAGTCGATTAGATAACGAACCCTGGGTCTCTAGTTTGTCGAGTAGAGTGTTATCTCCTCAACTAATCGGTATACTCGAGTATTACCACCAGTGTTTATCTTGGAGTTCGGGCCCGGTAAGGGCTTTGGTTGGTGGACGAAGATTGGAGTTAAGTGGTACACTATTGGACTAGTTACCTTACTTGAAAGTTGACGGAGTGTCAACTACTACTTGATCAAGCTATGGTGGAGTTAGTTTACAAATGCAACTGTATCATTTTAATTGAAATGTTGAATATTTAATGTTTGGGCATATGAAGTGTTATTGCTCATTTTCTTGGCTTGTTATGCTCGCTACTTTATTATTCTGATATTTTCACTTTTAATTAATGATCAACTTGCTATTTGGAACCTCACTGAGTTTTAGCTCACTCTATTAGATTTGTTTTTCTTACAGGGGGTACGACCAAGGCATGAGATTGGTACAGGTTAGCATAATCTAGTTTTAACCATTTCCTACCAAAACTAAAAGAGCGAGTATGAGTTTTTCTCGAGTGTAATAAGCTAAATGAATACTACTTAAATGAGTTTTCATTTACTTGATTTCCTTTAAGCGAAACTCTTAAGTTTCGAACCTTAGTTGATTTCAAACTCTTAAATGATGTTTTATCGCAGATTTGAATTCCAAACATGGACTTGTACCGGAACGTGATTCTAAGAAGCACTAAGTCTTTGGTGAGTGCTTCCAAATACATGATTGAACTTAATACTTGTTTTAAATGCTTAACCAACATGGTCGGCTGATATTTGCTTAGTTTGGTCGGGTAAGGGTGTACTTTATCGCACTTGCACTAATGTGATATATTCTTGTTCATTGGTGGCCATTGTGAGGACCCGTAAAATTTTCCTATTTCATATCATTTAATTCTATTTCTTTATATGCATTTTCTTTATTTTATTCTACTACCTTAATTTTCTAGACAGTTTATAAGTGAATATAGTTTTCTAAAACATTTTTCTAGTATAAGTTAGTTCGGGTTAGTTTGGAAGTGTAATAAGGACGTGGGACCCGCTAGTGCGATATAATTTTGCCGATTAGGTGATGAAATATTAAGTGATATTATTTTACAAGGTGCTAGGAGACAATTAGAGGTCAGCTAGATAGATCAACCATTGGAGGAAAGAAGATAAGCTTAAAACCTAAAGGACGCCACGTGTCGCGTTCCGATTGGAGGTTGGACTTGACTAAGCTTTTCACCTTTACTAACTGTGACAGCCCCACCTACCCCTAAGGCGAACCAAAGGGTTTGGCGGACCGCCTGCCCAGCTCTCGCCAGGACTGCGGAAACAAATCACACAAAACCTAGAGTTCGCGCGAGAATTTTTCTTTTCCTTGCTCGAACGCCACGCTCGTCCAATCATCCAATGGTTAATCTGTCTAGCTAACCTCTAATTGTCTCCTAGCACCTTGTAAAATAATATCACTTAATACTTCATCACCTAATCGGCAAAATTATATCGCACTAGCGGGTCCCACGTCCTTATTACACTTCCAAACTAACCCGAACTAACTTATACTAGAAAAATGTTTTAGAAAACTATATTCACTTATAAACTGTCTAGAAAATTAAGGTAGTAGAATAAAATAAAGAAAATGCATATAAAGAAATAGAATTAAATGATATGAAATAGGAAAATTTTACGGGTCCTCACACTCTCTCCCCCTTAAAGAAATTTCGTCCTCGAAATTTTCTTATTAATGAGATCTATCAAAATCTAAGGTAACCAACGGATCATACCTTCTACGTCCTCAGACGAGTCAGGGACCTGATGTGGCTCTAGGCAATACACCTGAGCCGGTACTTTCATTTCAGTCCTTCCCCTCTCTGACTGTCCAGGGTTGGTCTTGTTTGGTTGCTGGGTCTCTTTCCCTTTGCGCAGTCGTGCGGGGCAGTTAGCAATCCGATGATCGACGCTTCCACAGCGCAGGCATTTTCCCTCTTTCTTCCAACAATTTGTCTCCGTGTGATTTGGCCCTCCGCAATATCCACAGGAACCATGAGTAGCAAAGACCGATCCCCCCGGTGAGACGCCTCTGGACACCTCCGGTAGTCGTACTCCCCCGTTTCCCCTTCCAATCTTAGGAGGTGTACTCTTATCCTCTTGTTCCGAGCTGCTCCCAGGAAGTCCTCTTTTCTTTGCTTGGAAGTTTCTAACCTGTAGCCTCGCATTTTCAACTCGCTGGGCTTTCTCCACCGCGTCACTAAAGGTACTGAGTTGAGCTACAGCTAGGTCTTTTTGAATCTCAACGTTTAATCCTTGGACAAAACGCCTTATCCGTCTTTGTTCAGTTACGATCAATTCAGGCGCAAACTTAGACAATCGAGTAAACTGACTCTCATACTCGGCTACGGTTTGAGTTCCTTGGCGAAGCCGAATGAATTCGTCTTCTTTCTTTTCTTGAATTAGAGGAGGGAAAAACTTGGTATTGAATTCCCTCATGAAGTTCGCCCATGTTCTTGGGGTTTGTTCTCTTTCCCATTTCAGTCTTATAATATTCCACCAAGATCGGGCTGCTCCCTCTAGTTGGAAAACAGCGAAGGTCACTTGTCTTTCCTCGGTATAATGTAGCGCGGCAAAAATATCTATCATCTTCTCCAACCACCTTTCGGCCACGTCAGGGTCTGGCCCTCCAAGGAATTTTGGTGGGGAAATTTTTGAAATCTTTCAAGGGCTCTATCCTCGCCCTCTACAGGGTTACCAGGGTTTCCAGGTTGAGGGTTAGGGTTGTGACCCTGGTGTTCTACTACGTGGGCTAGCAGATCGGTCATACGCTGGATAGCAGCTGCTACTTGAGCATTTGGGTATCACTGAGGATGATTAATTCTTTCTAAGGTATAAATTGTGTTATTCTTGTAGATTGTGGACCGAGCCTATAAGGGAAAAGTTTTCATTCATTGCTTTTGTATTTTTGGCCTCGTTTGTGTATAGTACTTTTGGATGACCCCGTCACTTTCAGGGACCTCTTTTGTTTGTATTTAACTGACTGCTATTGTGTGACTTGTTCGGTACCGTTGTGTATGAATACATACTTTTGATCTGTGTGTACTTCTTGTTACTTGCTTATGTATATAACTACCTTTACTGTTATATTCACGTTTCGACCCTAGATTGGTTAGACCGATGGAGAGTACACGTAGTGGAAGAGGTCGTGGGCGCGGACGTAAGCAACCCTCGAATGAAAGGGGTAACCGGGAACCAAGGCCTGGACCAAATCCTGAACCTAGGGTCTGGGCAGGCGGTCCGCCAAACCCTTTGGTTCGCCTTAGGGGTAGGTGGGGCTGTCACAGCCATTGACTTGATATACATGTATATGATTCATATCTTGTATGGAATTCCAGAAACCCTATGGTTTGTTAATCGAGTCGAGCCGGCAAAGGGTCTAGTCGATTAGATAAGAACTCTGGGTCTCTAGTTTGTCGAGTAGAGTGTTATCTCCTCAACTAATCGGTATACTCGAATATTACCACCAGTGTTTCTCTTGGAGTTCGGGCCCGGTAAGGGCTTTGGTTGGTGGACGAAGATTGGAGTTAAGTGGTACACTATTGGACTAGTTACCTTACTTGAAAGTTGACGGAGTGCCAACTACTACTTGATCAAGCTATGGAGGAGTTAGTTTACAAATGCAACTGTATCATTTTACTTGAAATGTTGAATATTTAATGTTTGGGCATATGAAGTGTTATTGCTCATTTTCTTGGCTTGTTATGCTCGCTACTTTATTATTATGATATTTTCACTTTTAATTAATGATCAACTTGCTATTTGGAACCTCACTGAGTTTTAGCTCACTCTATTAGATTTGTTTTTCTTACAGGGGGTACGACCAAGGCATGAGACTGGTACATGTTAGCATAATCTAGTTTTAACCATTTCCTACCAAAACTAAAAGAGCGAGTATGAGTTTTCTCGAGTGTAATAGGCTAAATGAATACTACTTAAATGAGTTTCATTTGCTTGATTTCCTTTAAGCGAAACTCTTAAATTTCGAACCTTAGTTGATTTCAAACTCTTAAATGATGTTTTATCGCAGATTTGAACTCCAAACATGGACTTGTATCGGAACGTGATTCTAAGAAGCTCTAAGTCTTTGGTGAGTGCTTCCAAATACATGATTGAACTTAATACTTGTTTTAAATGTTTAACCAACATGGTTGGATAATATTTGCTTAGTTTCGTCGGGTAAGGGTTTACTTTGTCGCACTTGCACTAATGTGATATATTCTTATTCATTGGTGGCCATTGACTTGATATACTTGTAGATGATTCATATCTTGTATGGAATTCCAGAAACCCTGTGGCTAGTTAATCGAGTCGAGCCGGCAAAGGGTCTGGTTGATTAGATAACGAACCCTGGGTCTCTAGTTTGTCGAGTACAGTGTTATCTCCTCGACTAATCGGTATACTCGACTATTACCACCAGTGTTTACCTTGGAGTTCGGGACCGGTAAGGGCTTTGGTTGGTGGACGAAGATTGGAGTTAAGTGGTACAATATTGGACTAGTTACTTTGCTTGAAAGTTGACGGAGTGTCAACTACTACTTGATCAAACTATGGTAGAGCTAGTTTACAAAATCAACTGTATCCTTTTACTTGAAATGTTGAATATTTAATGTTTGGCCATACGAAGTGTTATTGCTCATTTTCTTGACTTGTTATGCTCGCTACTTTATTATTCTGATATTTTCACTTTTAATTAATGATCAACTTGCTATTCGGAACCTCACTGAGTTTTAGCTCATTCTATTAGATTTGTTTTTCTTACAGGAGGTACAACCAAGGCGTGAGACTGGTACAGGCTAGCCTAGACTAGTTTTAACCGCTTCCTACCAAAACTAAAAGAGCGAGCATGAGTTTTCTCGAGTGTGATATGTAAAATGAATACTACTTAAATGCGTTTCATTTACTTGATTTCCTTTAAGCGAAACTCTTAAGTTTCGAACCTTAGTTGATTTCAAACTCTTAAATGATATTTTATCGCAGATTTGAATCCCAAACAAGGAGTTGTACCTGAACGTGATTCTAAGAAGCACTAAATCTTTGATGAGTGCTTCCAATTACATAATTGAACTTAATACTTGTTTTAAATGTTTAACCAACGTGGTCGGATGATATTTGCTTAGTTTGGTAGGGTAAGGGTTTACTTTATCGCACTTGCACTAATGTGATATATTCTTGTTCATTGGTGGGCATTGACTTGATATACATGTATATGATTCATATATTGTATGAAATTCCAGAAACCCTGTGACTAGTTAATCGAGTCGGGCCGGCAAAGGGTATGGTCGATTAGATAAAGAACCCTGGTTCTCTAGTTTGTTGAGTAGAGTGTTATTTTCTCGACTAATTGGTATACTCGAATATTACCACCAGTGTTTATCTTGGAGTTCGGGCCCGGTAAGGGCTTTGGTTGGTGGATGAAGATTGGAGTTACGTGGTACACTATTGGACTAGTTACCTTACTTGAAAGTTGACGGAGTGTCAACTAATACTTGATCAAGTTATGGTGGAGCTAGTTTACAAAAGCAACTGTATTCTTTTACTTGAAATGTTGAATATTTAATGTTTGGCCATACGAAGTGTTATTGCTCATTTTGTTGGCTTGTTATGCTCGCTAATTTATTATTCTGATATTTTCACTTTTAATTAATGATCAACTTGCTATTTGGAACCTCACTGTGTTTTAGCTCACTCTATTAGATTTGTTTTTCTTACAGGGGGTACAAGCAAGGCGTGAGACTGGTACAGACTAGCATAATCTAGTTTTAACCGCTTCCTGCCAAAACTAAAAGTGCGAGCATGAGTTTTCTCGAGTGTGATAAGCAAAATGAATACTACTTAAATGCGTTTCATTTACTTGATTTCCTTTAAGCGAAACTCTTAAGTTTCGAAACTTGGTTGATTTCAAACTCTTAAATGATGTTTTATCGCAGATATTTGAACTCCAAACAAGAAGTTGTACCTGAACGTGATTCTAACAAGCACTAAGTCTTTGGTGAGTGCTTCCACATACATGATTGAATTAAATACTTGTTTTAAATGTTTAACCAACGTCGTCGGATGATATTTGCTTAGTTTGGTAAGGTAAGGGTTTAATTTATCGCATTTGCACTAATGTGATATATTATTGTTCATTGGTGGCCGTTGATTTGATATACATGTATATGATTCATATCTTGTTTGGAATTCCAAAAACCTTGTGGCTAGTTAATCGAGTCGAGCCGGCAAAGGGCCTAGCCGATTAGCTAACGAATCTTGAGTCTCTAGTTTGTCGAGTAGAGTGTTATCTCCTCGACTAATCGGTATACTCGAGTATTACCACCAGTGTTTATCTTGGAGTTCGGGCCCGGTAAGGGTTTTGGTTGGTGGATGAAGATTGGAGTTACGTGGTACACTATTGGACTAGTTACCTTACTTGAAAGTTGACGGAGTGTCAACTAATACTTGATCAAGCTATGGTGGAGCTAGTTTACAAAAGCAACTGTATCCTTTTACTTGAAATGTTGAATATTTAATGTTTGGCCATACGAAGTGTTATTGCTCATTTTCTTGGCTTGTTATGCTCACTAATTTATTATTCTGATATTTTCACTTTTAATTAATGATCAACTTGCTATTTGGAATCTCACTGTGTTTTAGCTCACTCTATTGGATTTGTTTTTCTTACAGGGGGTACGAGTAAGGCGTGAGACTGGTACAGGCTAGTATTGTCTAGTTTTAACTGCTTCCTACCAAAACTAAAAGAGCGAGCATGAGTTTTCTCGAGTGTGATAAGCAAAATGAATACTACTTAAATGCGTTTCATTTACTTGATTTCCTTTAAATGAAACTCTTAAGTTTCGAACCTTAGTTGATTTCAAACTCTTAAATGATGTTTTATCGCAGATTTGAACTCCAAACAAGGAGTTGTACCTGAACGTGATTCTAAGAAACACTAAGTCTTTGGAGAGTGCTTCCAAATACATGATTGAACTTAATACTTGTTTTAAATGCTTAACCAACGTAGTCGGATGATATTTGTTTAGTTTGGCCGGGTAAGGGTGTACTTTATCGCACTTGAACTAATGTGATATATTCTTGTTTATTCGTGGCCATTGACTTGATATACATGTATATGATTCATATCTTGTATGGAAATCCAGAAACCCTGTGGCTAGTTAATCGAGTCGAGCCGGCAAAGGGTCTGGTCGATTAGATAACGAACCCTGGATATCTAGTTTGTTGAGTAGAGTGTTATCTTCTCGACTAATCGGTATACTCGAGTATTACCACCAGTGTTTATCTTGGAATTCAGGCCTGGTAAGGGCTTTGGTTGGTGGACGAAGATTAGAGTTAAGTGATACACTATTGGACTAGTTACCTTATTTGAAAGTTGACGTAGTGTCAACTACCACATGATTAAGCTATGGTGGAGCTAGTTTACAAAAGCAACTGTATCCTTTTATTTGAAATGTTGAATATTTAATGTTTGGCCATACGAAGTGTTATTGCTCATTTTCTTGACTTGTTATGCTCGCTACTTTACTAGTCTGATATTTTCAATTTTAATTAATGATCAACTAGCTATTTGGAACCTCACTGAGTTTTAGCTCACTCTATTAGATTTGTTTTTCTTACAGAGAGTACGAGCAAGGCGTGAGACTGGTACAAGTTAGCATAGTCTAGTTTTTTGGAATTTTGCAATTCTACTCGCACTAGTCGCTTGATTAGAACTGATGTATTTGAAAGTCACTGTGAGGACTCGAAAAATTTCTTATTTCTATCGAATATTATTGATTTATTTACATATTTATTCACCTGTTTTCTCCAAATAATTTATATCAACCATTTTAAAATTCATTTATATGAAATAATGTCTCACTTATATCTTTGAAACGTCCCGTTAGCAAATTTAATTTTCGGAGGTTCGTTTAAGTGAGAAATAATGAGTACATGTGTTCGAGGTGGTATTCTATTCGAGAGTGTAATTATCTTGGAGAAATTAAAAATGATCAACAATAGATTAAGAAAAGTTAATTGAGGCAAATTTATTGGAGATTTGAGAAAGTAAAACTAGACTTATGTGAGGACCCGCAAATCTACTTGTTTTAAATTCTTATTACTAGCTTATTTAAATATTCAACTGCCCGTTTACTCCGAATATTATTTTCTAATCTTTTTAGACCTAATTATATGAATCTATAGTTTTGTTATAATTTTTAAGTGATTTGTTTCAAAATTTAATTTTGAAACCTCGTTAAGTGTGAATAGTGAATGCGCGTTTGGATATAATAATCGATTCGAGAATGCAATAAATTTGGAAAATTGTAGAATTGTACATTAGTCTTAAAATGGTTATTTTTATGTTTAAATATTCAAGTGATAGTTAGTTATACTATCGTTATAAGAATTTCTTAGAGATTTCGCGTTATCGCGAACAAGTTGAAAGTTCGTGTTTTCGCGCGCGCGACTAATTGGAGGATTTTAGAAATTATTTCTAGACTATTAAGAGTGAATCATATTGGTATGAATATAAGTGCATTAGAGGTTTAGTGCACAAGTGAATCTAATGAGTACATGTGTTCGAGGTGGTATTCTATTCGAGAGTGTAATTATCTTGGAGAAATTAAAAATGATCAATAATAGATTAAGAAAAGTTAATTGAGGCAAATTTATTGGAGATTTGAGAAAGTAAAACTAGACTTATGTGAGGACCCGCAAATCTACTTGTTTTAAATTCTTATTACTAGCTTATTTAAATATTCAACTGCCCGTTTACTCCGAATATTATTTTCTAATCTTTTTAGACCTAATTATATGAACCTATAGTTTTGTTATAATTTTTAAGTGATTTGTTTCAAAATTTAATTTTGAAACCTCGTTAAGTGTGAATAGTGAATGCGCGTTTGGATATAATAATCGATTCGAGAATGCAATAAATTTGGAAAATTGGAGACTTGTACATTAGTCATAAAATGGTTATTTTTATGTTTAAATATTCAAGTGATAGTTAGTTATACTATCGTTATAAGAATTTCTTAGAGATTTCGCGTTATCGCGAACAAGTTGAAAGTTCGCGTTTTCGCGCGCGCGACTAATTGGAGGATTTTAGAAATTATTTCTAGACTATTAAGAGTGAATCATATTGGTATGAATATAAGTGCATTAGAGGTTTAGTGCACAAGTGAATCGAACTCGAGAGGAATCGAGCACAAAACGCGCGCGTATGCGCGCGGGGAGAGAGTTGACTTTTGAGGCATTCTTAGCCACTCATTTTAGCTTCTTAAGGAAGCTTCATTACAACACAAATTCTCTCTCTCTAAGCTTCAAGAACAGCCGGCCAAGGAAGAAAGAAAAACCACCCAAAGTTCATCAAATTCTCTCTTCATTTCTTCACCAAATCTTCACCATTTCACCTCAAAATTTAACCACACTTAGCTAATCACTTGGAGATCACATTAAGCTAGGAAAAGAGCTCACTTTCCACGGTTTTGCTGAGCTTAAGGAGGCCAAAAATTTCTGCTAGAATCATCAACTAAGGTAAGCAACGATCAACCTTAAAAATCTTGGTTTATGGAAGTAGTCTTGCACTTATAAGTTCATATGATCATGTGGGTAGGTTGATTTATGTTGGAAATTATTCTGTGAACTCTATGAATTCCCACTAAGATTTGTTGACCTGATTTGATGAGTTTTAATGTTGTTAATGTTGGATTAGAGGTTAAACTAGTGGAAATAGGTTGTATTGTTGAAGGAAAGTTCAAGGTAGTAAAGATGGAATTTTTCCGATTCTGCCCTTGTGTTGTCTGAGGCCTTTAGGGCGAATTTTTGTGGATTTAATGACTTAGTTATGATTTTTATATGTTGTATGAGATGTGTAGAAAGTTTCATAAAAAATTTCCATGATTTGGTTGGCCAAATGTTGAATTTTCGTAAGACAGCAAAACTGGAAAATTTCCCGTCACTGCCCTGGCAGTATTTTTGTTTTGGCTCTATCTTTTTGCTTCGATGTCGAAATCGAGTGCCGTTTGTGGCACTGGAAACTAGACATTCCCATCTTTCCAACGGTATAAAATGCATGTTCTGATTCCACCCGAGTGATCCGTACCAACCTTGTAAAGTTGACTGTTCTGTTTCTTGTCTGCACTGAATGCCCTGTTTTGAGCAGCGACTTGATGCTCAAATATGAGTTAGTTGTGGACCTATTTTGAATGAGTTGTGGCCAAAATTCGAAACTGACTCAGACTTTGAAAACTCTCATTTTGGACTTACTTATGACCACTTTGATTTGGGACTTAATATTTCGAAATTTTTGGTGTTATCCACCTACCAAATGCATCTTGGATGTCTCTTAGACCTTGTCTTCCAAGATGAACCATGTTTGAGGAAATTTCATTGGCCAAATGTTTGGAAAAGGGAAGAACAAAATGCAAGGCAAATTGCCTTAGAAATTTTAGAAAACTTTAGTGGCTTTGTTAACTAGCTTCCCGAATGAATTTTTTTCCCTGAAATTTGACAGAGGAAAAGCCCTTATATTGTAGGATGATACTGTCAAATTTGGTGCCATTCCGAGTCCGTTTCAATGCCCAACTAGAATCACAAAATTCCAGCTTTAAATCTGGAAATTTGTCCAGTGAGTTTCGTTTTTGCACCAACTTTGAGCTGCTATATTTTGGTGCTCAAAACTCCGATTCTTATTCTGTTTGTGGTGTTTTAAACCTTACTTGCAACTATAATTAAGTACCAAATTACAGAGGTTAGATCGAATTCTGTGATGTTTGCTGAATTTTCAAATTTAGCCGAAAACCAACCCAAAACTGTCTTAGTAAGGTTAAGGCAGCAACTTTGAGCTAAGTTTTGAATATCTTGCATTTAGAATCATGGAAAAGTGTCTTCTAGGAACTTTTAGTACATTGGAAGAAGTTTCCAACGGTGCCAAGTTTTCCAATTTTGGACCGTCGGAGAGTGAGTTTTGATTTTTCCAAAAATACCCCTCAAATTTGAAAATTTTCAAACTTGAAGGGAATTAAGTTTTCGAGACTCTTCCCTATCCTTCGACACTACTTGACCATTTTGAACTTGTTTTCAAGAGGAAAATCAGTTTTCCTTGTGCATCTAAATACCACCTTTAAACCTTGAAATTGAGTAAGTTAAGGCTCATTTTCGTAAGATTTCTCTAGATTGCACAAGTGTGCAACCTTTTGTGATAATTTGGGTTTCTAAATAACGGTTCATTAATAATTGCTCAGGCACTCACGAGAACCTTCAAGAGGATCCCACGGTGGACGCCTGAACCCCAAGTGTGCTATACTACTTGAACTATTTGGTGAGTGTCAAGTGCATGTCTACTTGAACTCCTGTGAACTTGATACATGTTTACTTGTTATCCATGACTTAAGATTTTGAAAATGGAGCCGAGTGTGTACTTTATCCCACTCGTTCTCATTTGAAATGAATAACTCATGTTTGAAATGTTAGAATATATCAAATGCTTGAAATTATCAAATGGTTGGATATATCAAATGCTTGAATGACATGAATTTACATGCTATGGCTGCATACGTAGGTGGAGTGAATCTCCTCGACAAACACATGTTACATGGGGGACGCCCAAACTCATCGGCCGACCTTGGGACTCGAGCCGGCAAGGGCTTGGTCGGGAATCTTGGTGAGTCATGAGAATCACATGATAAACTTGACCTATCGAAGAGGTCTCGCTTGGCATACTCATGGAGTATCGCCTTATAAATGTTGTGCTGGCCCGGTGCGGTGTACGGTGGAAGGATGAGAAGTAAGTGGAGATCTACGGATTGAAAATACCGACCCGGTTGACGGAGAGTCATCGCGGGAAGGTATACGAATGACCCTGGCAAAGCAAGTGAAACTTAACTCCTGAGAGTTACCATATCCTTGAATTGTTTCTGTTTAATTTCTCGCTCGAATTGTTATTTATAGAAATATTATTGCTCTACTTGTTAAATTGGGATTGCTACTTGGACTATGTGCTTGTATGTGTGTTCTTGGCCTCACGAACATTTTGCTCACCCTGTAGATTTGTTTTCCTTAACAGGGATGGATTGGAGTGAACTTGAAGAGAACCCCTTGTGACGTGCTTTTGTATTAGGGTTTCAATGTACTTGGCTAGACTATCAATTATTGTAAAATTTGGGTTGATGTAACTTTTGGGAATCTAATGTAAGGTTTGGATGATTGACACATTTTGTACTCGTGGTGTACTATTGAATATTGGTTATGGAAGCGACTTTCTTTATTAGACTTATATTATTGATTATTTATAATTAAACTTGAATCGAATTGCATTTGAGTCCTGGCGAGAGTTAGGCAGGCATCCCGCGGATACCCTTTGGTTCGCCTTAGGGAGAAGTGGGGGCATCACAGTTGGTATCAGAGTTTAGGTTTCAGATCTCTGTAGTGTATCCTAGACTTGGAGTTTAGGATGCCAGACTGTGGAATTGGTTGGGAAGTTAAGTGACTACTTGTAGGAATGAAAATTAGAAGCAAAGTTTGAATTAATAGACAATTGGGGGTCTCAATTTTGTAAGAGATATGTGGGATAGTATGAGATGATCAAATCTAGTTTATTTAGTATTCTTGGACCCATTTAAGTTTTAATTTTAATTGTAAGTTACGGAAGGTAATGGGGGTATTGAACCGTCTCGGGGACGTATTCGATGGCCACTGTCGAGAAGGGTTTAAGGGAGCTCGTTGGAGATATAACCCAACTCGCCGAACTAGGATTTTATGAGATTTCCAAAGGACTTATTGTGCCCAAATCATGGGGCGTTAATAATGGTCGATCATCGAAAGTGGCTACTCGAGGAAATTAGGGTAGTTCAAGAGAATAATTGAAGACCGAGGGCAATTTGTCGATGCCCAAACTACTAGAATTTTTGAAATGGAGACTGGGGTACTTGAAGAGTAAGGAAAAGACAAAGGCTCCTAGTGAGCAGTTTCAAAAAGGTAAGAACTGACTTGTTAGGGTAGTATACGGAATTAAAGACCGGATGAATAAGTTGATGGCTGGATATGTTACCTTGGTTGAACAAGTGGAGAACAACAAGATACTCGATAAGGGACATGAGATTAAAAACTCCTAGTGCTGGAAATGAAAATGATTCTACTAAAGTAGCAGGGACTTCTGACTCTACCAATTACTAAGCTAGTGACTTAGACTACTTTAATGGTTTTGTCAAAATTAGTCGGGGTGATGCTCATTCAAAGGCCATTGCATTTTGTGTTTTGCTTGACTATGTTTCCTACTTTTGTTTAAAGCAATTAAACGTTACTCATGAGATGCTTGACTTTATTGTTTTATGACTTCAAATCTATGATTGGGTTGTACACATTTGCGATTATCTCGGTGTCTTCCCTTTTATTTTCTTTTGCATGATCAAAATGTCACTTTTCAACTTCATTTTATGTGCACCCATATTACGTCATGCCTTTATAAATGTTAAATTTATGAGCGGTCAAAGAAGTGAAAGGAGATCGAGAGCGAGGGGTTACGCAACCCCAAGCTCAAGGGGATGATTAGGGAACGACTGCTAGATTGAACCAAAACCCTAGAAATGAAGGAAAACAATCACGTAGCTACCGCTATTGACTATATGATTGATGTCCTAACATGGTTGGTTGAGCACCAAAATTCTAGACCAATAAGCCAACCTAAGAATCAAGAATGTGTGAAAATGGAATGGTTCTTGAACTTCGCCTATCTAGGTTTTATGGAAGATCTAAATTCAAAATAGTAGAATTGATTTGAAGAGATAAAATAAGACGCTAGTGAAAGCAAGAGGTTAGAGTTTCTTCTCGAGCACTTTGTAATTGAGTATTGGAGAGTGAATTAGGATGTGGAACTTTTAAGAAATAAGATCTCCGTATTTCATCATGTTTAGAAGTAATGATAGTAATCTTGTAGAGACCCAAGACCCCGTCCATGTTAAGCAAAGAGTAGGTAAGATTTATAAGTTGAAATAACCTATAAGTCAAATAATGAAAGAGTGACATGGCCAGAGATTCCACTGTCAACAGCTACTTATTTTGATCCTTTGATTTACCTGACAGGCTAGCATTTGACTTAACCCAACCGATAAGATTACAACTTTGGAGGAAATGCGTAGGGAAATGGACATTCTTCGGAATGAGGTAGAATTTCAAAAGAAACTGGCTGACTACTGGGAAGAACGGTGGAAACAAGAATATGCAGAGAAAGTGAGTTGCTACGTAAGAACGTAGAACTGGAAAAGAAATACGAGAGAAATCCTCAAACTGGTCAATCCGTCACTTCTCACGCAAATTGTGGATACTGTGGCAAGATTAACCACATCGAGACTAAGTGCTGGAGAAAGCAAGGAAAATGTTTAAAGTGCGGTAGTACCGAACATAAGTTTTCGAATTGCCCTGGTACCTCTAAAAAGAGGAAACACTCAGCAGCCAACTAGGTTGCTATAGAGCAATCAAGTGCCAGATGGGAGTATTTAGTGCTAATGGTTATGAAGGAGATCCTAATAGTGAAAGTTTACGAGTAAAGATGGTTTTGACTCCACTCGAGAGATAGAAACTGTAGTTTTGCCCTAATCTAGACTAGCACTTTTGGAGATTTAATCTTTTGTATAAGGGAAAGTCTTTTGTATCTTGGCAACTTGGCACGTTTTGTTATAATCTCGTAGTTTCCCTTTTCCTTTTGAAATGATTTGATAAACTTATCCCAACTTGATGCAACTATTATAATTTCCTATAACGTATGGAGATGTACTTTGCTTTTAATTGATTTCATGGCTTACATGTATATTTAAACTTTGTCCCACACTTTTAAATTAGTAGTGAGACCTAAACGGTAGTAGACATGGTCAAGATTGTACTTGAGAATATAAACCATCCCGAAATTTGGAGGCGACCAGGGATCGGGACCAAATTGAGAATTTAGTGTTGAAGTGGAACCCAATATTTGATTGCCAAATTGATATATTAAAGTTGTGAGATTTGGGTTAGTGAAAGGAAATATTTGATAGATTTAATGAATCTAATGGTTAAGGGACCGGATAACGTATTTGGAATGGAAGTTTGAGACTATATATATATAGACCATCGAGATTTGAACGATGTGACTATTAAGAACAAATGCTCCGTCACCTTACATAAGCGAGGATTTTGATCAATGGCAAGGGACCGTGGTATTATCCAAGTTGAATTTAAAGTAAAACTATTACTAGTTGAGGATCTTAGAAACTGATGTGTTTAAAACCACTCCCAATTCAAGATGGCGACACTTTGAAATTTTAGTTACGTCCTTTGGATTGACTAAGGCACTAGCAGCAATTATGGCTTTACTGTATCGGAGTTTTAAATCGTATTTGGATTAATCTGCGGTGGCATTTATTGATGATATATCGGTATACTCTAAGGTTTGGAAAGATCAAGAAAAACACCTGATGATAGTTTTACAAACCTTGAAAGAGCGCCAACTTTCGTTAAGTTCAATAAACGTGAATTCGATTGGAAGAAGTAGCCTTTCTAGGTTGTACAATATCTAAAGAAGGAATTGTTATTGATTTAGCTAAAGTGGAAGCTGTTTAAGAGGAAACGACCAGGAAATTCTACCGAAATTTGGAGTTCTTAGAATTAGCCGAATATTACCTTTGGTTTATCAAGAACTTTCCTAAGAATGCAAGACCTGGCAAGTTATTTGGGATTATAAATGCGAAGAAAGATTTTCAAAGTGAAAAGTGTTTAACCGGTGCACCTATATTAGCCTTACCGAGCGGAGAAGGTAGTTTGTGATTTATACAAATGCTTCAAAGGATGGTTTAGAATGTATATTAATAATACATGATGAGCTATGTCTCTAGAAAGTTAAAATATCACGAGACAAAGTAGCCAACTCATGATTTAGGGTTAGTGGCTATGATAATTGCATTAAAGAAGTGAAGACATTACCTATTTGAGGTAGACATGAAGCGGATTAAGCTGCCATATGACTTAGAAGTTAAAATGCGTATTGGGGAAAATCAAGATTTGATAGCTAGTTGAATGGATAGGAATTGTAAAGTATAAGTTGGAAAACGTAAGTTAGTGATTGATCTGATAGGCTTAACCATGAAGGGAATAACCTTGTCCTAAGTGTGAATTTCGAGAGCGAAATTCTTTTTAAGGAGGGGAGGATGTGAGGACTCGAAAAATTTCTTATTTCTATCGAATATTATTGATTTATTTACATATTTATTCACCTGTTTTCTCCAAATAATTTATATCAACCATTTTAAAATCCATTTATACGAAACAATGTCTCACTTATATTTTTGAAACGTCCCATTAGCAAATTTAATTTTCGGAGGTTCGTTTAAGTGAGAAATAATGAGTACATGTGTTCGAGGTGGTATTCTATTCGAGAGTGTAATTATCTTGGAAAAATTAAGAATGATCAATAATAGATTAAGAAAAGTTAATTGAGGCAAATTTATTGGAGATTTGAGAAAGTAATACTAGACTCATGTGAGGATCCGCAAATCTACTTGTTTTAAATTCTTAGTACTAGCTTCTTTAAATACTCAATTGCCCGTTTACTCTGAATATTAGTTTCTAACCTTTTTAGACCTAATTACATGGATCTATAGCTTAGTTATAATTTTTAAGTGACTTGTTTCAAAATTTAATTTTGGAAGCTCGTTAAGTGTGAATAGTGAATGCGCGTTTGGATATAATAATTGATTCGAGGATGCAGTAAATTTAAAAAATTGGAGACTTGTACATTAGTCTTAAAATGGTTATTTTTAAGTTTAAATATTCAAGTGATAGTTAGTTATACTATCGTTATAAGAATTTCTTAGAGATTTCGCGTTATCGTGCACAAGTTGAAAGTTCGCGTTATCGCGGCGCGACTAATTGGAGGATTTTAGAAATTACTTCTACACTATTAAGAGTGAATCATATTAGTATGAATATAAGTGCATTAGAGGTTTAGTGCACAAGTGAATCGAACTCGAGAGGAATCGAGCACAAAACGCGCGCGTATGCGCGCGGGGAGAGAGTTGACTTTTGAGGCATTCTTAGCCACTCATTTTAGCTTCTTAAGGAAGCTTCATTACAACACAAATTCTCTCTCTCTAAGCTTCAAGAACAGCCGGCCAAGGAAGAAAGAAAAACCACCCAAAGTTCATCAAATTCTCTCTTCATTTCTTCACCAAATCTTCACCATTTCACCTCAAAATTTAACCACACTTAGCTAATCACTTAGAGATCACATTAAGCTAGGAAAAGAGCTCACTTTCCACGGTTTTGCTGAGCTTAAGGAGGCCGAAGCTAGAATCATCAACTAAGGTAAGCAACGATCAACCTTGAAAATCTTGGTTTATGAAAGTTGTCTTGCACTTATAAGTTCATATGATCATATGGGTAACTTGATTTATGCTGGAAATTGTTGTGTGGGCTCTATGAATTCCCACTAAGACTTGTTGGACTGATTTGATGAGTTTTAATGTTTTAATGTTGGATTAGAGGTTAAACTAGTGGAAATAGGTTGTATTGTTGAAGGAAAGTTCAAGGTAGTGAAGATGGAATTTTTCCGATTCTGCCCTTGTGTTGTCCGAGGCCTTTAGGGCGAATTTTTGTGGATCTAATGACTTAGTTATGATTTTTATATGTTGTATGAGATGTGTAGAAAGTTTCATAAAAAATTTCCATGATTTGGTTGGCCAAATGTTGAATTTTCGTAAGACAGCAAAACTGGAAAATTTCCCATCACTGCCCTGGCAGTATTTTTGTTTCGGCTATAACTTTTTGCTCTGAAGTCAAAATCGAGTGTTGTTTATAGCACTGGAAACTAGACATTCCAATACGGTATAAAAATGCATGGTCTGGTTCCACCCGAGTGATCCGTACCAACCTTGTAAAGTTGACTGTTTTGTTTCTTGTCTGCACTGAAGCCCTATTTTAAGCAACGATTGATGCTCAAATATGAGCTAGTTGTGGAGCTATTTTGAAAATTATTTCTTCTAAGAAATTGTAGATTTATGAATCTAGTTTTCAACGCCACTGACTATGCTCAATTCCGAGTTGAATTGAGTGAGTTGTGGCCAAAATTCGAAACTAACTCAGACTTTGAAAACCCTCATTTTGGACTGACTTGTGACCACTTTGATTTGGGACTTAATATTTCGAAATTTTTGGTGTTATCCACCTACCAAATGCATCTTGGATGTCTCTTAGACCTTGTCTTCCAAGATGAACCATGTTTGAGGAAATTTCATTGGCCAAATGCTTGGAAAAGGGAAGAACAAAATGCAAGGCAGATTGCCTTGGAAATTTTAGAAAACTTTAGTGGCTTTGTTAACTAGCTTCGCGAATGAATTTTTTTCCATGAAATTTGACAAAGGAATAGCCCTTGTATGGTAGGATGATACTGCCAAATTTGGTGCCATTCTGAGTCCGTTTCAATGCCCAACTAGAGTCACAAAGTTCCAGCTTTAAATCTGGAAATTTGTCTAGTGAGCTTCGTTTTTGCACCAACTTTGAGCTGCTATATCTTGGTGCTAAAAACTCCGATTCTTATTCCGTTTATGTTGTTTTAAACCTTACTTGCAACTATAATTAAGTACCAAATTGAGGCTAGATCGGATTCTGTGATGTTTGCCGAATTTTCAAAGTTAGCCGAAAACCAACCCAAAACTGTCTTAGTAAGCTTAAGGCAGCAACTTTGAGCTAAATTTTGAATATCTTCCATTTGGAATCATGGAAAAGAGTCTTCTAAGAACTTTTAGTAAATTGGAAGAAGTTTCCAACGGTATCAAGTGTTTCAATTTTGGACCTTCGGAGAGGGAGTTTTGATTTTTTCAAGAATACCCCTCAAATCTGAAAAATTTTCAAACTTGAAGGGAATTGAGTTTTCGAGACTCTTCCCTATCCTTCGACACTACTTAACCATTTTGGACTTGTTTTCAAGAGAAAAATTAGTTTTCCTTGTGCATCTAAATACCACCTTTAAACCTTGAAATTGAGTAAGTTAAGGCTCATTTTCGTAAGATTTCTCTAGATTGCACAAGTGTGCAACCTTTTGTGATAATTTGGGTTTCTAAGTAGTGGTTCATTATTAATTGCTCAAGCACTCACGAGGACCTTCAAGAGGATCCCACGGTGGACGCCTGAACCCCAAGTGTGCTATACTACTTGAACTATTTGGTGAGTGTCAAGTGCATGTCTACTTGAACTTCTGTGAACTTGATACATGTTTACTTGTTATCCATGACTTGAGATTTTGAAAATGGAACCGAGTGTGTACTTTATCGCACTCATTCTCATTTGAAATGAATAACTCGTGCTTGAAGTGTTAGAATATATCAAATGCTTAAAATTATCAAATGTTTGGATATATCAAATGCTTGAATGACATGAATTTACATGTTATGGCTGCATACATCGTTGGAGTGAATCTCCTCGACAAACACATGTTACATGGGGGACGCCCAAACTCATCGGCCGACCTTGGGACTCGAGCCGGTAAGGGTTTGGTCGGGAATTTCGGTGAGCCATGAGAATCACATGATAACCTTGACCTATCGGAGAGGTCTCGCTTGGCATACTCGTGGAGTATCGCCTTATAAATGTCGTGTGGGCCCGGTGCTGTGTACGTTGGATGGATGAGAAGTAAATGGAGATCTACGGATTGGAAATACCGATCCGGTTGACGGAGAGTCATCGCGGGAAGGTATACGAATGACCCTGGCAAAGAAAGTGAAACTTAGCTCCTGAGAGCTACCATATCCTTGAATTGTTTCTGTTTAATTTGTCGCTCGAATTGTTATTTATAGAAATATTATTGCTCTACTTGTTAAATTGGGATTGCTACTTAGACTATGTGCTTGCATGTGTGTTCTTGGCCTCACAAGCGTTTGCTCACCCTGTAGATTTGTTTTCCTTAACAGGGATGGATTGGAGTGAACTTGAAGAGAACCCCTTGTGACGTGCTTTTGTATTAGGGTTTCAATGTATTTGGCTAGACTCTCAATTATTGTAAAATCTGGGTTGATGTAACTTTTGGGAATCTAATGTAAGGTTTGGATGATTAACACATTTTGTACTCGTGGTGTACTATTGAATATTGGTTATGGAAGCGACTTTCTTTATTTGACTTGTATTATTGATTATTTATAATTAAGCTTGAATCTAATTGCATATGAGTTCTGGCGAGAGCTAGGTAGGCGTCCCGCGGATACCCTTTGATTCGCCTTAGGGAGAAGTGGGGGCGTCACACTCATATCTTTTGTTATATTTGAGATTGTAAGACTGCTCGAGATAGAAATGAATGTAAATGTACGTTCCAAGTTTGGGAACGGTTATTTCATTGACTTTTGAGGTTGTGAACTATTTTATTGGACATAAGTGAGAGTGAGTCCTGACGAGAGTTGGGTAAGCGATCCGCTAAACCTTGGAGTACACCCTAGAGGAAGGTGGGATCGTCACAACGGGTAAGATTGAGAAACACTCTGATGGTGGAGGAGGAGTTTTGGAGGCAGAAGGCTCGTGTCAAGTGGCTCTCAGATGGGGACAAGAATACAAAATTTCATCCAGGTAAGCTAATTCTTGATGACTTCTTTCCATGCATTGTGGTTTGTTTTATTAAGAGGTGCGGTGGGCATGGGAAATGAGGAGTTATGAATTCTGGTGTAACAGCTTTTTTCTTGTACTACTACATTACTACTTAATAAAACATGAGATCAAGAAATACAAAGCGAACATTAAACTCAAATTAGCACGGTTGGTAGAAGATTCAGATGTTCAAATGGTCAGCCCTCGACCCACGTTACAAGCAGCTCTAGGAATCTAAAACTAGCATCGTGTCAATTGTCAGATTAACTTTAACACTAGTTATACTGAACAAATCGATAAACCTGATGAGTTGATATCTTACATTTGGCGTGCCAAAATTTCAATTATTATCTGTAACTTCAGTTCCTGAAACCACTTGTAGTATAGTTTGGTTCAGTAATCATTCATATTCTACTTCTTTTCTGTCGTGTGCAGCAAAAGTGTGGTGTTATTGCTGACTGATTTACATGCCAATGTCATATTTATATGGAAAAGGATTCGTAGGGCCAATCACATCCCTAATTTTGTAGTTGAGAGATGAGTTGTATGCTGAACCATATGATCAAATTAATTGGAGGAAAGTAAGACATATTTGTGCCAAGGTATAACTATAAGAGCAATAGTCAATTCTTTTCTTCTATTCCCTTTTTTTGAAATACTGTCAACGCTTCCATTTTCGCATACAAGTGATCTCTTAAATCTATTTGTGCAGGAGGACCTCTATTACTCTCAGCCCCTGATCCAAGATTTGATATGGGACAGTCTCCACATTTTTGCAGAGCCTCTTCTGACTCGCTGGCCTTTTCATAAGCTGAGAGAGAGGGCTTTGCAAACTACCATGAAACATATACATTACGAAGATGAGAATAGTCGGTACATCACGATTGGATGTGTTGAGAAGGTAAGGAAACAAATACTATAAAGAAATAGCTCCCAGATTATTATAACGCTGTCTCACCTTTCAGTTCCAGGTTAATGATTGCTTCGATATGCTTATACATGATTAAACTTCCTAGGTTTTATGCATGCTTGCATGTTGGGTTGAGGACCCCAATGGGGATTACTTCAAAAAACATCTTGCTAGGATTCCTGACTACATGTGGATGGCAGAAGACGGAATGAAGATGCAGGTTGGCAACAATGTGCTGTAACTTGAATTATCCATTCGTTATTGTATATGTATTCTGTTGGTGCTTATGCGTGCCCTGTGACGGGTTTTGCACTGCATCGATGTTATAGTGACTTTGTTTCTTCCAGCATTAACCATTTCATTTGCTGAGGATCTAAATGCAGAGTTTTGGCAGTCAAGTGTGGGATACTTCCTTCGCCCTTCAAGCATTACTTGCTGGTGGTCTAACAGAAGAAATAGGAGAAACTCTTCGAAAAGGACATGATTTTCTCAAGAAGTCTCAGGTTTCTGTTTAAACAACGCAGCCTTACTCAGAGTTGACTTGTATTCTGTGTTTAAAAATTTAATTTCTCATGTGGCCCTTAACTTGTTATAAGTGACGGATAATCCTTCTGGTGACTTTAGAAGCATGTATCGCCATATCTCTAAGGGTGCATAGACTTTTTCAGACCAAGATCATGGCTGACAAGTTTCTGATTGTACAGCTGAAGCATTAAAGGTATTTAGCTAAATCAAAAACCTCTTTGTAGTTGGAACCATTTAAATGAAATACAGCTACTGCAGATTCTCATCAAGCAGTCTTGACTTTTATTTGAATTATCAGTGTTGCCTCCTGTTTTCTACAATGCCTCCTGAAATTGTTGGTGAAAAACTGGAGCTTGAAAGACTCTATGATGCTGTCAATATATTACTCTCCTTGCAGGTGACCACAATGCTATTTGCTACTTTCCAGTGAATGCTTGGGTAAAATTGGATCTATTTCTTTGAATTCTACCAATTAGACAAGTTTTTTGCAAGTAAAAGTTATTTTATTAAAAACTGACATCTGAAAGGAGATATCTAGGGATTTTTTTTTTGCTGGTTTTACCGATCCATTTGTTGCTGTCAATGATTCAATCTTGTAACGCACAATTGCAGCGTAAAAATGGTGGTTTACCAGCGTGGGAGCCTGTACGTGCAGATAATCGGCTAGAGGTAGCTTCTCAATAAAAACAAAAAACACGATAGTGGTTTAAATAAGAATTTTAGGAATGAATTGATTTCCTTTCTGTGTTTGGCTACACAGCTGCTCAATCCAACTGAAATCTTAGCCAACTGTGCTGTTGAGCATGAGTAAGATTCATCTGTTTCTCCAATTTTTTCCCTGCACATTCTGCATGTTTATTTTCGAACTCATGTATTCAGGATCCATAAGTATGGATGCAGGTACACTGTGTGCACTGTTGGGGAAATCGGGTAATTTTCCACTCAAAATTTAACTAGTGATTAAACCGATTCAATAATTCCTAAGAAAGATCGTCAAACAATCTCCTTAGACAGAATTACCATTCCAAATAAATTCCCAGGAAAGATTGGAGGGGTCACAAGCGGTCCCACTTAAAACCCAGTCTCCTAGACAGAATTTACGTGCACGGTGTATTATCACAACTAAACCCGTGTATACATAAATAATACGTAAACACGAATAATAAAAATACACCCAAATGAATCGTATAAAACACTACAAATAAACCCGACAAATATATTGAATACTATATTACAATAGAAAAGAAACTACTAAATAAATGCGGAATAAATAAAAGAGATAAGGAAAGAACGCACCCGAAAAATTGATAACGGAGTTCGGCCAATTTTGCCTACTCTCCGATCACCACTCAAGCAGCCTGCTCTTATAATTTTAGGAGAAAAAAGAATTACAAGAGAATCACAAAATTCCTTATTGGTGTAATTCTCTTGTTTTTGGTACATCTTCAATTGAGAAGAAGAAGTGCTTATTTATAGCTAATAATCACCTCCCTTCAAAGCTAAACCACCGATGTGGGATTTGGCAAAAATTAGGCCAAAGAAATAAAGTCAACAAATGTTGGCTTGTAAAAGTCAACAAGTGTGGCTTTGAATTCAACAAATCTCCACCTGGGTATAATTTCTAATCCCACATAAAATACAAATCTTCTCCCACAAATAACAACCGGTCCTTGCGGTGCTTCCAAATTTGGCCCTTCAGGCGCCAACTCAAATGTGCAGGATGTTGACCAAGTCTAAACAATGTTCAAACTTGGACCTTGTAACCACCTTGGTCAGCATATCTGTAGGATTCTCCGCAGTTCGAATCTTCTGGAGAAGAATCTCCTCTTCTTCGAGAATTTCCCGCACAAAGTGATAGCGAACATCAATGTGCTTCGTTCTTGCGTGCAAGATCTGATTCTTTACTAAGTGAATAGCACTCTGACTGTCACAAAACACGTTAATGTGTTTTTGACCAACTCCCAAATCTTCAAGCAATCCTTGAAGCCAAATTGCTTCCTTCACAGCTTCAGTAATCGCCATATACTCTGCCTCCGTTGTAGACAAAGCCACCGTTGACTGCAAAGTAGACTTCCAACTAACTGGCGCCTTGGCAAATGTGAACAAGTAGCCAGTTGTAGAACGTCGCTTATCCAAATCACCTGCATAGTCAGACTCACAATATCCAACTACACATTGACCAAGTGATTCATCCTGCTCAAAAACTAATCCAACATTTACGGTATTTTGGATATACCGTAGAATCCATTTCACAGCTTGCCAATGACCCTTGCCCGGATCATGCATAAACCTGCTTACCACACTAACTGCCTGTGAAATGTCAGGTCTCGTACACACCATTGCATACATCAAACTACCAACTGCATTAGCATACGGGACTTTCGTCATGTATGCTCGTTCTTCATCCGTCTTTGGAGATAATAGGCTACTAAGTTTCAAATGAGGAGCAAGCGGAGTACTTACAGGTTTTGAATCTCCATTCATACCAAAACGTTGTAGTACCTTGTTCAAATACTGCTTCTGTGTCAGACAAAGCTTGCCTCTCGTTCTATCCCTGCTTATCTCCATGCCGAGAATCTTCTTGGTTTCTCCCAAATCCTTCATCTCGAATTCTTTGCTCAACTGAGCTTTCAATTTGTGAATTTCAACTTGGCTCTTTGACGCTATCAGCATATCATCAACGTACAAGAGTAAATAGATGTAGGAATCATCTCGTAACTTGCACAAATACACACAATAATCGTATTTACTTCTTGTGTACTTCTGACCCATCATGAACTGGTCAAATCGTTTGTACCATTGTCTCGGTGATTGTTTCAATCCGTACAACGATTTGCTCAGTTTACAAACCCAATTGTCTTTACCAGCAACTTTGAATCCATCTGGTTGAGACATATAGATTTCCTCCTTCAAGTCACCGTGAAGGAACGCGGTCTTCACATCAAGTTGAGGTAGCTCCAAATTCAACTGCGCTACCAAAGTCAACAAAATTCTAATAGAGAATGTTTAACAACTGGAGAAAATACCTCATTATAATCAACTCCCTCCTTCTGAGCGTAGCCTTTAGCCACCAATCATGCTTTGTAGCGAACGTTATTCTTGTCAGGAAATCCTTCTTTCTTTGCAAATATCCATTTGCATCCAATTGTCTTCTTACCCTTCGGTAGTTGTGTCAATTTTCACGTCTCGTTCTTCTGAAGCGATTGCATCTCTTCTTCCATAGCATCTTTCCATCTATCATTTTCTGTACTTCGAACTGTTTCGAAAAATGTGGATGGAACATCATCAACAACTGGAAGTGCATAGGCCACCATATCAGCAAAACGAGCAGGTTTTTGAATTTCTCGTCTTGGCCTATTTACGGCAATTGACTCTTGCTGCTGTGGAGGTTCTTGGGTAGAAACCTCTTCCTCATCTGACTCCTCTTCTGCTATGGGAGAGTCATTGATGGTGCTGTTTGTTGGGCTCACCATTATTTGCTCAAACTCCACCTGTTTCGGCGTACACTCCACCTGTTGCGGAGTACCACTGGTCCCTTCTTGTATTACATTTTTCAACATGGCAGATTCATCAAAAGTAACATCCCTGCTAATAATGGTCTTCTTTGCTTCTAGACACCACAAACGGTATCCCTTAACCCCAGCATTAAAGCCCATAAAGAGAGCCTTCTTTGCACGTGGATCCAATTTTGATTCATTTACATGATAATATGCAGTAGAACCAAAAATACGTAAAGAATCATAATCTGTTACAGGTTTTTCATACCATACCTCTAATGGAGTCTTGCCACCTATTGCAGACGATGGCAAACGATTGACGAGATGTTGAGCTTATGTCACAGCCTCGGCCCAAAACTTTCTACTTAACCCAACATTAGACAGCATGCAACGTACTTTCTCCACTAGTGTCTTGTTCATACGCTCTGACACTCCATTCTGCTGCGGTGCTCTTCTAACTGTGAAGTGCCGAACTATGCCACACTCTTGACATATCTTCTGGAAGGGATCACTTTTGTATTCTCCACCGTTGTCTGTTCGGAGAACCTTGATCTTTCTTCCCGTCTGGTTTTCAACCTGGGCTTTCCATTTAAGGAAAATCCCTAACACCTCATCCTTGTTCTTCATAGTAAACATCCAAACTCTTCTGGAAAAATCATCAATAAAAGTGACAAAATAGTACCTGCCACCAAGGGATGGAGTCTTGGCAGGTCCCCACACATCTGAGTGCACATAATCCAAAATACCCGTGGTATTATGGATACTTGTGCCAAATTTCACTCTTCTTTGTTTTCCCAGAACACAATGCTCACAAAATTCTAATTTGCAAGTTTTTGTACCTTTCAACAATCCTTGCTTGGCAAGATTTTGCAAGGATTTTTCACCAGCATGTCCCAATCGCATGTGCCACAATTTTGTTGCCTCCGCATCCTTCTTGCTACTGGAAGACGTTACTGCTGCTACTGTCCCAATAATTGTATTACCTTGGTAGTAATACAGATTATTTTTCTTACACCTTTCAACATCACAAGTGCTCCCGAAGTTACTTTAAGAATTCCATCTCGCATTTTCACTTCCAGACCTTTTGACTCCAAGAGTCCCAAAGAGATGAAATTCCTTTTCAAATTCGGCACGTATCGAACATCTTTCAAGATTCTGGTGGATCCATCATGATTACGCAGCTTGATTGAACCTATCCCAACTGTTTTACATGGAATGTCATTTCCCATGTAAACAACTCCACCATCAAGTTCTTCAAATTCGAAGAACCAATCTCGCATGGGAGACATATGATAGGTGCAACCTGAATCCAAACCACTCATCTGAATGGAATGTTAAAGGTGATACAGCCAAAGAGAAATCTGATTCCGCATCACTTTTGCATTCTGCAACATTTACGTCTTGTGGAGCTTTCCCTTTACTCTTCAACTTTGGACAGTCTTTCTTCCAGTGCCCTTTCTCACGGCAGAAAGCACACTCATTTTTGGCAATTCTACTTTTCGATTTAGGACCTTCCTCTTCTCCCCTTTGATTGGCTTTGTTGACGATCTCTTGCCACTAATGCTTCATCTGCTGTAGCTACTTTCTTCTTCATTTTATCCTGCTTTCTCAATTCACGACTATACAAAGCAGAACATACAGCATCTAAAGACACATTTTCCTTCCCATGAAGTAACGTAGTTTCCAAATGTTCAAATTCATCAGGAAGGGAAGACAACAACATCAAAGCCAAGTCTTCATTTTCAAATTTTACATCTAAATTAAACAGGTCTGCTACTAATTGATTAAACATAGTGATGTGTTCATTCATAGTAGTACCTGGTCGATAATTGAATCGGAACAATCTCTTCTTCATAAGGAGTTTATTCTGACCACTCTTCTTCAGAAATTTCTCCTCCAAAGCCCTCCACAATTTCCATGCAGAAGTCTCGTTCTTGAAAGCATACTTTTGCTCTCTGGACAAACACGATCGAATAGTTCCGCATGCCAACCGGTTTATGGTACTCCACTCCTTCTCTTCTATGTCATCTGGTTTCTTTTCTTCAATGGCAATGTCAAGACCCTGTTGGAAAAGGGAATCCATGACCTCGCCTTGCCACATGCCGAAATGGCCAGTACCGTCAAATGTCTCCACCGCTACCTTCAAACTTGACATTGGAATCCTCGATCATGTAGACGAGGAAGCCGATGCCCCAGATATAATTCTTGACGTGGAATCGTTTGATACCATTACAGACTCAAATAATAGTATTCAATATATAAAAAATACAAACAGGGCCAAAAAACGAACCTTCGGCTCTGATACCACTTGTTGGGGAAACCGAGTAATTTCCCACTCAAAATTCAACTAGTGATTAAACCGATTCAATAATTCCCAAGAAAGATCGTCAAACAACCTCCTTAGACAGAATTATCATTCCAAGTAAATTCCCAGAAAAGATTGGAGGGGTCACAAGCGGTCCCACTTAAAACCCAGTCTCCTAGACAGAATTTACGTGCACGGTGTATTATCACAACTAAACCCGTGTATACATAAATAATACGTAAACACGAATAATAAAAATACACCCAAATGAATCGTATAAAACACTACAAATAAACCCGACAAATATATTGAATACTATACTACAATAGAAAAGAAACTACTAAATAAATGCGGAATAAATAAAAGAGATAAGGAAAGAACGCACCCGAAAAATTGATAACGGAGTTCGGCCAATTTTGCCTACTCTCCGAGCACCACTCAAGCAGCCTGCTCTTATAATTTTAGGAGAAGAAAGAATTACAAGAGAATCACAAAAATCCTTATTGGTGTAATTCTCTTGTTTTTGGTACATCTTCAATTGAGAAGAAGAAGTGCTTATTTATAGCTAATAATCACCTCCCTTGAAAGCTAAACCACCGATGTGGGATTTGGCAAAAATTAGGCCAAAGAAATAAAGTCAACAAATGTTGGCTTGTAAAAGTCAACAAGTGTGGCTTTGAATTCAACATGCACTTCATCAGACATCAATGCTCTTGTTATGTTCCAACAATTATTCCCTGGACATCGTGAAAAAGAGATAGAAAGTTTCATTGCCAATGCTTCTAAATATCTTGAAAATGTACAGATGCCTGATGGTTCATGGTAAATGACTCTTCCAGGCTACTAAACTGGAAATAAAGCTTCATACCATTCCATTTATCTAACACGCGAAGCACATTTACAGGTATGGAAATTGGGGTGTGTGCTTCACATATGGCACCTGGTTTGCACTTGGAGGACTTGTAGCAGCAGGAAAGACCTATGACAATTGCCAGGCTATTAGTAAGGCAGTTGATTTTTTACTGAAATCTCAGAGGAATGATGGTGGATGGGGAGAAAGCTATCGTTCATGCTCTGAAATGGTAATGCGTGTGACACTGTTAGCATGACACTAATAACGGAAAATTCATACTTGGCGAGTCTTTTAACTATATTTTCTCTCTGTCAAAAAAAAAAGAAAAGAAATGCATTCCTCTCAAAGGAGAACGATCAAATCTGGTTCACACAGCCTGGGCATTGATGGGGCTAATTTATGCCAGACAAGTAGGCTTCAATCTAAGTTGGTTGAAGTTCCAACTAAAACTAGGGCCATCTTTCCATGATTACTTGTTATTTTTTCATTTTGCAGGCGGATAGAGACCCTAGGCCTCTCCACCATGCATCGAAAACTATTGATGAATTCTCAGAAGGAAAATGGAGATTTCCCGCAACAGGTAAGGCTGAAAAGCACTACAATGTTTAGCATTCCATGAATTTTCCAAGCTTATTTAGATACGCCACCAATATTGAGCACAAGAAGGAAAAGTAACACATTGAGAACGGAGAATGTCATGGATAAATTTATGAGGAAATTGTGCAGTAATACTTATGTATTGTTCATTTAACTTAATCTTGCAGGAAATCACTGGAGCTTTCAAGAACAACTGCATGTTACACTATGCAACATACAGGAATATATTTCCATTGTGGGCTTTAGCAGAATACCGGAAAAGGGTTCCATTGCCAACCAATTGAGATTTATTCAAGTCATCATACCGTGTACTGTTATTTCCATTCTGTAATCAGGGCAATGATATGTTCCCAAAAATACGTTGCTGTATTGTTTGTTCTATTGACTCTTGAGGTATGACAATCTGCATTTATACCAACCTTATCAATAGAATTATCCTGTGTTACCATTTCAGTCTCAATTGGCCTATAGAACCGACAAAACCTTCAGTTTAACAAATATTGAACACTTGACCTTCGAGCTTCTCGCTCAAAGTTCTCTAAGAATGAAAATAAATCCGATTAGTAAGTGATCTTAAGCTGATGGTTGTTAAAAATTCGCAACCAAAAAGGAACTAACGGAGCTAAATGCCACAAAACATTGCACAATACATCTTTTGTGTAAGAAATCATACATGTAAGCACAAAGAAAATTTAAAAATTTTTATTTCTTATTCTAGATAATCTTTGTTTAATTCCATGTGATTATGAAGTTAGTTTAAGAAAATTACCTTGAAATTTATAGAAAATCTCCTTAAACAACTAAGCTACTCATTTAAGAAAAGCAGTTGCAAAAAGTCAAACTATAGTAATTCAAATTTAAAATAATATGATAATCTTAAATCTAGCGATCACTTACACTCCTGTTACTTAGAGACCAATCTTTTGACACTTAAAAGGATTTTTGTATGTGGATTAATCTAATGAACTTGATTATTTTATCGAACACACATAAACTAATTTAAATGTCACATATTAGAGTAGATGAAGTCTACTACTTCTTATATAAAGAATAAACATAGTATATATTAGTCTATCGATATTAACAATGTCCTATTTCATTAATATTATGGCTAGAGATATTTAAAAATAAATCTTATTTATCATTGATTGAATCTCATACGTCATAACCTTTATAATTTAATTGATTAGGTTGAGGACTTTATCATTCTAATGTAAAATATATGCAATCAAAATTATAAAATTGTCATTCATTAATACATATATATAAACGTATATTAGAAATCCCTAAATGTCAACTAGTTTTAGGGTATACATTACAATTTGGTTATTAAACATTTTTTTGGGTAACAAGGCCACTCAACTCTTCAAAACATAATTTATCCATCATTATTCTATTTGCTTTGAACATAATTAAAATTATATGTATATATTTTTTAAGGGTATCAAAGAAAAAAAGTCTCTTGTGGTAAATCTAATATACAGAAAAGCCCCCTCCCCAAATAGTTTAAAAACATACAATACAATACCTCATACTTTGAACTAAATTGTAAATGTAATAGAATCTGGTAAAATTAATGGGGACAAATGAAATGACAAAAATACTCTGATATAATTAAGCAAAAGGTAGGTCAATAAAATCATTTCTTTTATTGTCTAGAGAGAGAGAATTGGGAGCTAAGGGGTAGAATAGGTATATTTGTTAAAATTTAGGTATAAAAGATTTGTTTTTAGGTTCCAGTACGTCATTTTTACTAATTTTAACAGATTTTGTCACATTTACAATTTAGTTCAAAGCATGAGGTGTCGTTTTGTAAATTTTGAAACCTAGGGCGAGCTTTTCTTTATATTAGGTTTACCACAAGGGTTTTTTTGTTTTTTACCCATTTTTTAATTGGCAAACCCCATTTTCAAGTAAGAATGCCACCCCTAAATTTTATTACTAAAAATATGCCATTTTATCTTCTAAAGGATTCTTGTATCATTTTGTTCTTATTTTATTTTGACCATTTGGATCGATCTTTTGAAGCGATAATTTTTTCCTAAGTTATATGTGATAGAATTGTTATACCATAGATTTAGTTTCAAGATTTGTTGATATTTTGGTTTTGTGAACAATTTGACAAGTTTAAGTAGTGGAGAGAGGGTATTTGAGGGTCAATCCTGATTAATGATTATTTTGCATGTGTTTTAATGTGTGTTTGAGATTGTCTAGGTATGTTTTTAATCATTTTTGAGTCAGTCAATCTATTAGGTTTTTAGTTGAGTTTTGCATTATGTGATTAAAGTAAACAATTTTGTATTTATATGGACTAAATTGTGTGGACTTCGTCAAGGGGACTCTTTGTCCCCAGGCCTTTTTATTATGGGCGCAGAAGTGTTGTCTCACTCATTAAATAGGCTGTTAGGTAACCCCTCATTCAAATGCTTCTCTGTCCCACAGGGTTGCCCTAGGATTACGCATCTTTGTTATGCTGATGACATTTTGATTTTCTCTAGTGTGCATCTTCCTTCTTTGGAGTTGATTATGCAGACACTGGGGGAGTATGAGGTGGCTTCTAGCCAACAGATCAATGTGTAGAAGAGTGGTTTTTTGGTGCATGAGAAGCTTTTGTTGCAGCATAGGGCGAATTGGCAGCGCATTACGGGTTTTGCTCATAAAGCTTTTCCTGTCCGATATTTGGGGTGTCCGTTATTTCATGGGAGAAGTAAGAGGGTTTATTTCATGGAAATGGTACAGGCGGTGATTAATAAAGTGGCATCATGGAGAAATCGTTCCTCTCTATTGGGGGTAGGATTATTTTGATCAAACATGTTTTTGCAGCTATACCTATTCATCTACTGGCTGCAGCATGTCCCACAAAGGGAGTTTTTTCAAGGGTTGAGCGTGTAATGGCGAATTTTCTCTGGGGAAAGAGGGAAGATGGCCTTAAACATCATTGGAACTAGTGGCAGGATTTATGTTCTATGATAGCATAGGGGGGAGTAGGGGTTTAGTCAATGGGAGAGGTTTTTACAGCATTTTCAATAAAATTATGGTGGAGATTTTAGACGAGTGAATGTTTATGGTTGGAATTCATGAAAGCCAAGTATTGTCGGTCGAACCATCCATGCATGGTAGGAGTAACTCAAACTAGCTCACCTACCTGGCGATGATTGGTGCAAGTTAGGGATCTTGTGAAAATTCATATTTGTTGGCTGTTGCATTCAGGATAGTGTAATTTTTGGTTTGATAATTGGTTAGGGTCTGGCTCTCTATGTCAACAGTTAGACAGTGTTTCAGATCACTTGGCCAAAGACTTTGTTACAAATGGACGGTGGAATCGTCAAATGCTAGCCCAGTGGATTCCGGACTATATAGCCTCTGAGATTTCGAGCAAGTTGACACCTTCCTCTGAGGGGACTGATTTCGCTATTTGGTGCTTAACGGAGTCTGGGAGGTTTTCGGTTACATCTTCATATCAGGTGCTTCAGGCTCAGGAGCCATCTTCGTTTATGTTCTCTAAGGTTTGGGATTGTCTCCCTATAAAAATATCCTTTTTAATGATGAGGCTTCTGCAGGATAGGTTGCTGTTGGCAAACTCACTGTACAGATTTGGTGTTCATGGACCATCAAAATGTTTTTGTTGCCAGCAACCTCAAGCAGAGTCATTTGATCACGTGTTCTCTGAAGGAGATTTTGCTAGGCACCTGTGGACCTTCTTTGGTAATGTGGCTAGAATATCTTATCGAGGGGTTGGCATTAGATCTCAGTTGTCTAGGTGGTGGTATCAGTCAAGGCCAAAATGGTCGTTTGGACCTCCTTTTTGGTATCTTACCAAGTCTGATGTGTTGGCATATTTGGAAGGCTCGAAATTTTGCAGTCTTTGAAGGGCGGTGCCTTCGCATGCAGATAATCTATAATAGCATTCTAATGGATTTGGTGGCATTGGGGGATAAAAAATTTCGGCAGGAGATGGTGAGTTGTGTTTCATGGGAAACCCTATATTCCAGTGTTGTTGCTTGGGAAGCTTGTTATTTTTATAGGTTAGTTGTTTGGGAGAGACCTCTGCAGGGCTAGTATAAGCTAAATACGGACAGTTGTTCCTTAGGGAATTTGGGTGCAAGTAGTGGTGGTGGAATTTTGAGAGATTTGAATGGCGCCTTCATTTTTGCCTTCTTCATCCCACTCGAGGTATTTACAAGTTTTCAAGTTGAGGTTAAAGCTCTTATTTTTGGGGTCGAGCAATGTAGTTAGCGAGGCTATTCTCATATTGATTTGGAGGTAGATTCACTAGTGCTAGTGAATGTTCTCCAAGATAAATGTGACTGTCTTTGGTTTGTTAGGTTAGAAATAGATGCTTTGAAGGAGAAGAGAAGCCTATCTATGACGGTTGGTCATTGCAATAAGGAAGCGAATCAGGTCGCGGATGCATTGTCGAAGGTTGGGGCACAATCATCCTCGGCCACTGTTTTATAATTCCTACTCAAAGTTACCAAGGCTAGCACAATGTGCCTTTACTCTAGATAAAGCGGGAACTCCCTGTATTTGTAGAAGAGTTAGCCAATAGTATTCAATGTTGCTTTCATGTACTAACTAGAGGCAGGGTTTATGTCCCTCTCCTTTGTTATTTGTTCTTTATTTAAGACTCAAATAATATTTGGAGATGGCATCCCTCCCTGTCTACGGGGTTAGCTGAAAAAAAAATTGGTCAAGGATGATTGTGGTGAATAGTAGAAGATGATTGAAGCCTATCTTTAATGATTTGAAATTGATTTCGAGTGAATATGAAGTGTAAAGGATAAAAGAATGAAGTGCAACCAAGAGCCGAGGAGAAAATGCGCAAAAATGGAGAGATTTTGATCATAGCCAGACCTATGGCCACGTGCAACCAGAAAATAGAATTTGCTCTATTAGGCACCGTATAGAAAATAAGCCAGGCCAACTGACATGGTGGTTACAGGTTTCCCTAGCCACCTCAGGCCTCTTTTCCTCTCTTTTTTTCTCTACCTTTTTACAGCCCCCCACACACACACATTCATGAGATTTTAGGGAATATTTGTGGCAGCTTGGAGGTGAGAAACATGTAAATTTTAGCTACAAATACCTAGTTCTTTATATTAGTGTCGGATTTTTTGGTATTTTTACAACTAAAATTTGGAGGAAGGTTAAGATTCAAGAATAGGAAGCTTTTCTTTTGTCACTTTGGCAAAAGAATTTCTTTCATCACTCTTTATTTCTTGTAACTTGAATTCATTATTTAGTTAAAATAAAATGTTGTTGTTTTCAATCATTTCATTATTTTTTTGTTAAGTTTCACTCCTAGGGTATGGATAAACTTGCTATGCTTATTGTGTGATATTTTCTTGGTTAACGGAGTTTATACTTTGTACAAGCTATCTAGTACTTTGGATATCTCAATCATGATTGGTTATCTGAAACTATTTAATGATGTAGCAAAAGTAAAAAATTCAATATTAGTTCATGAATGTGCTAAACTTAGGGTATACACTTACAACACTTACAAAAGTAGAGTTGTACCTTTTTTTCTAAATTTTTCTTATTTCTCTCTCTCTCTCTCTCTCTCTCTCTCTCATTTCTTTTGTCCAACATGTGACTTGAGTATATACATTGAGGACAATGTATGATTTAAATGTGTAGGAAAGGAATTTGAAATTTTTAGAAAATTTCATTCTTGATGTTGAGACAAGTTGTGTTTTGGGTATTTTAGAATGTGGTTGTGTTTTTCTTTGTGTGATTTTTAGAGTAGGATTAAAATTGTCGACTAGCCAGGTTCCTGTGCCGTTAGGAATGGAGCAACACTTTATTTCCAGCAGCCTTCCAAACCCCATATCTCTGATTTGCTGTTTTTTTGTTTCATCAATGTTCGATGCTAACCAAACCATCTGATTTGGTAAACAATGAATGGTGTACTTTGGATTCTATAATCAAGTTCAAGCAGAAAAACTAGTTAGCCATACACAGATTATCACGTAACAACCTATTTCAGTAGCCATGCTTTGTGCTTACCTTAATCTTGTGAGAACCCGAAAATTTTCACATTTTCAAGTATTATTTTATTTCCGTGGCCATATTTTATACTGTCCTTTGAAAATATTAAATGTTTTGTACATTTTACAAGTAAGTACAATTTTTAAATCATTTTCCTAGTATAAGTTAGTGTACATAACTTGAAGTGCATTTGTTAGATGTGGGGCCCGCTAGTGCGATATAATTTTGCCGATTAGGTGATGAAATACTAAGTGATATTATTCTACATGGTGTTAGAAGATAATTGGAGGTTAGTTAGCTACTTGAATCATTGGAAGGAAGGAGATAAGCTTAGAAACTTCAAGAGGCCACATGTCATGTTTGGATTGGTGGTTGGACTTTTGACCCAAGACCTTAACTTTTTTAAAACCAAAATTTGACCCAAACATCCTCTCATTTCTTCTTCCTTTGGCCGACTTTCTTGAGGAGCAAAGCAAGAGAAAACCTCTTCCATTTCTAGCTTAAATCATTGCTCAAATCTTGAGATTTAACCAACCAAATTGAAAACTACACCACACAAGTGCTAGCTAAGGGAAATTGAAGGCCTTGGTGGAGTTGTTTTGGGAAGAGAAAGACTAAGCCACCCCTTTCTTTGAGGTTTCAAGGTAAGATTGCTAAGAACACCCTTCTTTGGTTCCAATAGATGATAATTAGTGGCCTATGGTGGCTTGCTAACATGATTAATGGATGATTTTGTGGATTAATGGAGAGTTGGTTAAATTTCTGATTTATTGGGAATTTTCTGCCCTAATCTGACCAGTGTTGTTCGGCCATGATGGAGGCCGAATTGGACTTAGCTCAAAACATGAAAGTTGTAGAGAATTGAGTTTAGATTATGCCTGTAAAAGTTCAGCTCAATCGAAGCACTGTATCCTGTGAAATGACTATTTTACCCCTGCTGCCCTGTTTCTGTCCGAGAATGGTAATCAGCCTCTAAAATTGGCTCTTTTGGCTGGGAAGATGAATGAATTAGCTTTTGATTCCTTCTTAAGAATTGTAGCCCTGTATCTTAGCTTTCATATGGCTTTGGAATCAACTGAATTGGAGTTGTGTGTGCTGAGTTATGATGGAATATTTGGGCCTGGTTTTGGATGGTTGTAAAGCTTCAATTGGTTGCATTTTAAGGGTGTTTGATAGCTTATGGTTTGTATATGAAATTGTGATTGAATGGTATGATTTGGTGGTTGGGTTGTAGCATGGAAAGTAAGGAAAAACAAGGGGAAATGCTGTCCGTTTATTTTCTTGAACTTGAGTGAATGGAAATGAGATTTGGAATGTGATTTTGGGATGCATTGGATTTGCTTTGCTTAGAGTAGCTTAGTGCCACTCTAGTAGTGTTAAATGAGTCACTTTACTTGCACTTATACCATTTCGTTTAACCATGATGCTTAGTTCTAAATGTTAGTTTTGAACTTCAAATACGTGTTTATTTTCGTTCCGAAACAAACAAGAGTGGCCTAGGGTTTCTCGGCCACAAAACCTAATTTTAACGCGCAAGGTTTTAAAGTGTGAATTCAAGGTATTTGACTACCTTTTTCATATGATTTTTAACCAAGATACTTGTTATACATTAATTCTTTGTAAATGTGTTAGTTTTGAGCCAAAAACACGTTTTACGAAAAATGAGGAAAAACTACTGTTCACTATCCGGCCGTGTATCCGACCAAGTTCTGGCCGGATTCTGACGTGGCAACTGTTTCAAATTTTTCCGATTTAATTTTCTAAAACTCTTTTGAGCTTAGTTTTATGTTTGATTTGGAAAACCTTTAGTTACTCATTTCCTTTGATCAAAATGTACATTTTACTTTTAAAATCATACTTCTACTTTGTACTCGTTTTATTCGGATTTCTTTGATGCACTCAAATATTTTGATGATAGAACCGTAATATGTTTACTTGGTTATTAGGGTTTCTTGGAGACTAAGGTTGATATCCGGAGGGATACTTTGGACGTTTTGCTTGCTTAGGTGAGTGTTCTATATACGATTTGTTTTTAATGATTATGTGAATTGTTGTGACTATTTGGATTGTTGCCTTGTTATGTGATTGAGGTACGCTATATTTCCATTGACTACGTGGCTTGTTATAGTTATTTGAACTCTTAAATGTTTCAATGAATACTCAAAACGACTTTTCTAGGCGAGTGTGTACTTTATCGCACTCGACCTAAATGAACGTGAAATTTTCAATGATTGAATGATTGAATGTTACTTGTGCATGAATGTAAGCCTTCGGGCTGAACTGGGCCCTTGCCCTTGGTTATTGGTCGACTCGAGCCAGAAGCGGACTCGGTCGGGCGATTAGTGACCCTGGGTGAATGAATGTTTGGTATACTCGAGTATGACCATGAAGTTTGGGAAGGACTGGCCAGTGCGCTGGCCAGAAGGGGAAGAACGAAATGAACGAATGAATGGCAAGAATGACGGAGGGATTTTCAATGACAAATGAAATTTTTCTAAATGATTGAAGGAATGGATGGTCGATGAACGAACGAACGAACGAATGGCTTCACGTATCCTTTTAATGAATGTGTTACTCTTGCTTTATATCGTAAATGTTATCTGGATACTTGTTGTTACCTGCTTATGTCCTTGTTTAATTGCTTAGTTGAGTATATAGAACCTCGCTGGGCTTTTAGCTCATTCCACGTCTTTTGTTTTCCTTAACAGGGGTTGCGAGCAAGGGCGAGAGACCTGTATAGTATAGTTTAGCCTTTTGTATTGTTTTGGCTTTTGATCTCGTTCTAGTGCTTGATTAGGGTTGGAATGTACTAAGAATTTAAAGCTTATGTATACATTTGGGACTGTATATTTGGTTGAGCTTGGGATAAATGTAAGTATAATGTTTCAAGTCTGGGTTTCGTTTCCGCTTATTCTCGAGGCTTTATCTTACTTTCTTTGATGTGAGTGAACGAGTCCTGGCGAGAGCTGGGTAGGCGGTCCGCCGAACCCTTTGGTTCGCCTTAGGGGAAGGTGGGGCTGTCACAGGTGGTATCAGAGCAGCTTCGCATGGTCTCTGCGCGGAGTGAGCTTGGGCCAAATGGTGTATGGTCCTGATTCCGTGAATAAGTGTGAAGGACTAAGTGCTCTTTTGAGCATAAGTTATGAATCGTGCATGTTATAAGTGTACATCCTTTTTAGGGTACTTGATGACAATAGAAATGTACGTCCGGTAGGAATCTCGTTTGTAGATAATTTACACTTGGGACTGGCCAGCTCGAGTGGTGAATTATCTCGGATTCTTGTACCCGAGTACGCGGGTAGTACTAAGGATTTGCGATCTTTCGTGGGAAACAGGATTGGGCTAATGTTTGGTGAGAGTAAGTGTAAAGTGTTAACGGATGTATAGTTCGGATAGTAAGGGAAGTGAGAGATCGGATGGGGAAGTGTTTAGCCGAGTGTGGTATGGCACGTTGTGTTTTTCTTCTTGTTTTGCCCTGTATTGCTACTGTATGTACTTAACTTGTGGCTTTTCAATTTGGCTTGATTTGTCTAACTTGATCTGTTTCTTTGCGTACTTGGTGTGTTATAAATTGCTATTTTAAAACACCCTTTTGAAAAAAAAAAAAATAAAATAAAATAAAATTTCGAGGACGAAATTTCTTAAGGGGGAGAGAGTGTGAGAACCCGAAAATTTTCACATTTTCAAGTATTATTTTATTTCCGTGGCCATATTTTATACTGTCCTTTGAAAATATTAAATGTTTTGTACATTTACAAGTAAGTACAATTTTTAAATCATTTTCCTAGTATAAGTTAGTGTACATAACTTGAAGTGCATTTGTTAGATGTGGGGCCCGCTAGTGCTATATAATTTTGCCGATTAGGTGATGAAATACTAAGTGATATTATTCTACATGGTGTTAGAAGATAATTGGAGGTTAGTTAGCTACTTGAATCATTGGAAGGAAGGAGATAAGCTTAGAAACTTCAAGAGGCCACATGTCATGTTTGGATTGGTGGTTGGACTTTTGACCCAAGACCTTAACTTTTTTAAAACCAAAATTTGACCCAAACATCCTCTCATTTCTTCTTCCTTTGGCCGACTTTCTTGAGGAGCAAAGCAAGAGAAAACCTCTTCCATTTCTAGCTTAAATCATTGCTCAAATTTTGAGATTTAACCAACCAAATTGAAAACTACACCACACAAGTGCTAGCTAAGGGAAATTGAAGGCCTTGGTGGAGTTGTTTTGGGAGGAGAAAGACTAAGCCACCCCTTTCTTTGAGGTTTCAAGGTAAGATTGCTAAGAACACCCTTCTTTGGTTCCAATAGATGATAATTAGTGGCCTATGGTGGCTTGCTAACATGATTAATCGATGATTTTGTGGATTAATGGAGAGTTGGTTAAATTTCTGATTTATTGGGAATTTTCTGCCCTAATCTGACCAGTGTTGTTCGGCCATGATGGAGGCCGAATTGGACTTAGCTCAAAACATGAAAGTTGTAGAGAATTGAGTTTAGATTATGCCTGTAAAAGTTCAACTCAATCGGAGCACTGTATCCTGTGAAATGACTATTTTACCCCTGCTGCCCTGTTTCTGTCCGAGAATGGTAATCAGCCTCTGAAATTGGCTCTTTTGGCTGGGAAGATGAATGAATTAGCTTTTGATTCCTTCTTAAGAATTGTATCCCTGTATCTTAGCTTTCATATGGCTTTGGAATCAACTGAATTGGAGTTGTGTGTGCTGAGTTATGATGGAATATTTGGGCCTGGTTTTGGATGGTTGTAAAGCTTCAATTGGTTGCATTTTAAGGGTGTTTGATAGCTTATGGTTTGTATATGAAATTGTGATTGAATGGTATGATTTGGTGGTTGGGTTGTAGCATGGAAAGTAAGGAAAAACAAGGGGAAATGCTGTCCGTTTATTTTCTTGAACTTGAGTGAATGGAAATGAGATTTGGAATGTGATTTTGGGATGCATTGGATTTGCTTTGCTTAGAGTAGCTTAGTGCCACTCTAGTAGTGTTAAATGAGTCACTTTACTTGCACTTATACCATTTCGTTTAACCATGATGCTTAGTTCTAAATGTTAGTTTTGAACTTCAAATACGTGTTTATTTTCGTTCCGAAACAAACAAGAGTGGCCTAGGGTTTCTCGGCCACAAAACCTAATTTTAACGCGCAAGGTTTTAAAGTGTGAATTCAAGGTATTTGACTACCTTTTTCATATGATTTTTAACCAAGATACTTGTTATACATTAATTCTTTGTAAATGTGTTAGTTTTGAGCCAAAAACACGTTTTACGAAAAATGAGGAAAAACTACTGTTCACTATCCGGCCGTGTATCCGACCAAGTTCTGGCCGGATTCTGACGTGGCAACTGTTTCAAATTTTTCCGATTTAATTTTCTAAAACTCTTTTGAGCTTAGTTTTATGTTTGATTTGGAAAACCTTTAGTTACTCATTTCCTTTGATCAAAATGTACATTTTACTTTTAAAATCATACTTCTACTTTGTACTCGTTTTATTCGGATTTCTTTGATGCACTCAAATATTTTGATGATAGAACCGTAATATGTTTACTTGGTTATTAGGGTTTCTTGGAGACTAAGGTTGATATCCGGAGGGATACTTTGGACGTTTTGCTTGCTTAGGTGAGTGTTCTATATACGATTTGTTTTTAATGATTATGTGAATTGTTGTGACTATTTGGATTGTTGCCTTGTTATGTGATTGAGGTACGCTATATTTCCATTGACTACGTGGCTTGTTATAGTTATTTGAACTCTTAAATGTTTCAATGAATACTCAAAACGACTTTTCTAGGCGAGTGTGTACTTTATCGCACTCGACCTAAATGAACGTGAAATTTTCAATGATTGAATGATTGAATGTTACTTGTGCATGAATGTAAGCCTTCGGGCTGAACTGGGCCCTTGCCCTTGGTTATTGGTCGACTCGAGCCAGAAGCGGACTCGGTCGGGCGATTAGTGACCCTGGGTGAATGAATGTTTGGTATACTCGAGTATGACCATGAAGTTTGGGAAGGACTGGCCAGTGCGCTGGCCAGAAGGGGAAGAACGAAATGAACGAATGAATGGCAAGAATGACGGAGGGATTTTCAATGACAAATGAAATTTTTCTAAATGATTGAAGGAATGGATGGTCGATGAACGAACGAACGAACGAATGGCTTCACGTATCCTTTTAATGAATGTGTTACTCTTGCTTTATATCGTAAATGTTATCTGGATACTTGTTGTTACCTGCTTATGTCCTTGTTTAATTGCTTAGTTGAGTATATAGAACCTCGCTGGGCTTTTAGCTCATTCCACGTCTTTTGTTTTCCTTAACAGGGGTTGCGAGCAAGGGCGAGAGACCTGTATAGTATAGTTTAGCCTTTTGTATTGTTTTGGCTTTTGATCTCGTTCTAGTGCTTGATTAGGGTTGGAATGTACTAAGAATTTAAAGCTTATGTATACATTTGGGACTGTATATTTGGTTGAGCTTGGGATAAATGTAAGTATATGTTTCAAGTCTGGGTTTCGTTTCCGCTTATTCTCGAGGCTTTATCTTACTTTCTTTGATGTGAGTGAACGAGTCCTGGCGAGAGCTGGGCAGGCGGTCCGCCGAACCCTTTGGTTCGCCTTAGGGGAAGGTGGGGCTGTCACAAATCTGCTGTTTTCGAGGTATAGTCTTTCCAAGCCGCGTCATTTCTCTCTTGTACTTCTCTTTCTCTTTCCGATAGTTCTCTTTTCGATTCTGTACTTCTTCCTCGTTCAGCTTATCATATGCTGCTTTGGCCATTTTATTATACTGCATTGGATGCATATAGTCGTGAATCATGTTATATGTAATTCAACATTTTCTAACACGGATTAATATCAGAAACCTCCCCTAACGTTTGTTCTAATCACATCTAGCACCCCTAAGTTTTCGAAATCACACCTAGCACCCCCGGCAGTAGGATGTGACAGGTTCTCCTAATCAAAGGGTGAGAAATTATCCAAAAATCACCAACATCTATCCCATGCCACAAACAACCTTAACTCCTTCAGAGGCAAAAAGAAATTCGGATAAGTAATGTTATACCATAACCAAAGTTGAAAGGCCATAATTTAAAAATAATCAATGCAGTATACGGAGACCAATACTCCACTACAAAACTAAGAAGAAAACTGCATACCAAAAAGCATAAAAAAATAAAAAAATTCTTTTAAGAAACTGCTGATAACTGTTCTGAATTATGTAATATTTTTTGTACAAAGTGTAACTCTAATTGAACTATCTGTAAAACTTATCAACACAAATACGATTATTACATATTGAACCCATATCTACACTAACAACTTATCACACTTCTGTTGTAAGGATGTACAAGAAGTTTACACAAAATTACAAAATGTTAAAAAAATGTTACACTATTTAGGGATGATTGATCTAACAATTGTTCCTATCCCCCTCCCTAATATTAAATAGTCATGGCATTTCCAGTAATGTTAACTTTTGGTAGTGGACATAGTGCCATTGCCAAAATTGCAACTCTTAAGTAAATAATAACACAATCTAAAAGTAGTTCAAAGATGATGGGAATTCATGAGTATATAGCATCCGCGAGCCATTTCTACTACACAATGGGGTATCGCAATCCATATGTTTCCAAAACACCATCTACAAGCAATAATCTAGACACTAAGGATTGCAATATTAATAACTTACAAACTCCATTCGACTAGGATGCAGAAATAAGCTATTTATATGACCGTATTTTCCCAAAAATGGGGTCGCAAGTTTATTTACAACTACAACCACATTCTGATTTGTGGTGCTGCCATTATGAGAATCCATACTCAGCGTTTTTATCTCCGTTCAGATCAATGTAACAGTTTTAAAATAATGTGTAACTCTACGTGAATTATTTATAAAACTTAATAACAGAGACGCAATCTATTGTAAAGCTATATAAGATACTTACATAAAATTACAAAATGTTCAAAACGTGTTACACTGTTCAAGGATGATTTGATCTAACAACCTTCCCTACCTCGCATCCCTCCAAATGATACATATCATCATACTCCATGGTGTATGAGATATGTAATTGTGTTACAACCCTGATGGTGTCCTATTATTTATTAGATGATCATTTACATATAATAAAAATCAAGAGTTATACCTGTTTTGCTACTACGAAATATACTCATTTTAGGCTATGGGTAAAAGTGGAACAAAAATAAAGTCTCTATCCTACAATTCATTTTTTTACTATCATTTTCGAGTCGAGGGGCTGACAATGACACCAAAGTTGTCATTGCAGGGGTGCTAAGGGTGATTTCGAAAACATGGAGGGTGCTAGGTGTGATTAGAAGAAACCTCAAGGGAGGTTTCTAATATTAACCCTTTTCTAATTGTGTTTTTTTACTTTTACCGTGCCACAACTTTCCTGATTAATGCTTTATTTAGTTCTTAACGCATACCTCTATTATCTTAATGCCTTTCGCTGGAACGGTGCTTTGTTACTTCCTTCCTACACACATTAAATATTAACCAATTAGTTGTGCATTCTACTCATGATTATTATTTTTAATAAACATCAATATTACCTAAACTTCATCCACGGATTCAACGGTGGAACTGGTTGTCTGACTTCACTTGTTCTTGCTGCCTCTATTCCTTCATTTTCACCTAAACTCTTGTTCCGTCTTTTGCTTCTTATCCGTGCCATCCTATTCATGCATAACAACGAATACAATAAACATACACGAACGAAGTCTCAAATACGACATATCAGTTACACACTAACATTTCTACTCTGTTTCTTCTCTATACTTGTTAATCCATACCATGTAACACTTATCCAACACTGTGTTCATGCATAAGAACTAATACAATCTAACATACATCAATGCAGTCCCAAATATGACATTCCAATTTCAATCTAACAATTCTCTTCTCTTTCTGGTCGGTACCTGCTAATCCACACCATGTAACAACTATCCAACACCATGTAACACTTATCCAACACTGTGTTCATGCACAAGAACTAATACAATAAACATACATCAGTGCAATTCCAAATACGACATTCAAATTTCAATCTAACATTTCTCTTTTCTTTCTGTCCTGTACCTATTAATCCACACCATGTAACAGTTATCCAACAACATGTAAGACTTATCCAGCATTGTGTTCGTGCACGTGAACTAATAGAATAGACATACATTAATGAAGATCAAAATACGATATACCAATTTTACACTAACATTTTTACTCTTTTCTTCTCTGTGCCTGTTAGTCCACAACATGTAAGACTTATCCAACATTGTGTTCATGCACATCAACTGATACACTAGACATACACCAATGAAATCTCAAATACAACATACCAATCTTAGACTAACATTTCTAATCTATTTTTGTTCTGTACCTATTCATCCATTGCATGTAACACCCATCCAACATTATTTTGTGGCCCATAAACTAACAAACCTTATAACATTTTTTACACGCTGAGTATGACACACATAACAATCTGTTATTCTTCCTAACATATTTATATTACATGCCAACTCTTCTATCATCAAATTCCATGCAATCCATTTCATTTTTTATGGTCCTATTTTTCAAATGCTCTTCAGGTCACATATAAGGAGGTAACACTTTCACAATACCATATAATCTGTCCTTCGCCTCTAGCCTTTGTCATTTTCTATACCTTTTCCTTGTACTATGTACTATGGTTTGACTTTCTTATGTTAATGTTTTATACTTTAACACACCGTATCAATGTTTCTCCATGTCACTTTTGTCCCACATAACATAATTTTTAGCCAACATGCTATATGACCCATCCTTCACTGAATTATCTTGTGACTATTTGGTTTTGCAGTGTATCATACACTCAACACATTGTACTATCTACTTAGCATATAGTAATTATAACCTACATCCATTTTTTACACCTACGAACTCCCAAACCCATGCACACATTTTCTCAAGCAGTTGTGCCGCAAGATTTTCCCTTCCTTTCCCACTCTCCTGTTTCGACCATCAAAGACTAACACATAATACTCCTATCATGCTGCACTTATCAATTACTATACACAAAATCATGCTCACTTGACATCCCATTATACAATCTTCGTAGTATACACCAAATACATCCACAAGTAAAGTTTTTTCACTTTTTTATCAAATTACACACATTACTATATCATCCTAGGTTTCCTCATGTTTTACCTGACTGATTTGTAGTCGTTCACTACTTCCGGCTCCAACGATCTTCCACTTTGGAACTTGGGTTCACCTTTCTGCTTCTTTTATTAAATCCCAATCACAAAAAATTTGTCCTTCTGCCACCACTTCTTCCCTCTCCTTGCTGTGATTTTTCTTCAACAATGCCGCTGTTCCACAACTTTTCCCAATGTCGCATTTTGTTGCCTGTTTCCTAGTTTTCTCTATCAGTTTCTTCTCTCGAAAAATGATCTACTATTTTATGAAAGTTTTGAATTTCAACAACTGCTCCTTCGGGAGGGAGTTTAACCTTTTATTTTGGGCGGGACTTTGCTTGCCATTGGTGCTGACGGTCCATTATGGTCGTCACCTCTTCTATATATTTTTTCTCTCACTTATTGAAACGACGTCGTTTTGGAGGTCTGATGAAGGGTGCTGACGTGGTTCATTTCTTGCCTTTCCTTTCTGCTTGTGAGAAGACCGCTTGGGAACGGTCAATCTGATGACCGTTCCCGCCCCTAATCCGAGAACTCAAGTGGAGTAGCTGCAGTTTACTTTCCTTTCTTTTCATATTGTGTTAGAGGTGACGAGACCAATTTGTCCCTAAAAAATAAGAAGTCCAGATCAGCTACTGAGCATTCCATCTATCTTAACTTGAAAATTAGACAGAATGATAGAAAAAAAAAAGAAGAATTCAGTGACATTTTTAACCAAATAAAAAGTTTAATGACAAAAACACATAACCGATAATAGTTTGGTGACATTTTCTTCCATTTGCTCTATTTAATTTAATTTAAATGAATGAGAATTTAAAATTAACTAAAAAGTAATGAACAACGAGTAAATTAGACACATAATATTGCTACAAGTATCTTTTTCTATGACTTTTTCCCAAATTTTCAGCCGTTATGTGAGAACCCGAAAATTTTCACATTTTCAAGTATTATTTTATTTCTGTGCTTATATTTTATACTGTCCTTTGAAAATATTAAATGTTTTGTACATTTTACAAGTAAGTACAATTTTTAAATCATTTTGCTAATACAAGTTAGTGTACATGACTTGAAGTGCATTTGTTCGATGTGGGGCCCGCTAGTGCGATATAATTTTGCCGATTAGGTGATGAAATACTAAGTGATATTATTCTACATGGTGTTAGAAGATAATTGGAGGTTAGTTAGCTACTTGAATCATTGGAAGGAAGGAGATAAGCTTAGAAACTTCAAGAGGCCACATGTCATGATTTGATTGGAAGTTGGACTTTGACCAAGAAGATTAACTTTCTTCAAACCAAAATTTGACCAATTTTCCTTCCATTTTTTCTTGTCTTGGCCGAACCATTGGAGGAGAAAACAAGAGAGAGAGCTCTTCAATTCCTAGCTTCGATCCTTGCCCAAATCTTGTGATTTAACCAACCAAATTGAAAACTACACCATACAAGTGCTAGCTAAGAGAAATTGAAGGCCTTGGTGGAGTTGTTTTGGGAGGAGGAAGTCTAAGCTACCAACTTTCTTTGAGGTTTCAAGGTAAGATTGCTAAGAACACCCTTCTTTGGTTCCAATAGATGATAATTAGTGGCCTATGGTGGCTTGCTAACATGATTAATGGATGATTTTGTGGATTAATGGAGAGTTGGTTAAATTTCTGATTTATTGGGAATTTTCTGCCCTAATCTGACCAGTGTTGTTCGGCCATGATGGAGGCCGAATTGGACTTAGCTCAAAACATGCAAGTTGTAGAGAATTGAGTGTAGGTTATGCCTGTAAAATTTCAGCTCAATCGGAACACTGTAGCCTGTGAAATGACTATTTTACCCCTGCTTCCCTGTTTCTGTCCGGAAATGATAATCAGCCTCTGTATTTGGCTCTTTTGGCTGGGAAGATTACTGAATTAGCTTTTGATGCCTTCTTAAGAGTTGTAGCCTTGTATCTTAGCTTTCATATGGCTTTGGAATCAACTGAATTGGAGTTGTGTGTACTGAGTTATGATGGAATATTTGGGCCTGGTTTTGGATGGTTGTAAAGCTTTAATGGGTTACATTTTAAGGGTGTTCGATAGCTTATAGTTGGTATTTGAAATTGTGGTTGAATGATATGAGTTGGTGGTTGGGTTGTGTTGTGGAAAGTAAGGAAAATAAGGGGAAATGCTGTCCGTTTATTTTCTTGGACTTGAGTGAATGGATATGAGATTGGAATGTAGTTTTGTGATGCATTAGACTTATTTTGCTTACTTTGCTTAGAATAGCTTAGTGCCACTTTAGTAGAGTTATATGAGCTGTTTCACTTGCACTTGTACATTTCCGTTTAACCATGATGCGTAGTTGCAAAGGTTAGTTTGAACTTCAAATGTTTACTCAATTGTTTTCCAAAACAAACAAGAGTGGCCTAGGGTTTCTCGGCCACAAAACCTAATTTTAACGCGCAAGGTTTTAAAGTGTGAATTTAAGGTATTTTGTCTACCTTTTGCATATGGTTTTCACCAAGACAATTGTTGCACATTATTTCTTTGCAAATGTGTTAGTTTTGAGCCCAAAACACGTTTTACGAAAAAAAGAGGAAAAATTCTACTGTTCACTATCCGGCCGCCTATCCGGCCAAGTTCTGGCCAGATTCTGACGTGGCACTGTTCCGAATTTTCCGATGAAATTTTCTAAAACTCTTTTGAGGTTAATTCTATGTTTGGTTTGAGAAAACCTTTAGTTACTCATTTCCTTTGATCAAAATGTACTCTTTCCACTTCTAAAATCATACTTTTACTTTGTATTAGTTTTATTTGGATTTCTTTGACTCACCCACATATTTTGATGATAGAACCATAATATTTTCTCATAATTGTTATTAGGGTTTCTTGGTGACCAAAGTTGATATCCGGAGGGATACTTTGGACGTAATTTTGCTTAATTAGGTGAGTGTTCTATATACGATTTGTTTTTAATGACTATGTGAATTGTTGTGACTATTTGGATTGTTGCCTTGTTATGTGATTGAGGTACGCTATATTTCCATTGACTACGTGGCTTGTTATAGTTCTTTGAACTCTTAAATGTTTCAATGAATACTCAAAACGACTTTTCTAGGCGAGTGTGTACTTTATCGCACTCGACCTAAATGAACGTGAAATTTTCAATGATTGAATGATTGAATGTTACTTGTGCATGAATGTAAGCCTTCGGGCTGAACTGGGCCCTTGCCCTTGGTTATTGGTCGACTCGAGCCAGAAGCGGACTCGGTCGGGCAATTAGTGACCCTGGGTGAATGAATGTTTGGTATACTCGAGTATGACCATGAAGTTTGGGAAGGACTGGCCAGTGCGCTGGCCAGAAGGGGAAGAACGAAATGAACGAATGAATGGCAAGAATGACGGAGGGATTTTCAAAGTCAAATGAAATTTTCTAAATGATTGAAGCAATGGATGGTCGATGAACGAACGAACGAACGAATGGCTTCACGTATCCTTTTAATGAATGTGTTACTCTTGCTTTATATCGTAAATGTTATTTGGATTACTTGTTATTACGTGCTAATGTCCTTGTTTAATTGCTTAGTTGAGTATATAGAACCTCGCTGGGCTTTTAGCTCATTCCACGTCTTTTGTTTTCCTTAACAGGGGTTGCGAACAAGGGCGAGAGACCTGTATAGTATAGTTTAGCCTTTTGTATTGTTTTGGCTTTTGATCTCGTTCTAGTGCTTGATTAGGGTTGGAATGTACTAAGAATTTAAAGCTTGTGTATATATTTGGGACTATGTAATTGGTTGAGTTTGGGATAAATGTAAGTATATGTTTCAAGTCTGGGTTTCGTTTCCGCTTATTCTCGAGGCTTTATTTTACTTTCTTTGATGTGAGTGAACGAGTCCTGGCGAGAGCTGGGCAGGCGGTCCGCCAAACCCTTTGGTTCGCCTTAGGGTAAGGTGGGGCTGTCACATGTTAGATAACTATTTAGGTTTCATCTACCCATACCTGACCGTTAGATCTTTCTTAATAGCAACAGTGTTACGAAATACAAGTAGTACGATTGTTTTCGGGTGAAGGAAATTTGTGGTGAATTTATTAATTTGAAAATTTTGACTAATTTTACACTGTTCATTTTCTCATTCGAATCCTCCAGAATCTTTTGCTTTAACTCTTAAAATCTAGAGACCATTTCAGCCATCTTTTCCCCGAAAGGGACGCTGACGTAACTTACTATCAGAGTAAACTAACAGTTTACAAACATTCATTTGGTCACATTTTATTTTTCAAAAAAAATTTCAAAAGCCCAAATTATTACTTGAAATGACAATGATCGTTTTTGCTGACTGAATTAAAACCATTAGATTGTAGATATTATAGTTTCTCCAATTCTCAACCATTGGATCTCTATCTAGCTTTCTTCCTGACATACCCAATCTTTGCTATTGCTAGAGAATACGTAGGGCAACTCTCAATCTTCCCATCTCCTTCTCTTTCCCTTTCATTCTTTTCCTTCCTGATTCTCATCTTTGTTTTTGTTCTAATTTCAGATTACAAGAAGAACGATCTCCCCTTTCTTTTTCCAAAAGAATGGTTAGTTCTCCCTTTTCTCGATTTTGTCTTCTCTAAATCGTAACATTCATGAAAGTTTTATTTAGATGTTTGCCTTCTTTTTCCCCTTTTTTACTACTCCTTTTGAGTTGAAATGTTGGAATCAACTCTGTTTGGATTCTTTATTTTTTGAACAAATTTTTTACATGCAATGCTACAGTAATATTAAAAAAAATCTTCAAAAATATCACATTCATATAATATGTTAAAAATAACTCCAAATATATAAAAAAATTAAAAAAATAAAAATTTGCCAAATCTTCTTTTTCCATCTATCACCACCACTTACCACTATCCCTTCCATTCTCCCACTTTTCCCTCACTCTTCCTCCTCCCCCCATACCCTTCTCTCTTCTCCTTTCCCTTCCCCTCCTCTTTCCCGCCACAACCCTGCCCCTCCTCCCTCCCCGATTTCACCAGAAACACACATACACTTCCTTCTCCGTCATCTCATCTTCATCAAGTGCAAGGACATGGGAGTAATTCAATAAAAACACCAAACCTCTCCACTTTTTGCTTCAATTTGCAGGTAAGTTAGGTGAATTATACTCCGACGGTCTTTGACCCCCATTCATGCTATCTGTAATGGAGTTTCAATCACAATATCCAAGTGCGAAATAAATCGTTCATTCTTATAAATTATAAATCACGAGAGAATGATTATCTGAATTATGGATGCTTCTATCCATTCGATCGGAATAGATTCTCATCTGACAAATCAGATGAGCTGTGTTCCACTGCGCTTGTCGGGGAAGATAAGGAAATCGAATTACGGTTATTATTTGTGGGCCACTTATATTGAGACCCATCATATTCCTAATTTCTTGATCGGATGGGCCAATCAAATGATAACTAGGTCTCACACCAAGGCCAATTAAAATATGTCTAGATCTCACACCAGGTCCAATCTATTATTGTAGAAAATGTTATCAACTTATTGATCCAATAGGCCAATTAAATGGTATACGGGCCTCACACCAGACCCAATCCATTCTTGTCAAAAATGTTAGCAACTTCTCAATCTATTAGGCCAATTAAAATGTATCTGGGCCTTGCACCAGGCCCAATATCATAAGAACAAAAGACCCAACCATATTGGTCCTCAATTCTAAATATCTATAATTCTTACAATCCTACTCTGCAATCTTGGTTCCAACTCCTCCTACTACGACTACTTAAGCGCACCAGATCGCAACGATCTCCTCAACTAGACCAAGTAGAATGCTACATTCTACTTCCTCGAACAGTCCATGTTCGCCCCCAGAAATCAATATTAGGCACCACTTATCCAAGAAAAAAAGGCGAACCAGGTGAATTAGGTTCGCGTGTGGCTGCGGCCTGCTACACAACAATGGATGAAATAAGGGACACTACATGCTCAGCATTAATGCAACAAGAAAGTTATACCTGGAAGTTCATGAAGGATCCCCTCCATTTTACCACGTTTCAGGCCACTCTGACAACTTGGTCGGTGTCAATTCAGGTAAATTACAACATCCGCAGAAGGCTTCGCCTCAACAAAATGTGGGCATGGCTCCTGATCATGACTCCCTAGCCCTTGAAGGACGTGGATCCTAGTAGAATCAATAATAGGGTCAAGGCTCTTATCATTAGCCAATTATGTAATTACGGAGTTATAAATCCGATTAATCTAGAATTACCGTGTAATTTCCTGCCACATGTCTGCATTAATTGCAAGGAAGTAGATTTCGAATTTGTACGCATTTTATTTCAAGATCAAATGGATTGACGTATTTTTATTTCGATGATGCATATTGATTACACGTGGCACTGCTACATTAAATCCCTATCTATGTACAAATACGTAACTACTATGTTGTATCCTACATTGCACACCGTATTTCATACTTGTTTGGGATCCACTTTTTCCACCTAAGTCCAAGTGTCAGCATCGGGTTCAATTACTCCCAGAAGAGCACGAATCCTCCGCATTATCCCCTGATTTCGTCAGGGTCTCCTTTATCTCCTTGACTACCCTAAACAGCTGGTCCAATTCTATGATGAATCTATGACTCCCTATGCGAAGAGCCAAGTACATCCACAGGAACACGGCGTACTCCATGTCATAGTCCCTCATGACCCTGAAGAATCCTGCCATGTCTCTCATATTTGCTATTTTTTCTGATCTCGTACTCACACTCTTGTATGCAACCACTTATAATCATTCAAAATGCTGCGTATCGCACAATCTTCTAGACCACAGACGTGTTGGGCAAGGAATGCTGCAAGTCTCCAATTTTAGTTACATTTATCCAACTCTTCTCATGCCATGCGTCGCGATCCTCACCAATCAAACCAAGGACACGTGTCAGCAATTAGGGCCCAGGCAGGATAATTTCGAATTTCAAATTTCGATAGTGGTCTCCTCTACCCGATTCTTTTTCTACAATGTTCATCCGTGGGAGGGCCACTCATACAAAAGCGACCCGTGGCCTTCAACCATGTTGCAAAAGGATACGACGATCCACATGCTGAAAGGTAGACCTACTCTGCGGGCCAAGGAAATTTGAATTGAATTCAAATTTTGAATTTTAATTTTTTCTTCATCACCAGATCAAATCCGGACCATCCGACTGTCCACGTGTCTGCTCCGAGCGTCTTTGTAATATTATAAGACGTTCAAGAAATGGGCCTTAAATGGGCCCATTGTACAACAATTTTCACATAGGATAAAAAAAATAATTCAAAGGTCTACCCAATCTACCCAATAACTTGAGAAATTCATTTCTCAATTAACTTGAAAATTGCTATTATGTGACTATAATATTTGCTTTTCAGGAAAGTAATTATGCCTACATTTTGCATGTTTGATGAAATTTCGTCTTTTTACTAGATTTAATATAGTTGAGTGATAAATATGATCAATAAATATAATACTCTTCCTATGATTATTCTTTTGTGGGAATGTTTATTTATTATCTTTACTTTTAAAAAAAGAAAATAAGAGAAAATAAGAAGAGGAGTAAAAGTTGTTATTCTACTCCAATGGTTTTGATACTTAGTAATCGAGTGTTTTCATCTAAAAATATTGACATTTGCATAAAATGGTACTTGAATTAGGAGTAAGCAAAGCAACTCAAAAATGCGAAGTGTTGAGTAATCAGGGATCTTCATATAAAAATGTCGATTGTAGCATGAAAAAGGATTTTCACAACTTGATTAAATCCCTCTTTTAGATTGAAAAGAAGATGATCATGGGATTAGAAAATTATTTATTGACTATATGATTCACTTACTTGTAAAGTTAACTTGATGTGAGAAATTGAATTGCACTAGTTAATGATCTCTTCTTTACTTGATATTTTGAATACTTGAGTTAAATGAATGATTGCATAATGGTTATTTACATGGTTTAGCATACATTTTATGTATTTTTTAGTGAAGTTTTAGTGTTATGTTAAAAGAGAAGAATTGAACTCATTTATGAATTCTTTTCATGCAAGTAAGGTTCTATGACCAAAACATGTAAAAGTATGGATTAATGTGCATATTTATAATATTTTTATAGGTTTTGGCATTTCATGGATTGATCCAAATTAAGGAAAGATTAGTTTAAATAATTGAAGTATGATTTGAAAAAGCATTAAATGTAAAGGAGAGCAAATACCATGCAAATGTGATAAAAATGAAGTAGAAAGCAATGGTAGCTTTGATACATTGTGGAATTTTGGTTGTAACTTGACCTACAACTATTGGATTGAGATGCTTCTTCACATTTTGAAACTACGACATAGATCTACATTGCATATAGAAGACATAGAAATCCATTTCATATTTTTATGGTCCAAAAGCTGAAATACAGAACTGCATTTCTACTGCGAAAGATTGAGACAGGTTTCTGACTAATCAAGAGTATTTTTATCATTTATCAGTGTCCAGAGTTCCAAATGACATGATTCTCAAGGCATTGGAAAGCAAACTCAATTATATATAATATTCATGTTTTGTGAAAAAGTTAGTTCAGATTCCATGATTGAGAAATTTGTAGTAGTTCAGATTCCATGGTTGAGAAATTTACAGTTCAATTTAGTACAAAAATAGAGCAAATTCCTAAATCACTAGAAAGGTGCAAACCTGTAGTGGAGGCTAAAACATGACCAGATATGCAAGTTACGGATCACATTTCTAACTCACCATCAACTTGCTCTACAACTTACACTTTATTCACACAAACTTTTTGATCAATTTTTCAAATCAAATTCGGTAGAAATTGCCCAATAAACTTGCAAAGAAGGCTTGGCAATTACAACAAAGCAAGTTTAATTTTTATCATGGTAAACACTTTGTCTTTTGCATCAAAATTCCTCTATAAATAGAGCATTTCTTCACAAGACAAAAGAGGCGGGATGGGGGGAGGACAAGAACTTTAGCTTTAGTATCAAAAATATAACCTTAGTAGTGAACGTTTCTTAGTCTAGTGAAATGAAGGGACAGTCTTGCATTTTGCTTATTTAAGAGGATAACTTGTAAAAGAGTTCAAGAATTTCACTTCAAAAAATTGAATAAGAATTCTTCTTCTTATACTTTTTCTCTTATGCTTTTGCAAGTTTCTTTCATGCTTGGATGTGTTCAACAATATGTTTAGTTTAACTTTTCATGTCCTAAGGTGATGATGAACTTGTTGTTATTTTGATATAAAATAGTTAAGAATGATTATGCTATTTTATGATTTTGCTAGTACAAGAACATATATTTGCTATATATGGTTGTTTGATCACCAACTATGAATTATCTGATAATTGTATGAACGATAAAAGTTGCCAAAATGTAGATCTTGGTTCTTAGACCCTAGTGTTATTCTCACAAAATTAGGGAATGAGATTGGATGGATTTTCATGCAATAATTTAATTGAACTTATTAAACTTGTGTCTAACCTTTTCAGTATAAAATTAGGATAAGGAAAGATATAAAAAGTTGAGGAATTGGTGAAAGCAATTTTCAATGATATCATGTTCATTGGCAAAAGCGAGAACATGTATTAGGAAGTTATTTTCTTTATAAATCCTAGGAGTCTTAGCTTAATCATCCTAGCTAGTTTCTATTCTTATTGCAACAAGGGATTCTTAATTCTTGAAAGTCTCTTTACTGGACCTTTTGGCAATTTTATTTTCGTTCATATTAGCTTATATTGTGGTCTATTTTTTAATTTCTTGGCTATTTATCTAAATAATAGAGTGAGTGAATAAGCCCTAAGTGCTTTCCTTTAGTCCCTATGTGATCCACCCTAAATATCCTGTATTTGTTGACCTATATTGATACGAATCCAGCTTGGAAGAAGTATAATCGTTGGACAAATCCAGTGGACTTATTGAGCAAACTGTCGACCGATTACTATTCATAGCAATATCTAGCCGGTTACTACATTCTAGTCCTAGAGCCTTGGACCAAACCACGAGAGTAAATAAGCAAACCGTCCAATGGATTGAATCTAGTTGACTAAATCGGTGGAGCAAACGCAGAAACCGTCCGCCGGATTCGTGACAGATTCCAATTTTCAAATTTCAGCAATTTTTGTAATTTAAGTTTTTTTCTACTTTCTAGTGTTTGTTTGGGCCTTGTAAACCTACTAAGGTATGTTTAGTCTATGCAGCATGATAATTGTGTCTTATTAGACTTTAGGAAGTTGTGTCAAGTTTAAAAGTCAAGTCAAATAAGGAAACTTGTATTGTTTCCAACTTAAATTAGGTTTTTGAGTCTTGCAAGGCTATAAATAGCCAATCTTATGCAATTTTTCAGAAGAAAATGAGTATCAAACAAGAATTTAGAGAGTTTCTCTTTCTTGTTCTTTTGGAAATGTTCCTTGATGCAAAGTGAGTTGTGTCTCTTTTGTTCAAGTTGTGATGACCCTACCTTCTCCTATGGCGTACCCAAAGATTTGACGGACCGCCGACCCAGCTCTCACTAGAACTTACTCACTAACATTCTTGAAACAGCCATTCAAGCCTCAAAATTAACATAAAAGTTCCATTTTCAACCAACAATTCAAACTTAATTTACAATCCAAAAGTAAAATATAGGATTACATTTCTAAAGATTCCAAATACATCTCATCTACAAAAGTACAAGTATAAGAGATTATATATACTAGTTTACGGCGACTTGCTCCAGCCTCCACCCCTATAAGGAAAACAAACTAATGGGATGAGTTAAAAGTTCAGTGAGGTTACCAAACAAGCAAACAAGCAGGTAAACACAGAAACATTTACACTTGGCACTTTGCACACTTGGCACAGTTATAAGCAATCATTCAAAAATCAATCATTCATTCATTGAAAGGATACGTGCTCACTTGGAGCCATTCATTCAAATCATTCATTCATTCATTTGCCAACCATTTTCCTTATCCCTTCGATATTAGAAAACATTTGCAAGTGAAAACTCCTTTAGTGTTCATGTCATTCATTTATTGATTTCATTGCATTGAATTCACTAGTCGGTTCTCCACCAGACATCGTGGTAATACTCGAGTACACCAAACATTGTCCCGGGGTCACCAGCAGCCCGACTGAATCCGTTACTGGCTCAAGTCGACTGTCAATGAAGGGCAAAGGCCCAATTCAACCAAAGGCTTACATCCATGCATAAGTAACATTCAATCATTGAAAATTCACTTTCACTTGGGTCGAGTGTGATAAAGTACGCACTCGTCTATTGAAAATCTTTTTAACAATCAATGGAAAACATTTAATATTCAAACAAATATTTCACATAGTCATTTAAATCACAATCATGCAAAGAACACTCACCAACGATTAGTGCTTAGTAAAACCAATTTCAGGCCTAGCTCCTTGGCCGGAATCAAAATCTGCGATCAAATGTTGAATACAAAATACAATCAAGTAAGGTTTTCAAATATCCGATCCTCATTTGTGAATATCACAAGGAGATCATGTGAATAGAACTTATATACATATACTTCATGGCTTAGTGACCCCAGGCAAAATACATGCACACTTGCTTTTGTTTTAGAAAGAAAACAATCGAAACTTTTAAGTTTAAAACATGACATAAATGGCTAAAAATCATGTTTAAAATGGTCATTACTTTCACCTTGCAAAATATATAATTTTGGCAAAATTTCATCTTATATATCACCTCCAAGATTAACTCAAACATTCCTAAGCAAATCGATTACAAATCACAACTTCATGTTCATTTTCACTCTCTTATCCTTCAAGAAATGAAATTGACAGCAATTTCCCTGTTTTCCTTCAATTTTCCGCCAATTTTTCAAGTTAAGCTTCATGCAAAGGCTATAAAACCAACTAATTTAGACTTATCTCTAGCATATAAACATAATAAATCCATGATCCAAGTATAAGATGGAATGTAAGTAATCGAGAAAGTTAGGTTTAAAAACCAGAAAATGTTTCCAAGACCCTTCCAAACTTTTTGTCATTTCGTAAGAAAATTTCAGTTTTGTAATGCTCTTTGAAAAGTCATAACTTGTGTTTCGTAAGTCCAAAAATCATAAATCTTATGCCGTTAGAAAATAGATTCAAAAGACTGCAACTCTCTAGAAAACACCTTCATAAAATTTGGTCCATTAATTAGTCAAATCTCAGCCTCAATTCACTGCTCAACTAAGTGCAAAAACAGGACAGTCTTGGATTTTTAGCCCACTTTGAAATTTTGCTGGTATTTATAAAAAGTGAACCAAACCATGAATTTTACATGGTTAAATGAGTTATGAGTTTAGTTTCAAATACAATAAATGAGACTCAATTCAAATTTTTCTACACCAAGATATAACAGATATCCTAAAATTGCTCAGAGTTTCCTGCGAAAAAAATTTTCAACAGTCCTGTCCCTTATTTTCCCTAATTTTCAGCCATTTTCAAGGCTACACTCTCACCACAAGACAACACCAAATCAAGTTCACAAGATATAAGATATATAGAGTACTTATTTTAGCTACAAAACTGTAAATCTGAGTCCCTAGTTTTTGATGTTTACAAAACAAATAGATGTTACTAATTCTCTCTTCAAAGACCTTTTTCAGAAATGGAGCAAAACAGGTTCAAAAATTAAGTACATTTGAAAGGGTCAAGGAATGCTGAAACTGTCGGACGCTCGAGAAGACTGGATCGGACGTCCGATAATCATTGCACAACTTCAGACACATGAAGAACTCCACCATCGGTTGTCCAAAGACATCAAGTCATTCCTTATAAGCTCATTGACTTCGATCGAACGCTCATTATCAGAGCACCGGACGTCCGACAAATATTACGACACTTCGGACGCAAAGTTTTAGAGGCTTCGGATGTCCAAAAGAATTGAAATAAAATTCTTAGTTTCATTCCCTACTTTCGGACGCATACTTTGGAGGTATCGAACGTCCAAAATATTTCAAGAAAACTTCTTGAGTTCACTGTCCACGTTCGGACGCAAGAAATAGGTCTACCGGACATCCGACACTACCAACGGCTAGTTGACTCTTCAGCTGCCTTTTGTCCGTTGGAAGCATTAATTCAAGAATCTTTTGGTCTCATATAAATAGAAGAAAGTCAACTACTTCTAAACACTTTTGCAGATTGAGACTACAAAAGATCTAGAGCAATTTTAGTGAGAAAATTCTCTTCAAAGAAGATTTGTACTCTTAGTTGTGTAGATTTCGTATAAACTTTTTTTGTGTGAGAAAATTACTTCAATAGTGTAGATTTGTGAGGGTTATCTGAGTGATAGTAAAACTTCCTACTTTGACCAAGTGTGACTTGGGGCAAGGAGGAAGTGATCATTTTCTTTGTACAAAAAGATTGGTTGTAATTGATCAACTTGAAGAAACTTGCTGTATAAAGTGGTACTCAAACTCAAGAGGAGTTTGGAATTCGGTTTGCTATTCTATCTCTTTCATTTACTATCTTACAATATAAATTGTTCATCTTTTCTACTCACAAACATTTGTGTTTTCTCATTATTTGTTCCATTGTGTGGTCATCTAGAAAAGAGGGTAAATTTCACATTGAACAAAAAGAGTCTCATAACTTGGTTAGTCTTTAAATAACATGATTCACTCCTCTCTTAGGTTGTCTTCTATCCTTACAATTGGTATCAAAACTTAGTCTCCTAGAGAATAAACTCAATCGGTTTGGGAGTAAAAATGACAACTAACAATGCCATATTTTTTTAAGGACAATCTGTCACTAGACCCCCAATGTTTAATAGATCCAATTATATGAGTTGGAAGAAAGAATGATTATCTTCTTACAATCTATTGATATTGAACTGTGGTTTATTGTTAATGAAGATCCATTTGATGCTTCTACTATTGATGATGCCACTCATAGACCAAGACCAAAAATCAGAAATGAGTTGACTGCTGAGAATAGAACTCATCTCACCTTGAATGCCAAGGTTATAAATCTGTTGTCTAGTGCTTTAGATTCAAATGAGTCTATTAGAGTCAAAGATTGTAGATCTGCAAAGAAATTTGGAATAAACTAAGAGAGATCAATGAAGAGAGTGAGAATGTAAGAGAACAAAAGAAATTAATCCTAATTACTAAATATGAATCATTTAAGATGAAATCTCATAAAAATATTGATAAGATATATTATAGATTAAATAATCTCATTAAGGATTTAGAGGTGCTGGAAAAGGAATATACCTTAGGTGAGAAAAACAGAAAGATTTTGAACGCCTTGACCAATATTGAGAGAGTAAGGTAACTGCCATTGAAGAGGTTAAAGATCTAAATACTATGTCTATTGAATCTATTATTAATTCTCTAACCTCTTATGAGCTAAAGTTTAAGTCTAAGGTACAAGAGGAGGAAGATGCAAAAGTGAGAAGAAGCATTGCTCTAAAAACTTCTCAAGATGAAGATGATTCGGCTTCCTTGGATGAAGAAGATGTAGAAGTTGATGACAATGATCTTACTTTCATTACAAGAAGATTCAAAAGAATCCTCAATAAAAGGAGATTCAGAAGAGGAGGACCTAGCAATACATTTCCAAATTAGTTTAACAATGCAAAAAATAAAGGAAAACAAGAGACCAATAAAAAGCAAGCGGACAAATACTTTGAATGAGGCCAACTTGGACACTACATGAGTGAGTGTCCAATAAAAAAGAAGAAAGAAGGAAAAGTTGAACGAAAATCAAAGTTCAACAACTTTCAAATCACATGGAATGATTGCAACTTGGATGGTAATATTGAAGAGGAAGAGGAATCTGTTCAAATAACTTTCATGGCTATTGGTAATAATGAGGTAACTACTTGCAACTCTCAATCTGTTAGTGATGATGAATCTGAAGATGATGTTAAGTCTTTCATTGAGAGATTGCATAATAGTTTGAAAGAATCATATGCTAGAAATAAGGAACTAAAACAAAAAATTAGTTTTTGATTCAAGACAATGCAAATCTTTTTCGACAAATAAAATGCTGAAAGCTGAAAATGACTACTTGAAAAAGAATGAGAATGTTCTACTTTTTGAGCTTGATAAAAAAATAAAACTGTGTGAGTTGTTCAAAAAGGAACAAGGTGATTTGAAAAGAAAAATAGATGGTTTAGATGAGTTGTTTAAACACAAGAAACAAGACTACCTTCAAAAGAATGAATCAAAACCCCACTTTGACATTCATAAGAAAGATTGAACTCTAATGCAAACGAATTTAATATCTATAAAAGAAGGTAAGTCAGATTTGTTAAACCTGTCTTTGTAGGCAATTCACTGACTATGTGTAGTTTTTGTTGCCAAATTGGTCACATGAAAAATAATTGTTATGTAAGAAAGAATATGAAAAATGACATGAAATGTATGTGGATAGTTAGACATAATACTAACTCTCAAGAATTCAAAAAGTAAATGGGTACCAAATATCATCTTGTGAACACTTGTATAGGTGAGTTTGGTGAATGTCATTAAGGAATCAAAATGGTTCATAGATAGTGGATGTTCAAGGCATATGACTGGTGATCCATCACAATTCATCAAACTCAAGTCAAAATCAAGTGGAAAAGTAATATTTGGAGATGATAACAAAGCCAAAACAGTTGGAATTGGAGATGTTGGTAAGAATGGTCAAACTTTTGTTCACAATATTCTTCTAGTTGATAATTTAAGTTATAATTTGTTGAGTGTTAGTCAATTGTGTGACAGAAATCTGTTTGTGCTATTTAAAAAACATGAATGTCTTATTCTTGATTCAAAATTCAACATTATTTTCAAAGAAAAAAAAGTGAATGATATTTATGTAGTTATTCTTGATAATGTTGATTCTTCCAACCTTAAATGTCTTAAAGTTGCAGATGAAGATCTTTGACTGTGGCATAGAAGATTTTGTCATTTCAATATGAATTTGTTAAAAAAAAATTTCAAAAAGGAATTTGTTAGAGGTTTACCAAAAATTAACTTTGAAAAGGATAAAATTTGTGATGATTGTCAATTTGAAAAACAAGTAAAAGTTTCCTTCAAACCTAAGAATTGTATTTCTACTTCAAAATTGCTGGATCTTTTATATCTTGATTTATTTTGTCCTACACAGATTGTTAGATTGGGTGGTAAAAGATATTGTTTGATTATTATTGATAATTATTCTAGATACACTTGGGTGATATTTCTTACTCACAAGAATGATGCTTTCAAAAGTTTTATTTCATTATTTGCAAAGTTCAAAATCTGATTGGATTGAAAATTATCAAAATTAGAAGTGACAATGGCTCGAAATTTAAATTTTATTATTTTCTGAAATTTTGTGATAACAATGGAATCACACATGAGTTTTCAATTGCTAGAACTCCTCAACAAAATGGTGTTGTTGAAAAAAGAATAGAACTTTTCAAGAAATCGCACGAACCATGTTAAGTGAATGTAACTTCCCAAAATATTTTTGGGCTGAAACCGTTAATACCGCTTGTTATGCTATGAACAGAGTTCTTTTAAGATCGTATTTTGAACAAAATCTCTTATGAATTAATGTTTTGATAAAAAGTCAATTGTTGGTTATTTCAAAGTCTTTTGTTGCAAATGTTTTATGTTAAATATCAAGGAACACCTTGAAAAATTTGACAAGAAATCTGATGAAGGCATTTTCTTGGAATATTATGAGAACAAAAGAGATTTTAGAGTCTATAATAGAAGGACTCTTGTTATTACAGAAGCCATACATGTCACCTTTAATGAAATCTAATGATAACATTTCCAAAAAGAGTTGTGAGGATGATGATGTAGGTGTTCAAGACGGTCTAAAGAAACTCCATAATTCATGATCAAAACAATACTCCACAACAAGGAGAGCTCAAAGGAAAATGATCCCCAAGAACAATCAAGCATTAGAAGAAATGACAATCATGGTAATGCATCTAGGGATCTTTAAAAAATTTGGAAGTTTGTTCAAAATCATTCTAAGGAGTTATTATTGGTGATGCATCCAAAAAAGATAAGAACTCACTCCTCTTCAAAACATTTGATGAACAATTTTGGCTTTAATCTCACATTTTGAACGAAAAATGTTGATGATGCATTGAAAGATGAAAACTGGATTTTAGCTATGGAAGAGGAACTAAATCAATTTGAAAGGAACAAGGTGTGGACATTAGTTGAAAGACCTCAAAATCATCCTATTATTGGCACAAAATGGGTGTTTAGAAATAAAATGAATGACAAAGGTGAAGTGGTGAGAAACAAGGCTAGACTAGTTGCTAAGGGGTATGCTCAAGAAGAAAGAATAGACTTTGATGAAACATTTGCTCCCGTAGCTAGACTAGAATCAATTAGAATGTTTTTGGCATTTGCATGTTTCAAGGATTTTAAATTATTTCAAATGGATGTTAAAAGTGTTTCTTAAATGGTTTTATTGATCAAGAGGTATATGTTGATCAACCTCCCGATTTTGAGAATGAAATGTTTCCAAATCATGTGTTTAAACTCTCAAAAGTTTTGTATGGTTTAAAACAACTCCAAGAGTATGGTATGAACGTTAAGTGGTTTCTTGATTGAAAATGGTTTTAAAAGGGGCATTGTAGACACCACTCTTTTCACCAAACAATGCTCCAATGATCTACTAATTGTGCAAATATATGTTGATGATATTATCTTTGGTGCTACTAATGAGTGTTTGTGCAAGGATTTTTCCACTATTATGCAAAAAGAGTTTGAGATGAGTATGATGGGAGAATTGAATTTCTTCCTTGGGTTCAAGTGGAACAAACTCGAGAAGGAACATTCATTAATCAACTAAATACACCAAGGAGCTGCTCAAAAGGTTCGGTATGGAGGAATCAAAGCAAGTTGGAACACCAATGTGCACATCTACCAAACTTGACAAGGATGAAGGAGGTATAAATGTTGATGAAAAGAAGTATAGAGGTATGATTGGCAGCTTACTTTATTTAACTGCAAGTAGACCCGATATCATGTTTGTTGTTTGCTTGTGTGCTCGTTTCCAATCTTGTCCAAAAGAATCTCACTTGCTTGCTGTGAAAAGGATTTTTAGATACTTGAAAGGAACATTGAACTATGGTCTTTGGTATCTAGATGTCATGAATTTCCTTTATATGGTTTCTCGGATGCTGACTTTGGTGGATGTAGAGTAGATAGAAAGAGTACAAGTGGTACATGCCACTTTCTTGGTAATTGCTTAGTGTCTTGGTTAAGTAAGAAACAAAAATGCTATTTCATTGTCTACGGCCGAAGCGAATATGTTGCCGCTGGTGCATGTTGTGCTCAACTGATGTGGATGAAAAGTACCTTGAATGATTTTGGATTAGTATATGATTGTGTGCCTGTGTATTGTGAAATACAAGTGCCATAAATTTGACAAAAAATCCCATTCAACATTTAGGACAAACATATTGACATAAAGCATCATTTCATTAGAGATTCGTCCAAAAAGGTGAAATTTGTGTGCAATATGTTTGCTCAAAAGATCAAAGTGCTGACATTTCACAAAAGCCTTCCACTAGATCAGTTTGTATTCTTGAGAACAAAATTGGGCGTTATTGAAAAGTTTTTTCTGAAAAAATTATCTGTCACACTTTATCGGACATCCGATACCTGATGAACGACGTCAGTGTTCTTGATCATTTTTCCAGAAAATTTTTATTCGGACGCTGTGTGGACGCTTCTCTTCGTTCGGCCGTCCGACACTCAAAAGAAGGGTATTATAAAGAAGTTCTCTCCTCCATTTATTTCACTCTCAACTGCTTTGTCGGACACAACCCTTCATATCCTCTCACATTCAAAATTCAAAATTCATCTCTCTTAAGAACAAGTTCCAAGAAAATTGATTTGCCCAAATCATCACATTCCTTTTGCGTGCCCATTAGCTTTCATAACATCCTATAACTGCCAACCAATTCAAAAATCCAAATTCTCATCTGAAACCCTAGTGACTCAAAATTCACCCTCTGTGGACGTTTCAAACATTTATTGTAGTTCATTCGCACTCTAAGATCATCACATACACACTCACATCATACTCTGCATAATATCATCCTGCATTTCATCATGGTGAGAATAAGAGGAGGATTTGTAAGTACCGGACGCAACCACAGATTCAGTTGAGGATGAAGTTACTGAAATTATTGAGCCCTCTACCACTATATCTCAAAAAGGGTGACAAAAAATGAAATGGAAAAGAGAAATGTTCTGCCCTAAAGAATCAATCTGCTCACAACTGAGGACAGGCAACCTACTGAGACTTCTGCTAAACAAACTGAGGAACAGCCTACTGAATTGCTCATGTAAGTGATGATGCAAGAGCCACACTATTTGAAGCCCTCCACTCAAAATCCTCCAAAGGGGACTGAGAACTCGGTGGTAAAAAAGGACCAACATGTCTGCAAAAGGAAGGGGAACTGTTCTTCAAATCTGAGGGACAAAAAACAACTGAACCTTCCACCCAGAAACGTCACCAAGAACAAGGGCTTGGTGGACAGACCTGATGTACCAAACTGCTCTCACACTGGAAAGGAGAAACGCCACTGCCATGGCGCAACCTGAGGCCCAAAATTGAGAGAGGAGGACCTACCCATTGCCAAAATTCATTGATGATGATACCCGGAATAGGTTCGAATGGGTTTCTCAGAAGGGTTTCATCACCCAACGGACAATTGTCCCTCATGAATTCGTAAGCTTGACCTTGAACCTGTCCTTAAGCTCTTTGAATTCCAAAAATGGACTCACATTTTGACCATTCCCAACACTTATTACCCTGACATGCTCCATCAATTCTTTGCCAACTTAGGAAGGGTAGATCTCACACTGATCTAGTCTCACAATTCTGTTGATATAGAATTAAATCTGACATTGTCAACACTGTTCTGAAAACCAAAATTGAAGATTTTTAAAGGAAAAATTGTAAACTTTTTCTCATATGAGGAATTTCCTTCTGCCTACCATCATTTTCATGTTGCAAAACTGATGTCTTATTTTCAAACACATTTTAACACTCCTGCTGAGGCAAGATTGGAGGATCTCAGTCCCCAAAATTTGATCATCTTTTCTATAATATCAAATCTGTTGGTTCCTACTGATGGTCATAGGACTGATGCCAACAAAATGGAGATTTACCTGTTTTATTGCTTTCTTGAAAAAATTCGAATTGATTTCGCTTTGTTATGTGCAAATTCTTACTCAAAATCAACACTGATAGCCGTAGGAAACTTTCCTATGGAAGATTTCTGACCCCAATCTTTGCTCATTTTAAAATTCCTTCACTGGCAAATCCAAATGCAAGTGCCTCAACTGTTTTCTCCAAAACTTATTTTGAAAAAAAATCTGAGATTTTTTTAGGGTCATTGTGTCACAAGAAACTGTTTCAAAAATAGGACTAAGAGTCGTCACGAAACTCCTGTCACCCTAGAACTCCTCGAGATCAGTCCATGTTTGTCTCACCCTTTACTATTCATCCTAGAAGGTCATCCACTAGACCCTCTTCCTCTAACTCTGAGGTCATCTCCCTGCTTGAGGACCTCCGACAGCATATTCTTCTTCTTGAGGATGGTCTGCTGATGACCATGTCACTGAGTAAACAAGCCTTTTCATTGCCACAAACGGTAAACTGTGCTTGTGTTCCCCTACTCCCTCCAAAGAAAATGAGCCAAACTGAGGCCCCACCTGAGACACACTTCACATACTGGAATCCAATCCACAACGTGTTTATGCTTCCCACGTTCTTAGCCAAAGGATAAGGGAACAACGCCTCCAGCAAACTGAAGAAAGTAATGGATGATGAGGGAGACTGAAAAAGAAGAAGTGGATCGCTGCCTCTAGTTTCGCTCTAGCTAGCGATGGAACGGCCAGGTATCATCCAAGATCCACAATTTTAAGGCACCTCTAGGGCAGCGTGCACTTTCATGTTTTAAGTAGGCATCTCATAATAGACATTTGGATCTTCTGCCATTTTTAACATGTATCAAGTACTTTGTAGCTCAGGATTCTGGTATGTTTTAGTTAACTCTGTGGCTTGTAAACTTTGGATTAACTTTATATTTGAATGATTTCTGGTTACTTTTGTTGGTCATCTTTTGTTGGTATCTCTGTGATTGATGATATTGATAATTGTTGATATTGGTTGTTGATTCATGATACTGCTAATGCTGTTTTGGTATTCTTGGTTAATGATGTGGCTGATGACATTAATGTTATGTTGCTGGAAGTGGAGAAATGGATTTGAATCATCTAATGATGACAAAAAGGGGGAGAAATGGATGAGGATGATAAGAAAATGAAATGTCAAGAAGTTTTAAAGTCTTCTGGTATATGTGTGAGGGGGAGTCATTCTGAAGGGGAGTGGCACTTACAATTTTTTACACTATGCATTAAGTAAGGGGAGTTTTGACTCAATGATTCTTTTTCTCTCCATCCATTGTTTTGTCATATCAAAAAGGGGGAGATTGTAAATCTGAGTCCCTAACTTTTGATGTTTACAAAATAAATGGATGTTACTAATTCTCTCTTCAAAACCTTTTTCAGAAATGGAGCAAAACAGGTTCAAAGATTAAGCACATTTGAAAGGGTCAAGGAATGCTGAAGCTGTCGGACGCTCGAGAAGACTGGATTGCGAACGTTCGATAATCATTGCACAACTGTCGGACGGCATGAAAACTCCATACCATCGGCTGTCCGAAAACATTATACTCATTCCTTATAAAACTCATTGACTTTGATCGGAGCTCATCATCAGAGCACGGAACGTCCGAACAACATTGCCGATACTTCGACGCAAATTTTTGGAGTTCGGACGTCCGAAGAATTGAAGTAAAATTCTCAGTTTCACTCCCTACTTTCGGATGCATACTCCGGAGGTACGGACGTCCGTAATATTTCAAGAAAACTTCTTGAGCTCACTGTCCACGTTTGGACGCAAGAAATATGTCTACCGAACGTCAACACTATCAACGGCTAGTTGACTCTTCAGTTGCCTTTTGTCCATTGGAAGCATTAATTGAAGAATCTTTTGGTCTCATATAAATAGAAGAAAGTCAAACCACTTCTAAACACTTTTGCACATTGAGATTACAAAAGATCTAGAGTATTTTAGTGAGAAAATTCTCTTCAAAGAAGATTTGTACTCTTTAGTTGTGTAGATTTCGTATAAACTTTTCTGTGTGAGAAAATTACTTCAATAGTGTAGCTTTGTGAGGGTTATCTGAGTGAAAGTAAAACTTCTTACCTTGACCAAGTGTGGTTTGAGGTAAGGAGGAAGTGGATCCTTCCTTTGTACACAAAGATTGGTTTGTAATTGATCTAACTTGAAGAAACTTGCTCTATAAAGTGATACTCAAATTCAAGAGGAGTTTGGAATTCGGTTTGCTATTCTATCTCTTCATTTACTATCTTGCAATATAAATTGTTCATCTCTTCTACTCATAAACATTTGTGCTTTCTCATTATTTGTTCCATTGTGTGGTCATTATAGAAAAAAGGGTAAATTTCACATTGAGCAAAAAGAGTCTCATAACTTGGTTAGTCTTTAAATAACCTAATTCACCCCCCTTTTATCGTTGTTTTCGATCATTACAAAACTAGATAGTAATCAACATATACCTAGGCTGAAACATTCCTCACGCCAAACTGGAAAATCACCAACAAAGCTATAGGTCCCTCAAGTGAAGCCAAAATGACACGTATAACCTGAACAAATCATTATGTCAAGTTTATAACTCATAGTAAAGTTGGAAATACTTTACAAAATCTAGAAATAATCAATAAAAGTTGGAAATAATAGCCCACAACTAAAACTACAAAATCAGCCATAAAACCTACCATAATCAAACTATAACTCCGTCCAAATGCACGATTAAAGAGATAAAGTAATTCTCAACCAAGAAACCTTCAATCCTCATGGTGAGCAGCAAACTACAGCTTTCTTTCTCAAGTAACTCCACCAAAAGCTTCCTTCCAAGATTGATTCAAGGTTCTATGGAGTGGATTAAGGTTTTTCTTTGGATTTTCCAAGATTCAAGCAAGAGATCAAAGACTAGTGTGACAGCCCCACCTTCCCCTAAGGCGAACCAAAGGATTCGGCGGACCGCCTGCCCAGCTCTCGCCAGGACTCGTTCACTCACATCAAAGAAAGTAAGATAAAGCCTCGAGAATAAGCGGAAACGAAACGCAGACTTGAAACATATACTTAACATTTTATCCCAAGCTCAACCAAATATACAGTCCCAAATGTATAACATAAGCTTTAAATTCTTAGTACATTCCAAACCCTAATCAAGCACTAGAACGAGATCAAAAGCCAAACAATACAAAAGGCTAAATTATACTATACAGGTCTCTTCGCCCTTGCTCGCAACCCCTGTTAAGGAAACAAAAGACGTGGATATGAGCTAAAAGCCCCAGCGAGGTTCTATATACTCAACTAGCAATTAACAAGGACATTGAGCACGTAACAACAAGTAATCCAGATAACATTTTACAATATAAAGCAAGAGTAACACTTCATTAAAAGGATACGTGAAGCCATTCGTTCGTTCGTTCATCGACATCCATTCTTCAAATCATTTAGAAAAATTTCGTTTGTCATTGAAAAATCCCTCCGTCATTCTTGCCCATTTCATTCGTTTCAATTTCGTTCTTCCCCTTCTGGCCAGCGCACTGGCCAGTCCTTCCCAAACTTCATGGTCATACTCGAGTATACCAAACATTCATTCACCCAGGGTCACTAATCGCCCGACCGAGTCCGCTTCTGGCTCGAGTCGACCAATAACCAAGGGCAAGGGCCCAGGTTCAGGCCCGAAGGCTTACATTCATGCACAAGTAACATTCAATCATTCAATCATTGAAAATTTCACGTTCATGTTAGGTCGAGTGCGATAAAGTACACACCTCGCCTAGAAAAGTCGTTTTGAGTATTCATTGAAAACATTTAAGAGTTCAAATAACTATAACAAGCCACGTAGTCAATGGAAATATAGCGTACCTCAATCACATAACAAGGCAACAATCCAAATAGTCACAACAATTCACATAGTCATTAAAAAACAAATCGTATATAGAACACTCACCTAATTAAGCAAAATTACGTCCAAAGTATCCCTCCGGATCTCAACCCTAGTCTCCAAGAAACCCTAAGAGTAATCAAGAGAATACATTATGGTTCTATCATCAAAATATGTGGGTGAGTCAAAGAAATCCGAATAAAACTAATACAAAGTAAAAGTATGATTTTAGAAGTAAAATGTACATTTTGATCAAAGGAATTGAGTAACTAAAAGTTTTCCCAAACCAAACATAGAATTTTAACCTCAAAGAGTTTTAGAAAATTTCATCGGAAAATTTGGAACAGTTGCCACGTCAGAATCTGGCCAGAACTTGGCCGGCTACACGGCCGGATAATGAACAGTAGTTTTCCTCATTTTTCGTAAAACGTGTTTTTGGCTCAAAACTAGCACATTTGCAAAGAATTAATGTAGAACAAGTATCTTGGTTAAAAAATCATATGAGAAAGGTAATTAAATACCTTGAATTCACACTTTAAAACCTTGCGCGTTAAAATTAGGTTTTGTGGCCGAGAAACCCTAGGCCACTCCTTTTGTTTCGGAACGAAAATGAACACGTATTTGAAGCTCGAAACTCGACAATTGGAACCAAACATTATGGTACAAATGGAAACGTACAATTGCAAGTAAAAATGGCTCACATAACACTCACTCAAGTGAAACTAATAATGTCTAAGCAAGGAAGTTCAATCGCATTTCCAAAATCACCTTTCAAACCTCATTTCCATTCCTCAAGTTCAAGAAAATAAACGGACAGCATTTCCCCTTATTTTTCCTTACTTTCCATGCTACAACCCAACCACAAAATCATTACCATTCAATCACCAATTTCATATACAAACCATAAGCTATCAAACACCCTTAAAATGCAACCAATTGAAGCTTTACAGCCATCCAAAACCAGGGCCCAAATATTTCCATCATAACTCGGTACAAACAACTCCGATTCAGTTGATTCCAAAGCCATATGAAAGCTAAGATACAGGCTACAATTCTTAAGAAGGCATCAAAAGCTAATTCATTCATCTTCCCAGCCAAAAGAGCCAATTACAGAGGCTGATTAGTATTCTCTGGACAGAAACAGGGCAGCGGGGGTAAAATAGTCATTTCAACAGGTTACAGTGTTCCGATTGAGCTGAAATTTTACAGGCATAATCTAAACGCAATTCTCTACAACTGTCATGTTTTGAGCTAAGTCCAATTCGGCCTCCATCATGGCCGAACAACACTGGTCAGATAGGGCGAAAATTCCCAATAAATTCAGAAATCTAACCAACTCTCCACTAATCCACAAAATCATCCATTAATCATGTTAGCAAGCCACCATAGGCCACTAATTTGCAACTATTGGAAACAAAAGGATGTTCTTAGCAATCTTACCTTGAAACCTCAAAGAAAGTTGGTAGCTTAGACTTCCTCCTCCCAAAACAACTCCACCAAAACCCTTAGCCTTCCTTAGCAAGCACTTGTATGGTGTAGTTTCAATTTGGTTGGTTAAAACTCAAGATTTGAGCAAGGATTGAAGCTAGAAAATGGAAGAGGTTTTCCTTGTTTTTCTCTCATGAAATTCGGCCAAGGCAAGGAAAATGAGAGGAAAATTGGTCAAAAATTTGGTTTGAAGAAAGTTAATCCTCTTGGTCAAAGTCCAACCTCCAATCCAAACATGACACATGGCCTCTTGAGTTTCTAAGCTTATCTATTCTCCTCCAATAATTCAAGTAGCTAACTAACCTCTAATTATCTTCTAACACCATGCTAGAATAATATCACTTAGTATTTCATCACTTAATCGGGCAAAATTATATCGCACTAGCGGGGCCCCACATCGAACAAATGCACTTCAAGTTACGTACACTAACTTGTACTAGCAAAATGATTTAAAAATTGTACTTACTTGTAAAAATGTACAAAACATTTAATATTTTCAAAGGACAGTATAAAATAGTGGCCAAGGAAATAAAATAATACGTGAAAATGTGAAAATTTTCGGGTTCTCACACTCTCTCCCCCCTTAAGAAATTTCGTCCTCGAAATTTTACCTTTCCGTTTCCTCATGTGATCCCGGAGCCTTGTTGCGGTTCTATGGCATTACCTGAGCTGTGTTTTTGTTCGGGTTCCCTCGTTCGTTAGTCGGTTTCGGTTTGGCTCCACTTACTTGTTGAGACCAGCCTCTCGTGGCTGCTTCCTTGGACAATTACACAGCTGATGCTCACCACTCCCACAGATCAAACACTTTCGCCCTTTCCTCCAACAATCATTTTCAGTGTGGTTTGCCTTTCCGCAATAGCCACAAGCCAAGCGAGGAATTACGGTTTGGCTTTCGCGAAGAAAGTCTTCTCAGGTACTATCTGACTTCCTTTTGTAGATCCCTCATATAGTGCTCCAAAGGTCCAGGGTGGATGAGGGAAATGTTCACTTTTGCACTTTGGAGGGCGTTGTCTTTCCCCAGATTCTTCAGGTATGCTACTAGGTGCGCCCCTTTTCCGCACTTGAAAAAGCTTTTACTTGCGCTTTTGCATCCTCAATTCTTTGTGCTTTCTCAAGAGCTTCCGTAAAGGTGTTAACTTGAACGCCGCTAAAGCTTCTTGAATTTCCAAATTCAAGCCTTGGATGAACCGCCTTATCCTTCTTCGCTCAGTAACCACTAATTCAGAGGCGAACTTGGATAGTTTAGTGAATTTCGTCTCATATTCAGCCACACTCAGGGTTCCTTGACGCAATCCAATAAATTCGTCCTCCCTCCTTTTCTTGGACGCAGAGGTGGGAGGTATTTCTCGTAAAATCCCGTGTGAAGTTCACCCATGTCCACGCAGTTTGTTCTCTCTCCCATTGGCCCTAATAACATTCCACCATGCTCTGGCTGGTCCTTCAAATTGAAATACAGCAAATTTCACTTGTCTTTGGCTCCGTGTAGCTTAGGGCTGCAAAGATGTTGATCATTACCTCCAACCACTGCTCAGCCACAATCTGGATCAGGTCCTCCAAGAAATTTGGGAGAATTAAACTTTTGAAACCGTTCCAAAGCCCTATCCTCTCCTATTTCTCTTATCTCAGGGTTCTGGGGTTGGTTTTACTGGCAATTGGCCTTGTTGATCTACCAGTCGCGCTAAAATATTTGTCATTTGTTGTATCGCCGTCGCTACTTGATCTCCGGCCTCAACCCTCAGTCCCACTTTCTTGCTCAGTTACTGTTGCTCTTTCTTTTCTTGTTCCTTGAGCTTGCCTAGCCCCCACGGCCACGACCAGCTCCACGTCCGCGTCCACGACTACGTCTCCCTTCCATTCCCTTTTTCTCTCTCTCTCTTTTTTTTTTTTCAAAAGGTAATTTGGTATGTAAACAGAATGATTGACTCAAAATAGCAATATATAACATACCAAAATACGCAAGGAAATCATGTCAAGTTAGACAAACCAAGTACAGCAAGTACAATTCATGTAAATATCGAAATGTCACAAGTGAAACACATTCAGTAGCAGTGCAGGGCAAACAGGAAGAAAACACAACGTGCCGTTCCATACTCGACTAAAACACTCCCCAACCAATCTCTCACTTCCCTTACTATCCGAGCTATACATCCGTTAACACTTTACACTTACTTTCACTAAAAATTAGGCCCAATCCTGTTTCCCACGAAAGATCGCAAATCCTTAGTACTACCGCGTACTCGGGTACAAGAATCCGAGATAATTCACCACTCGAGCTGGCCAGTCCCAAGTGTAAATTATCTACAATCGAGATTCCTACCTGACGTACATATCTATGGTCCTCAAGTACCATGAAAAGGATTTACACTTATAACAAGCACGATTCATAACTTATGCTCAAAAGAGCACTTAGTCCTTCACACTTATTCACAGAATCAGGACCATACACCACTTGGCCCAAGCTCACTCCGCGCAGAGACCACGCGAAGCTGCTCTGATACCACCTGTGACAGCCCACCTTCCCCTAAGGCGAACCAAAGGGTTCGGCGGACCGCCTGCCCAGCTCTCGCCAGGACTCGTTCACTCACATCAAAGAAAGTAAGATAAAGCCTCGAGAATAAGCGGAAACGAAACCCAGACTTGAAACATATACTTACATTTATCCCAAGTTCAACCAAATATACAGTCCCAAATGTATACATAAGCTTTAAATTCTTAGTACATTCCAACCCTAATCAAGCACTAGAACGAGATCAAAAGCCAAAAACAATACAAAAGGCTAAATTATACTATACAGGTCTCTCGCCCTTGCTCGCAACCCCTGTTAAGGAAAACAAAAGACGTGGAATGAGCTAAAAGCCCAGCGAGGTTCTATATACTCAACTAGCAATTAAACAAGGACATTAGCACGTAACAACAAGTAATCCAGATAACATTTACAATATAAAGCAAGAGTAACACATTCATTAAAAGGATACGTGAAGCCATTCGTTCGTTCGTTCATCGACCATCCATTCCTTCAATCATTTAGAAAAATTTCGTTTGTCATTGAAAATCCCTCCGTCATTCTTGCCATTCATTCGTTCATTTTGTTCTTCCCCTTCTGGCCAGCGCACTGGCCAGTCCTTCCCAAACTTCATGGTCATACTCGAGTATACCAAACATTCATTCACCCAGGGTCACTAATCGGCCGACCGAGTCCGCTTCTGGCTCGAGTCGACCAATAACCAAGGGCAAGGGCCCAGTTCAGCCCGAAGGCTTACATTCATGCACAAGTAACATTCAATCATTCAATCATTGAAAATTTCACGTTCATTTAGGTCGAGTGCGATAAAGTACACACTCGCCTAGAAAAGTCGTTTTGAGTATTCATTGAAACATTTAAGAGTTCAAATAACTATAACAAGCCACGTAGTCAATGGAAATATAGCGTACCTCAATCACATAACAAGGCAACAATCCAAATAGTCACAACAATTCACATAGTCATTAAAAAACAAATCGTATATAGAACACTCACCTAATTAAGCAAAATTACGTCCAAAGTATCCCTCCGGATCTCAACCCTAGTCTCCAAGAAACCCTAAGAGTAATCAAGAGAATACATTATGGTTCTATCATCAAAATATGTGGGTGAGTCAAAGAAATCCGAATAAAACTAATACAAAGTAAAAGTATGATTTTAGAAGTAAAATGTACATTTTGATCAAAGGAATTGAGTAACTAAAAGTTTTCCCAAACCAAACATAGAATTTTAACCTCAAAAGAGTTTTAGAAAATTTCATCGGAAAATTTGGAACAGTTGCCACGTCAGAATCTGGCCAGAACTTGGCCGGCTACACGGCCGGATAATGAACAGTAGTTTTTCCTCATTTTTCGTAAAACGTGTTTTTGGCTCAAAACTAGCACATTTGCAAAGAATTAATGTAGAACAAGTATCTTGGTTAAAAATCATATGAGAAAGGTAATTAAATACCTTGAATTCACACTTTAAAACCTTGCGCGTTAAAATTAGGTTTTGTGGCCGAGAAACCCTAGGCCACTCCTTTTGTTTCGGAACGAAAATGAACACGTATTTGAAGCTCGAAACTCGACAATTGGAACCAAACATTATGGTACAAATGGAAACGTACAATTGCAAGTAAAATGGCTCACATAACACTACTCAAGTGAAACTAATAATGTCTAAGCAAGGAAGTTCAATCGCATTCCAAAATCACCTTTCAAACCTCATTTCCATTCACTCAAGTTCAAGAAAATAAACGGACAGCATTTCCCCTTATTTTTCCTTACTTTCCATGCTACAACCCAACCACAAAATCATACCATTCAATCACAATTTCATATACAAACCATAAGCTATCAAACACCCTTAAAATGCAACCAATTGAAGCTTTACAGCCATCCAAAACCAGGCCCAAATATTCCATCATAACTCGGTACAAACAACTCCGATTCAGTTGATTCCAAAGCCATATGAAAGCTAAGATACAAGGCTACAATTCTTAAGAAGGCATCAAAAGCTAATTCATTCATCTTCCCAGCCAAAAGAGCCAATTACAGAGGCTGATTAGTATTCTCGGACAGAAACAGGGCAGCGGGGGTAAAATAGTCATTTCACAGGTTACAGTGTTCTGATTGAGCTGAAATTTTACAGGCATAATCTAAACGCAATTCTCTACAACTGTCATGTTTTGAGCTAAGTCCAATTCGGCCTCCATCATGCCGAACAACACTGGTCAGATTAGGGCAGAAAATTCCCAATAAATCAGAAATCTAACCAACTTCTCCACTAATCCACCAAAATCATCCATTAATCATGTTAGCAAGCCACCATAGGCCACTAATTTGCAACTATTGGAAACAAAAAGGATGTTCTTAGCAATCTTACCTTGAAACCTCAAAGAAAGTTGGTAGCTTAGACTTCCTCCTCCCAAAACAACTCCACCAAAACCCTTAGCCTTCCTTAGCAAGCACTTGTATGGTGTAGTTTTCAATTTGGGTTGGTTAAAACTCAAGATTTGAGCAAGGATTGAAGCTAGAAATGGAAGAGGTTTTCCTTGTTTTTCTCTCCATGAAAATTCGGCCAAGGCAAGGGAAAATGAGAGGAAAATTGGTCAAAAATTTGTTTGAAGAAAGTTAATCCTCTTGGTCAAAGTCCAACCTCCAATCCAAACATGACACATGGCCTCTTGAAGTTTCTAAGCTTATCTATTCTCCTCCAATAATTCAAGTAGCTAACTAACCTCTAATTATCTTCTAACACCATGTTAGAATAATATCACTTAGTATTTCATCACTTAATCGGCAAAATTATATCGCACTAGCGGGCCCCACATCGAACAAATGCACTTCAAGTTACGTACACTAACTTGTACTAGCAAAATGATTTAAAAATTGTACTTACTTGTAAATGTACAAAACATTTAATATTTTCAAAGGACAGTATAAAATATGGCCAAGGAAATAAAATAATACGTGAAAATGTGAAAATTTTCGGGTTCTCACAACTAGAACTTGAGTTATTTTCTCTCCTTTTTCCTCTCTATAATTTCGGTCATCCCAAGCCAAAAATGGAGGAGTTTGGGTTGAAATGGAAGCCTTAATGAAGGTAAGAGAAAGCTTAGGTCTTGATCAAATCTTAGTCAAACTTGGTAGGCTTGTTTGACAATTGGCAATAAAGGAGAAAATGTCTATCCCTTTGTCTCTTTTGTGTTTCTTATAGCTAATCTATCTTGTTTTCTTCTAATATATCATTAATACTTCTAATAACATAATTCCTCTTGTACCACACCCGTTCTCATGTCACCAAATACAATGCGCATATCTCACTAGTCGGTCAAACTACTATAGTACTCTACGAAACTTAATGTGTACCAAAATATAAAAAGGTGAATGATAAAAAACTTAACCTAAACCTTTAAAATCACTGTCAAAATTAAGGCTAGCAAATAAGCAAATAAAGTAAAATTAAAAGAAAATATAAATTAATTTTTCAAAACACGAGAAAATTTAAAATAATTTTTCGGGTTCTCACACTCTCTCTCCCTTAAGAAAATTTCGTTCTCAAAATTCTTACCTTTCATCGCCTCAGATGACTCTGGAGCCGGTTGCTCGTCTATGGCATATATTCGCGCGGGCACTCTGGTCTGTTTCCTCTTTCTTTAGCTTGTTTAAGGGGTGGTTCTATCCATTTGTTGAGTATTTGTGAGGACTCATGTTTTTATTTATAAAATAGTTATTTTTATGATTATTTACCCTAGTATTAGTTATTTATATTATCGTTACAAGAATTTCTTTTACGTTTCGCCCTTATCGCGCGCGAATCGAAAGTTCGCATTTTTTGCGTCAAATCGACCCAATGGAGATTTAAGAAAATTTATTCTAGACTAATAAGAGTGAATAATTATAGTGTTAAAGGAACTACATTGGAGGTTTAATGCACAAGTATAACAAACCTGAGAGAAAACGGATACGAAACCCTCGCGCGCGAGTGCTATTCATAGTTGACTTTTGTACAAATCTTAACCACAAATCACTTAAGCTTCCAAGAGAAGCTTCATTCATCACACACTCTCTGTCTCTCCTCAACTCCATAAGCCGGCCGAAACCCTCAAGGAAGAAGGAAGAAACTCACAATTTTCACTCCAATTCTTGCCACCATTTCACCTCAAATTTTTCACACAACTTACACATCACTTGGAGAGCAACTCTAGCTTAGTGAAAGGCTTCATCTTGCAGTTTTCTTGGGAGCTTTTGTAGTGATAAATTTCTGGTTTTTCAAAGAGCTCATGAGGTATCCATTATCTCCTCTAATCTTTCATTTTTCTTCAAAGTTGGAGCTTAAATTGCAAGGGTTTAAACCCCAAGCATGAAACTAGATAGAGGACTTGAGGAATCTATTTTTATTGCTTTAAATGTTAGGCTAAAAGTCTTGTGGTGACCTTTAGGTAGTGGATTTGAGGTGTAAATGCTTGATTGTGGTTGTTATGTGTTTAGATGAGTTGATTATGGATAGAAAATGAAGGAAAGATGAAGGAAAATTGCTTATGGTTTGCTGGCCGAAATCTATCCTATTATTGCCGTGCCTTTATTCAAATTTTTGATGCCAAATGACGTGAAACGGATGTATATATGTTTTATATGGTGTGTAGAAAGTTTCTACCAAAAATCATTTGAATTGTTGAGCAAAACTTGAAATTTCGAAATGTGAAGAAACCTGAAAAATGTGTTCAGGCAATCTGAACAGTGTACCTTTGATCGAACATGTCTCTTTGTACAGACGTCAAAATCAAATGTCATTTGTGCATTTGAAACTATACAGTTGTAGCTTTCTAACGGTATAAAAGTTACTTTCTAGTTCGAAAAGAGTGAGCCGTTAGTGGGTCTGCAAATTTGATGTCTGTTCTGATGACCTATCCGAGAGAAAGGTAGAAGCTGCATTTCATGGGCTCGTATTTTCTCTCACTTATGAATTGATTTTAAAAATTATTTGTGCTGATGAAATGTAGTCTTATGATCTAGTTTCCAACGCTGCCAATCATTCTCAATTCCAAGTTTTATTGAGTGAGATATGGTTCAATTTTTCAAACTGCGACAAAACTGGAAAACCCTTCTTTTTGCTGGACGACTGGTTTAGTTGTTTGTGAGATGTTTTATTTTGAAATTTTGATGTCAAACAACTATCAATTGCTTATGAAATGTTTCTTGGACTTTGGTTTTAGAAATGAACCAAAATGAGACTGATTTCAATGGTGCAAAGTGATTGAAAAGGAAAAGAAAACAAGAAGACAGATTTTGCTTTGGGATTTCTTGGACTTGGTAGTTTTGTTAACTACCTTCCCGTACGCGTTTTTACGTGAACTTTAATAGAGGAGTAGTCCTCCTATTGAAGTTGAATTGTACCAAATTTGGTGTTATTCTAAAACTATTTTTGATACCCAAATGATGTCCCAAAATTTACTTTCAAATCTGGAAAATTCACTGTTTAGTAGTGAAAATTTACCAACTTGAACTACTATATCTTGACGCTCAAAATTTCGAATTTAGTTCTGTTTGTTGTGTTTGAAACCTTGATTGAAATTCTCATTGTGTTACAAATTTCAGAATCTAGTTCACTTTCTATGAATTTTGCCGAATTTCCAAAATTTGGCCAAAAAACAAGACTGAATCTGTCTTGTATGCTCTAAGCAGCCACTTGAGCTGAAAATTGAAATGTTTTCCGTTTAGAATCTTGGAAAATGTCTTCTGGGAACTTTTAGCATTCCGAACCAAGATTCCAATGCTAAAGTTTTTCAATTTTGGACCTACTGAGTGCAAGTTCTGATTTTTCTAAATTTGACGCGCAAAACTGAAATTTTTCCGACTCGATGGGAAATGAGTTTTTGGAAACTCTTCCCTATCCTTTGATATTGATTGACCGTTTTAAACATGATTTCATGAAGGAAATCAGTTTTCCTTGTGTTATTAAATCCCACTTTTGAGTCTCGATTTACGAGTAATTAAGGCTCTCTTTCATGATATTTTCTTAGTATTGTACAAGTGTACAATCTTCCTTGTTAACAAGGGGTTTATAAGTAATAGTGTATGATAGTCAATTATTATTTGCTCAGCGCTCAAGGGGACCTTCAAGAGGATCTTGAAGCGGACGCCTAAAAGTTGTTTGAGCACTTACTCCCTATTTTGATTGGTGAGTGTCAAGTGCATGATTGTTGCAATTATGTGAATTGCTTCTTATGGACTGAATGGTTTATGACTGTTGAGTCGAGTGTGTACTTTATCGCACTCGTTCTCTTTTAACTGATTGAACAATTGAATTGAACTGCTTGTAAACTGAACTGTAATTTGAACTGTTTGCATGTCGTTGGAGTGAATCTCCTCGACTTTATAACTGAACTGTTTTACATGTCGTTGGAGGTGAATCTTCTCGACTTATAACTGAATTGTAGGGACGCCGCAAATCTCAATTGGCCGACTTGCGACTCGATCCAGTAAGTGCTTGGTTGAGAAGGTTGGTGAACCATGAGATAAAATGTAAACTTGATCTATTGAGAGATTTTGCTCGGCCTATCTCGCGTAGTAGTGCCTTTCATTGATTTTCGAGCCCGGTAGGGTGGTATGGTGAACGGAATTTGACGTTAAGTGGAGTTCTACAGACTTAAATGCCGACCCGGTTGACGGATTGTTATCGCGGGAAGGTATTCGTTGAGACTTGTGAGCAAGTAGACTTAGACTGAGAGCTCATGTATCCTCATTGAATGTGTTAAATTGAAAATTGTGAATTGTTGGAATGTTACAGGCTTTAATTTCTTCCTTAAATACCAATTCGTACTTGAATCTATGTGGTTTTGCATGTTTTCTTGGCCTCACCGAGCGTTAGCTTATCCATTAGATTTGTTTTGCTTAACAAGAACCGAAATGAAAGGAGTTATGGAGAAACCGACTTTGAGACACTTTTGTATTAGAATTTTGATTGTAATCGACAAGATATATTTTGAAAGTTGTATATTTTGGAAAGTGATTGTATTTTGAAACTTGTGATGTAAAGATTGATATTTATGCTATGAAAATGATTTCGTGCCTTTTATTTCGATTTCATTGTTAGTATTGTACTTTAAATTTGAACTGAATTGTACTAAGTCCTGGCGAGAGTTGGGGTAGCGTCCGTCGATACCATTTGGTTCGCCTTTGGGAGAAGTGGGGGCGTCACACCTGGTATCAGAGCACTAGATTAAAGATCTATTTGAGAGATATATTAGAGACTTTACTTCCAAGAATAAGAATGAGATAACCTAGTTATACCCTAAATTACATTTGAACGAGTTAGTGACTCTAAATTTCTAACCCGGAAATTGTGTTTTTTGCAGGGATGGAGAATGGAAATGGAGGACCTGCTACTAATGGTAATGGTCATGCTAATGGCCACGTGGAGCCCCTTAGGTCTATTTACTATAGAGCACAGGGTGGAGGAGCTCGTGTGCGTTACTCGCTTCTTCTAAGTTTCCTCGATGTATCTGTAGGGCGACATACGCTTACCGAATGACCTCGTATTTGCTATTGATGATGAGCGTCGCCAGTTGGTGAATACCAACAGAGCTCTACTTCAGGAGGTCGAGGAGTTGAGTATTATGGTGAATGCTCAGATGCTAGGATTGTTGATTAGAGGGACCGTAGTGGACGATATGGCTAGGACTGAGGCGCCGTGATGAGTTTCAGAGAGTTAGGGCTCGACTTACTAGGATAGCGAGGAGATCCGGGATCGGGCCGCTGGGATCCTGGCAGATACTACTATGTTGATTGATGAGGTGATGGACGTTGTTCAGAGTCCGGCTCAGGAGGAGGATCCGGAGGAGGACCCTGAGGAGGAGATTCCACCTGATAGCCCTACTGTGGACTAGATCTAGAGTGATAGACTTTTGACTTTTGTAGTTAGAAATAGTTGGGGTGATACTAGTGCAAAGGCCATTGTATTTTGCTTGACTGTGTGGCCTACTTTTGAGGCACTTGGCCTACTTTAGTCTTATATGACTAAAAAATACTTTTGTAGCACCTGTGTGCTAATATTTTGTAATACCCCATGGACTTGCTAATTGTATAGACTTTAAAGTGCTAATATATGTAATTATTATTATTTCAAATGTTTTTATGATTGGTCTTTATTTTAAGTATTTTCTCGTGTAATTATTTTATTTCTTACGTTAGGCATAACTGAATTATGGACGGACGAAGGAGTGGTCGAGGTCATGGGCAGAGGACTAGGCAAACCCAACCTCAAGGGGATGATCAGGGATCGGTAGTTGGACCGACTCAGGGACAAGAGAATCTAAAGGGTAACTAAGTGGCTATGCCATTAATAGGATGACTGATATTCTTGAACGATTAGGGTGAGAGACAAGGTCCAGGGGCCACTTAACCAACCCGAGGCTCGAGATAGAGGGGAAGATAAACTTTGGAGAGGTTTCTGAAATTTAACCCACCTAACTTCACTGGAGAACCTAATCCCGAGGTAGCGCAAAACTGGTTGGAGAGGATGACCAACATATTCGCCGCCTTAGACTATATCGAAAATAGGCGAATGAACTTTGCTGCTTTCCAATTTGAGGGAGTAGCACGTGCTTGGGGGACATGATAAGAGGAAAGTGGGAGAAAGCCCAAACCCCTTGAAATTGAGAAAACTTTACGAGGGAGTTTAATGAAAAGTTTCTTCAACCTCTGATCTAAGAGAAACGGGAGGACGCATTTATAAAGTTGAAACAAGGAACTCTTAGTGTAGCCGAATATGAGGGGAAGTTCACTAAACTTTCTAAATACGCTCCCAAATTGGTGACTAATGAGCGAAAAAGGATAAGACGTTTTTGTACAAGGGTTTAATGTGGAGATTTAGGAGGCTTGGTTGCAGCCCAAATCTCTGCATTTACTGAATCTTTGGAGAAAGTACAGAGAGTTGAGAGCGCAAGAATGCAAGTTAAGGACTTTCACTCTAAGAAAAGGAATATTTCTAACTATACTTCTGGTCAGATTAGTTAAAAGTGCCCCGCCTTCCAAAAATGGGAGGAGGAATAGGAGGAGTAAGGACCGCAGGAGTTTCAAGGGGAGTTTTATCCAGAGGAGGTCATAGTGGGCCGGTTCAAGCAAGAGGAGTGCCTTCAAGTGGTCCGGCCGTAACCCCTCAAATCAACTGTGGTTACTGTGGCAAATCAAATCACTCGGAGAATGATTGTTGGAGAAAGTCGGGAAAGTGTTTGTTCTGTGGTAGTACGGAACACCAACTCATGAATTATCCAAATAAGTTGAAGGTAGGAGGCAGCATTCAAAAGTCAGAAAAGTCAACCTTTAAACAGACTAGTGCTGGAAGGAGTCGATCGAAGGTACCTGTTAGGGTTTACGCATTGGACTACCAACAGATCCCAGATGCTACTGAGATGGTTGAAGGTACGATTCCCATTTTTCACCGTTTAACTAAGGTTTTAATCGATCTGGGTGCAACACATTCTTTTGTAAACCCTAATTTCATGAGTGGAATAGATTTGAAATCAATTAAATTACCCTATGATTTGGAGGCTAGAACGCCTACTGGGGATCAAAGTTTAATCATTAACTTGATATATAAGCATTGTGAGATCTGAATTGGTGAACGAAAATTACTGGCCGATCTGATGGGTGTAGCGATTAAGGGGTATGATGTGATCTTAGGAATGGATTGGTTAGTCCGTTACAATGTTCAATTGAACTGTAAGACAAAAACAATAGAGTTATGCATTCCAAGAGAGACAACCCTGAAATTGGATATAAGAGATAGATTAGTCTCATCTGCACTTATCTCAGGAATTCGAGTTAGGAAAATGTTAAGTAAGGTAGGTCAGGGATATTTGACTTTTCTTATAAATACTCCCAACGATAAAAAGAAATTGGAAGATGTGTCTGTAGTGAATGAGTATCCAGATGTCTTTCTTGAAGAGTTAGAGTTTTTACCCTCGGAAAGGGAAATAACTTTTAAGATTGATGTGACTCCGGGAGTGTCGCGCCCCATTTTTGAAAATAAGAAAAAAAATGGTTTAAAAAGTGAATTTTAATTCAATTTGGAAAATGATGTTTAATTTAAAAATGAATAAGAAAATGAAATGGGTCTAAATGGGACTTTGAAAATGCGACGATTTGACCCAAAATAATAGTTTAAAAAGGATTTTTGAATAAAAATCGGAGTCGCCACTTAATATTGAGTTGAGGTATACCAATGCACCTAAAATCAATTTTTTAAAGAAAAAGTAGAAAACCCTTTTTAAACAACTCCAAGTCTACGTAAATCAAAGAAAAAGATTCGGGAGTTACATTTGAAGAGAGGGAAGGCAAGGATAAAATCCAAGGCACCCTCTCAACCTAGCCAAGGCTAGTTGCGTGATTTAGTCAAGAGTTTTCTTATTTTTTAACCTAAAAATTTATTGCATTTGGAGGTACTATATGAATGCAAACCCTAGACCTAAGAGGGTATCGGGGGGTCAAAATATCTCTTCGAAGTTATTTGATGCAATTCGCATTAATTGCGACGCTCAAAAGTAAGCTTTCGAAGAAGTCACGAATTGTGCAAAAATATAAGATTCTAAGAAAAGGAAAGGAAATAAAAATAATCATGATTATACGAATATACATGTCCTAAAGGAATGCAATCATGTTGGGTACGGGGGACTAATGTTCGTGACTCAATTTTCCCTTTAATAGAGGGAATACGAGCGTGCTAAGACTAGAAAGCCAAACTCGTCCATATCCCATACTCAAGCAAATGATCTAACCTAGTTCTATTTCCCTAAATGAAATACAAGTCTAATGTCATGTTTTCATACAAAAGGGTAAGGAATATACTTATAAGGAAAAATATGGGATAAGGGATATAAACGGGGGAACATGGAATAATAGATGTACATATATAAGGAAGGTGTCATGCAAAGTGATAAAAAAATCCTAAAAAAAGAGAAAAACATGCATGAGATGAAGTGATTTTATCACACAATCATGATCTAACGCTCGAAGGGCTCCTAAGGGTCTAGCATTGGACTAGCCCGTGTCTACAAGTTCTCACTAGTGTTGGACTAGTGAGAAATCGGAAAAAGAGGCCACAACTAGCGTTGGACTAGTGTGGTAACGTCATGCATTCATTTATAACCAAATAAATCATGTAAAACTAATAAAAAGCAAATAAACACATAAATCACATAAACACATAACACATAAGCATGATATCCAGATGCAAGATCCTAAGAAAGCAATAACACATAGCACATAGGCATGCAAATTACACAAAGCAAAAATAAAACAAATAAAGTCCTAACTATTACATTTGGGGGCCCTAACTACAATCTAAAGGGGAAATAAAATAAATACCTAACTATTACAATTTTGGCATTTAAATGCCTTTCCAAATAATTACAAATTAAATTAAAATAAATACACAAAATCGAAACAATTGAAGTGACTACATAAATAAATGAAAATAAAATAAAACATTTCAAAAATCATGCAATTACACACATAAAATCACATAGGAGCACATAGGATCAAATAAAATTAAACTAAGGGGTAGAATGTACCTCCCTTGAATTGGTGACCTAAGGAAGTGGACAGTTTCTTATTTACCCTCCAAAATCAAAGAAAAGGTCAAGGTATCACTTTAATTAACAAATAATCATAAGAAAATGGAAATAAACATGAATTTGAATCAATTGAATCATGGAAACAACCTGCTTTTAAGAAATTAAAACAATCAAGGACTTAATTGCAAAAAACTAACAAAGTTTTGGGATCAAATTATAATTATCACAAAAATCTGAGATCACAATTAAAGAAAAATAAAGTTTAGAGACCTATTTGCAATTAAATTAGGGACTTAATTGAAAGTAAACAAAAGTTTTTAGGGCCATGGTATAATTAATGAAAAGTTCAAAGGACCATTCCGCAAATTATATGATCAGACTCTTAGCCAAACGGGCCATTGGGCCATTTTATTTATTTCTTGGGCTAAAGCTTCCCAAGCCCAACCGAAAGTTCAAAACAAAAGGAGTGGGCCAATCTATTATTTTGACTCCAACTTAGCTAACAAAGCTAATGGGCCTTGACCCTCTTGCCCAAGCCAAAAACCCAAACAAAATAAATTAAACCCACTTCTACAAACCCAACCAAATATTATTACCCAAAACCTAACCCATAATAATAAACCCAACAAGATAAGCAAAACAATTAAATTATTAAGCCACAATTATGATCTAAAACCAAGAGTTAATCTACCCCAAAAGACCATTCAAAAGTGAAAAGATGATTAAAATTTAAAGAGGCAAAATTAGTTTCATTATGAAAGTTTTTTGGGCCATATCAGAATAGGGGAAAACTTGAAAGATTCAAATGCAATACCAATAGGGACGTAATTGAATGAATTATGCAAGTTTTGGGGTCGAATTATGAAGTGTTAAAAACTTCGGGGTTACATCACAAAACAAAATGAAAGTGGAGGGACTGAAATTATAATTTTTGAGAAGTAGTCGTCTTCTTCACCGAGCCAACATCAGTTAGCATTTCGGCTTTCTTTTCGATCAGCAATATGTGAGAACCCGAAAAATTTCCACATTTTTCAAGTATTATTTTATTTCTTTGCCTACATTTTATACTGTCCTTTGAAAATATTAAATGTTTTATACATTTTACAAGTCAGTACAATTTTAAATCATTTTCCTAGCATAAGTTAGTGTACGTGAATTTGAAGTGCATTTTTCAATGTGGGACCCACTAGTGCGATATAATTTTTGCCGATTAGGTGACGAAATATTAAGTGATATTATTTTCCATGGTATTAGGAGATAATTAGAGATTAGTTAGCTAAATGAATTATTGGAGGAGAGAAGATAAGTTTGGAACCTTTAAGATGCCAAGTGTCATGCTTCCATTGGATGTTGGACTTTTGACCCAAGATATTAACCTTTACTAAAACAAATTTTGACCAAAAATTCATTCCATTTTGCACCCTCTTGGCCAGCCCTTTGGTGAAGAAAAACAAGAGAGTGCTCTTCCAATTTTAGCTTCCAAACTCACTTGAATCTTGAGTTTTAACCAACCAAATTTGAAACCCTTCCATACAAGTGATCACTAAGGAGGACTAAGGGCTTTGGTGGAGTTGATTTGGAGGAGGAAGGACTAAGCTACTACTTTCTTTGAGGTTCTAAGGTAAATTGCTAAGAACATCCTTCTTTGCTTCTAATAGATGGAAATTAATGGCTTGTGGTTGCCACTTTGGTAGTTTTGTGCAGTATTTCTTGGTTAGAAGTGATGATGTGTAGATTTCAGTTTTTTAGAAAATTTTCTGCTTTGTTCTAACCAGTGTTGTTCGGCCATGATGGAGGCTGAATTGGCCTTAGCTCAAAACATGAAAGTTTTAGAGAATTTAGTGTAGATTATGCCTGTAAAATTTCAGCTCAATCTGAGCACTGTAGCATATGAAATGACTATTTTACCCCTGCTGCCCTGTTTCTGCCAAAACTGGAAATCAGCATCTGTAATTGGCTCGTTTGGATGGGAAGATGAATAAATTAGCTTTTGATGGCTTCTTAATAATTGTAGCCTTGTATTCTAGCTTTCGAATGGCTTTGGAATCAACTAAATCAGAGTTGTGTGTGCTGAGATATGATTGAATAAGTCAGGACTACTAGATGACTTTTACAGTGAGCTTCGAACTGGAACATCTGGAGCTGTTTGGGTAAATGGGACTAGGTTAGGTTGAGATCTGGGTTGAGGTGTCTTCATAAGAATTGTAGCCCTATGTGTTGGCTTTCCAACGCCTCTAAAAACACCCAAAACGGAGTTGCGTAACCTGAGTTATTGCCAGTTAAAGTCAGTGCTGACAACCAGACTGATCATGAACTTTTGGAGCTGTGATTGGAAATTCGACTTAGATAAAATATAAATTAGGTTAAGTGGCCTTCATAAAAGTTGTTCCCCCCTGTCTTAGCTTCGAAATGGTATAAGGTTCACTCCGATTCAATAACCATAGCTCCAGTTATGACTAAAATACTATGAGATGCCAAATCTGCCATTTAGCTTTTGTCTTCAAAATTGATATTTGCTTGTACTATTGCACTTGTGTTGTACTTGGATGATTTTGGAGCCTAATGGAAGGGCTATTGTGGTAACCTTACTTGTGTGTATTGTGGGGCTGAATTAAGGAAAAGAAGGAAGCCATAAATGGCTGGAAATTTGGTAAATACAAAGGGCATGCTGCCCAAATTTGTACTTGAGGTTTAAGTAGAATTACGCTTATCTTGAGTAAGATTTTGAGGACGAATCTTACTCGATTTGTCTAGGTTATTCAAGTTTCCTTTTGTGGAGGTATATAAAGAGAATTTCAGCCGAAACTTGTACCCTTGGAATTTACAACTAATGGAAATATGTTTTCTTCATTTCTTTGACCCAAATGGTATTTTTCACATATAATGGCTTTAAATTTCACCGTTTGGAAAGTGAGCAAGGGTTTTACGAATAGTCCCTAAATAAGTTTCAATTACTTGATTCTCGTTAAATGAAATGTTTAAGTTTCGAGCCTTAGTTATCTTTCAATGCTCTTAAATAATATTTTCTTATGATTATTCTTAGGGTTTCTTAGTGATTAGGAGTGTTTACCCGGAAGGAATTTTGGACGTTATTTTGCTTATATAGGTGAGTGTTCTATATACAATTTGTTTCTAATGACTATGTGAACTATTGTGACTATTTGGATTGTTGTTTTAATACGTGATTGAAGTATGTTATGTTTCCAATATTTTTAGAAATGATTTTTGTTAGGCGAGTGTGTACTTTATCACACTCGACCTAAATGAATGTGAAATTTCAATGATTGAATGATTAAATGTTACTTGTGCATGAATGTAAGCCTTCTGGCTGAATTGGGCCCTTGCCCTTTGTTACTGGTCGACTCGAGCCAGAAGCGGACTCGGTCGGGCGATTAGTGACCCTGGGTGAATGTTTGGTATACTCGAGTATTACCACGAAATCTGGAGAGGACTGGCCAGTGCGCTGGCTAGAATGGGGAGAACTAAATGAATGAATGAATGACAAGATTGACGGAGGGGTTTTCAATTACAAATAAAATTTTTCTAAACGATTGAAGGAATAAGGAAATGGTCGATGAACGAATGAACGAATGGCTCCATGTATCCTTTTAATGAATGTGTTACTATCGCTTTCATTTCATAAATGTTTTCTGGATTACTTGTTATTATCTGATAAACATCATTGCTTAATTATTTGATTGAGTATATAGAATCTCCCTGGGCTTTTAGCTCATACCACGCCTTTTGTTTTTCTTACAGGGGTGGCAAGCACGGGCGAGAGCCTGTATAGAATAGAATAGTCTAGATTTTGTTTTGAATTGTTTTGTTTTGGCTTTTGCACTCGCTTTAGTGCTTGGATAGAGTTGGTTGTATTGAAAAAGTTAGAGCTTTGGTTACATTTGGACTGTACTTCTGGTTGAAATTGGGATGAATGTAAATATATGTTTTCAGTTTGGGGTTTGTTTTTTTTGTTTCCTCGAGGTTGTATCTTATTTTGTTCGGAGAGAGTGATCGAGTCCTGGCGAGAGCTCCGACCCTTTGGTTCGCCTTAGGGGAAGGTGGGGCTGTCACACAATACCAGAAATCTGGTTTCAATTCCTAACATTCTCAACCAGACAATGAAACCCACAAGAATTTCCATATCCCAACTTTAGTTCTAATTCATACGATGGGAAGCATGAGGAGCAGAAAAATGCAAGACAGCAATGCCATCAAAATTTCTCAAACGTGAGGAATGAATTGGCCGACTTAGCCGGTTCCTTCACACGAAAAATGCAAACAAAACATCTTTCAATAAGAATTTTCAGCTAAGCATTTCATCGAACAGATTGGGAGTATTAGAAATTTCACTAATTCTTTGATGCATTGAAATTATAATCGGCCCAAAAATTGTCAGCAACAAAAACGATTTCAATTCCAATCAACATATAAAATATCCATATCCCAACATCGTGTATAATCAAAACATTGCGATGAACCAATTCAGAAAAGAAACACGCTTTGAGAGCTTTGAAAATCTGAGCTTGAAGAAAAAAAATGAATTTTTAAAGGAAGAAGATGACTTACGGTACCTTCTCGGTGAAGACTTGCAGATGGAAATGAACAAATGAAGAGCCTGCAACAAGCTGCGATTCCTCCACTGCTTTCTTCCTCAATTTCTTGCCCGAAATCCTCCCTCAGTTTGCACTTCTTCCCTCGCTCAAACCCCCTTTCTTCCTCCTCTGTTTTTCAATTTCCCTTCTACAACCTGAAGTCTTGTTTCTTTCTGGCTTTTCTTTTCCTTCAGTTCTTTTCTTTTGCTCGAAGCCCCTTTTTCCCTTCCTCTCTTTTTTGTTGCTCTATTTTCTCAATTCCTCCTGCCGAAGACTCCCTCTCTGTCCAGGCTCTCCCCTTTTTGTTCTCCTCTTTTTCCTGTTTTTCCCTGCCGAAAGCTCCTCTCCTTTTTCCCCTTGCTCTCCGTTTTTCTTGGCTTTTTCGTTCCCTTTTTCCGTCCGCCGCCCTCTGTTTTCTTTCTCTGGTTCTCTCTCTAGTTTTTTCTTTGCCCGTGGCTTTTTCTCTTAGTCTCCTCTATGCCTCAATTTTTCCCTTTCTTTTGTTCTAGCCGCCAACCCCTTTCTTTTTGTATTTTCTTTTGATTTTTGTTCCCCCATAATTTCCTAAGCCAACCAAGTGTCCAGACACCTCACCTTCTAGGTGTTGTGTTGTCAAATAAATAAAGGGACATTTGTCCCTATTGCATGTGTGCCACTTGCTCCATTGCATGTGTTCCACTTGTCATTTTCTTTGTTTTTTTTTCTTTTCTTTTTCTTCTATTTTTTCTATTTTTCCTTTTTCCAAAATTTAGTATAAAAAATGCTTTAAAAAGAAAAGAAAATTGTGAATCTTAATGTACCAAAAATAAAATAAACACCAATTACTATATGCAACCTTCAATCAATTAATTAAAAAAATAATAATAACAAGAATAATAATAATAAAAAATAAAAGTAAAAAAAAATAATAAACAAATAAAGTTAAAATTAAATTAATTAAATAAATAAAATTCAAAATTGAATTAATAAAATTTTGGTGTCTACAGTTTGCTCCTCTTTGTCTGAGTTTCAAAGAAACTTGAGACAAAGACGTAGACACCAAATACTTACCTGTAGTTATTTGTCTTGAACTGAATACATGTAAACATACAAAGTCAGTGGGATAAAATCCGAGCCTGCCGGACGTTAGTGGGATGAACTCGTATGCTAACGGAGATAAAAAGCACGTTAGTGAGATAAACTCAATGCTAACGGTAATAAAAGATAAAACATACGTTAGTGAGTTCAATACTTAATGCTAACGGTAATAGAAGACAAAACACACGTTAGTGAGTCAATACTCGATGCTAACGGATATGAAAATATAACACACGTTAGTGAGTCAATACTCCATGCTAACGGTAATAGAAGACAAAACACACGTTAGTGAGTCAATATCCCGATGCTAACGGATATGAAAAATAAAACACACGTTAGTGAGTCAATAACTCAATGCTAACCGGTAATAAAAGATAAAACACACGTTAAAACACATGTTAGTGAGTCAATACTCAATGCTAACGGTAATAAAAGATAAACACACGTTAGTGAGTCAATACCCAATGCTAACGGTAATAGAAGACAAAAACACACGTTAGTGAGTCAATACTCAATGCTAACGGATATGAAAAATATAACACACGTTAGTGAGTCAATACTCAATGCTAACGGTGATAGAAGACAAAACACACGTTAGTGAGTCAATACTCAATGTTAACGGTAATAAAAGATAAAACACACGTTAGTGAGTCAATACTCAATGCTAACGGTAATAAAAGAGAAACACACGTTAGTGAGTCAATACTCAATGCTAACGGTAATAAAAGATAAAAGAACACGTTAAAACACACGTTAGTGAGTCAATACTCAATGCTAACGGTAATAGAAGACAAAAACACACGTTAGTGAGTCAATACTCGATGCTAACGGATATGAAAAATATAACACACGTTAGTGAGTCAATACTCAATGCTAACGGTAATAGAAGACAAAACACACGTTTAGTGAGTCAATACTCGATGCTAACGGATATGAAAAATAAAACACACGTTTAGTGAGTCAATACTCAATGCTAACGGTAATAAAAGATAAAACACACGTTAAAACACACGTTAGTGAGTCAATACTCAATGCTAACGGTAATAAAAGAGAAAACACACGTTAGTGAGTCAATACTCAATGCTAACGGTAATAGAAGACAAAACACACGTTAGTGAGTCAATACTCGATGCTAACGGATATGAAAATATAACACACGTTAGTGAGTCAATACTCAATGCTAACGGTGATAGAAGACAAAACACACGTTAGTGAGTCAATACTCAATGCTAACGGTGATAAAAGACAAAACACGCGTTAGTGAGTCAATACTCAATGCTAGCGGTGATAGAAGACAAAACACAGGTTAGTGAGTCAATATTCGATGCTAACTGTAATAGAAGACAAAACACACGTTAGTGAGTCAAATACTCAATGCTAACGATGATAGAAAATGGTCAGCGGGATAAATCCCAGTCCTGCGAGGTTGGCGGATGAAAACCCGGTGCTAACGGAGATCAAAAACACGTTAGTGATGTTGGTGGCATAAAATCCAAGTCCAACGTGATGTAAATGACGTCGATGGCACAAAATCCAAACCCAATGAGATGTAAATGATGTTGGTGGTACCACAATCCAAGCCCAACGAGATGTAAATGATGTTGGTGGCACAAAATCCAAGGCCAACGTGAGCAAATAATGTTGGTGGCACAAAATCCAAACCCAACAAGATGTAAATGATGTTGGTGGCACACAATCCAAGCCCAACGTGAGTAAATAATGTTTGTGGCACAAAATCCAAACCCAACGAGATGTAAATGATGTTTGGTGGCACAAAATCCAAGGCCAACGTGAGCAAATAATGTTGGTGCACAAATCCAAACCCAACAAAGATGTAAATGATGTTGGTGGCACACAATCCAAGCCCAACGTGAGTAAATAATGTTTGTGGCACAAAATCCAAACCCAACGAGATGTAAATGATGTTGGTGGCATAAAATCCAAACGCCCAACGTGGTGTAAAGGATGTTGGTGGCCATAAAATCCAATCCCAACGAGATGTAAATGATGTTGGTGGCACAAAATCCAAGCCCAATGAGAGGTAAATGGTGTTGGTGGCACAAAATCCAACCCCAACGTGATATAAATGATGTTAAGATAACTTTTCAAAATCGTAATTTTCAAAACTTGCCCCAGTATAGGGCCCCTTTTCTTCTTTCTTCTTTTTCCCTCCTTCCTTCCTTCCTTTTTTCACTAGATTCTGACTTACGCTTCTTCGTCGATTTCAACCATGAATACCTGCACAGGGGGGCTTACCAAAATACAACATGCACTTAAATTTTCTATTTTAAAAAAAAATTGATACAACTACTACTTATAAAAAAAAGAGCAGCGTGATTGAATCAAATGTATTACAAAAATTTGCCCCAGTGTGGGCCTATTTTGTGATATCTCACAAATCAAAATTTGCCTCAGTGTGGGCCCATTTGGTTGCAAAAATTTTATTCAGATAACTCTCCATTTATTTGAACAAAGTTAAAAAACTGAATTTCCTAAAATTTAAGAAATAAGCACATACTAACATACAATGTAAAGCAATTCGAATATTGTGCTTATACTCATACAGAAAATTTCATGATGAATCTCTCAAAATAATACCAAATTATAAAAATTTCTTCCTCGCTTTAGCATCAATGCTTAGGGTAATGGGTCACCGCTTCTTGTTAGCTCGTCTTTCAGGACTAATCAAGTGGGTGTTATTTCTGATTTGGAGGTGGTTCAGGAAAATGAGAGGTCAGGATCTGTCTTATTCTTGTGTCCAAATTGTATGTAACCCATTCAATACCACATCTTAGTGAAAACAAATAGCTTGTCACCCTTATTTCTTAAGAAAACTTAGTCAACATATAAGCTTTATAAGCTTGTAACAAATGGGTAGAAACGATAGCTAAACAAGTGAAAACTGGTTATGGCCTTATGATCATGAGTGATTGGTAGATTCCTTAGGAGTATAATCCTTACTTCGAGTTGTCATGAAGGATAAGTCAACGATGGACTTTATGAGTTTGTAATGTGGCTTCAAAACGATAGTTAAAGGAATAAGATTTTTAAGGACATTGCACTGAAGATCGCATTTCTTCCCAAAAAATTACCCTAATTTTGGACTCCAAGATCTTGGACTTTGCTGACTTTTATCATCACTCAACAGGGACTTTCAGCCTTGAATTTTTTTGCATTTTCTCTGCATTTATTTTCCTTGCTTCTTTTTTTTTTTTCAAGGCATCCTTGCGGGTTTTCACATAATGAGTAGTGTCAACCCTATACCTAATTCAATTCAGAAATACATTTAAAAAATTTCTTGACAGAGATATTACAAAGAACAGAAGTCAGGACTTTCGGCTTTTGTAATGGGGTCCGGTGGGGTGCTTAGAAAGGTTAACGCTTGAAGGCGAATTTCCAAAAGTGGTTTAAATGATCTGAGATTCGCATTGTTTGGGCCGACCCTATTTTAGGGTTAAATCAAAACTTGCCCCAATTTATTCTCAACTGAGGTTCTTTTCTCTTTCATTTTTCTCTTCTTTTCTTTCTTCTTTTTCAGCCTTTTGCCATTCCTTTGAAGTTTTCCAAAATTTGCCCCGATTTATGCTTAACCGAGGTTTTCTTTTATTTCCTTTCTTTTGGCCTTCTGGTATTCCTTCGAACTTTTCAAAATTTGCCCCAGTGTGGGGGTTTGCGATTCTCAGGGGTTGCCAAACGAAATGATTATTCTGAAGGTTCAAAAGGGGTAACTAGGGATAGAATGTTTGATTGGAAAAGAAGAGGGTCTGACTTTTTATTCCGTTCCTTATATTAACTCTGAAAGAAAACTTTCATTAATGCGAAATTTCTTACATGTATCTGAATTAATTGACTGAGGAAGACTCCTGTTCATCCAATCTGTGAAACATAAGTGATCCGCCGGACAATACTCCTCCTTTTTCTTTTCTTTTTCTTTTCCTTTTTCAAAATTGAAGCATTTTTTTTGCCTTTTCTCTTTTCCCTTGGAAAGTTCTCCAATCTCCTTCCCCAATGTAGGGTGCGATTATAAGTACTTTTGAAAAGAACCACCCATTTTAGCTCAAATGTGGATGCAAGAGATAAATAGTGTTTGGATTGTAGAAACGATGGCCAAAGCATCGTTCTTATGCCTCATGACAACCAAAGTAAATAATAGCTCATTGAGAATCCACTCCCTTTTGATATTTGAAAATTTTTCCAATGTAGGGTAGTGATCATTAAGGCTCTTGTTTGAAACAAAATTATTGTTTTAAAGGTTCAAATGGGAGAGCAAATGATAAAATCTGTATAGATAGAGAAACGAGCACTTGAAGTATCATTCCCAAATTTCAAAACAAACAAAAATAATGTACATTTTTGCTTTCACTTAGATGTGGATTGAATCTGATTAGACACAGCGGACATTTTTCAATCAAAGATTGCCCCAATTTGCAATTTATCAATCAATGTGACTGATTTTTTTTTTTTTGAAGGGTTTAATAGAAGTGGGCAAAAATATGAATTGTATAGTGAAAGAGAAAAAGGTATTGCATTGGGTCTTCTGAGACAGGCCAATCAGTTTGAGAGGTTTTTTAATTCCGAGCACTCTTATTGTACGGTTTGGATCACCGATCTAGCGTTTGCAAAGATATACTTGTGAATTTTCAGGCAAGAGGTTGAAAAAATATCAATTTAGTCTTATTTCTTAAAATTCATCATGAAATCTCCAATGAGCAAAATAAAGAATAAAATGTACATGAATATATACAAAACAATAATTGTCTAAATGAAAAACTTTTATTGTTGGAAAAGTTCGATACAAAATTTCTTGTTTAATCATAATACAAATGAGAAAAGCAGAATCTCTAAAGAGCTCCACATATACATACCTTTTGTCTCCTTTTCTTTTGGAGCAAAAATATATTAACAAATCAAATAAACAGAATTTTTCCTTTGACAAACAATTATGAGGTGTTTTAGATGCTTTATCCTAACACTTCCAGATAGATCCTTCATGTTTTCATCATAGGGTCTGCCCAAGAATCAAGTAATACTTACAATTTTCAAACTTTATTAGATCAAAATTGTTAAAAATATTTTTTATCTTATTGAAACATCTTTTAAAAAATGCAGGGGAAGGGGAAGAAACAAAAGGAAAAATACCCAGAGTTAGTAAGCAAAATTGTAAAATCGGTATGCATGTCTTATTGGGGGACGCTTTTACGCCAAGGGTTGGCCTAACATGAAAATTGCAATCCTTCAGAGCAGGCACTATACAATACCTGATGGATCCGATCAATTCATTTGATTGGAAAAATAATTTGAAAATTTTGGACGATTGAACAGCGGGAGAACCTCTAACAGAATGAGGACCAAATCCGAATGAATGGTTTTGTTTGGCACAGGAATTCCATTCAAATCAATTTAACCGTTGCAATGGCTAGAAACCCTAATCTATCCAAATGGAATGAACGCCATGGATGAGTTTTCTAAAAAATAACTAGCCATTTTCAATTCTAAATTTGCCTCGAAATTCTAAATCGTCAAATCGATCGGAATGAAATTGATGAACCCGGCTAGATTGCCCTAAAAATGGATACATTTGGCCAAATAGATTGAATGAGTTTGAAAATTTATTCAAAAATGACTAGATCACCCTAAAAAAAGGTAAACTGGTCAAATGAATTGAATGAAATTTGATAATTTATTCAAAATTGACTGGATCACCCTAAAAAGGGTAAATTGGTTCAAATTAATAAAATTGATGATTTAAAAAACTGATTGAATTATCTACCCATTGGTAATTTCAAAAAGTTCATTGCAATGCATTAGCTTATGAGCCTTCTAAAATCATAATTTGGCCTCAATTCATTTATTATCTCAATAATGAGAAATTATTTCTGAATTTTTCAAATTAAGGTCCTTTACGCAAGGGATTTTTACCATCTATGTTAAAATGGCCAAAAGATGATTGTTAGATGCTTATATTCCAATGCACAAAAATTGTTCGATTATCAAGGGAAAGATCGGATCCTACCTTACCTTGTGCACTACCCTTTTGGATAATACAAGAAATGTAGACGTGCAAGTCTTATTGGATTACGTATCCGAGACACAAGGTGGCTTATTCCTAGCTTGGGATCCCCTAAATGGCATTCCCTCTAAGGTTATGCATGATGCCAATTTATTAAATCAATTAAATATGCAAATTTGAAATGAAACATGACCTAAGGAAACCCTTTGTATGCCAGGGTGGGCCTAAAATGATATGCAATTATTAACCTACAAATGCAATTCATTGAAATTTAAACGTGCAATAACCTATCTAAGAGGGTTGGTTCTAAAAGAGTATCATGCCAGATCTCTTATTTCCTAGCATTTGTGAATGCAAAAGATAAGAAACAAGGAAAGTTAGTTCAACACATAACACATTGTGGCAATCAATTAATATGAAAGCAATAAAGAACAATAATGAAAGAGGGGTGGAACCCCTCCCCTCGTGCTTAGTGTCCCTAGTTTAGGATAAGGTCGACTCTACCCTAAGGTGCTTCTAATATGGATGCATGAGGTTTGGTTTACTAATGCATCTAGACTCGATAAGTCTCAAGGTTCCCAAGTCTTCAGACCAAAAGGCGAAGGGTCATCAATCCCCAGGGCCTTTGGTCGGTGGCTCGAGTGATTCCTTAGGCATCGCTCTGGCGCAGAGCACACCATCCGCCTACCTAAGGCAATCGATCCTAAATCCTACAAGGAGGTGTGGGAAACGCCCACGAAAAAGAAAAATAGGGTAAATAAACTATGCATGTACGTATGAGGTGCTTTCTATTAAGGGGAGGGATTATACCATCAAATGCGATCGACGGTTCTAGGGTAGCTATTCCCCCTACCCAACAATACAAGCGCGGTACAAGTAAAAAACAAATAACCATCCATCCATCACATACATAGTGTGCGAGGAGTGATTATGCGCGCGTGCAAAAATGCAAAAACCCTAAAAAAAAAGGAAAAAGGGAAAGGAAAAAGAAAAAGAAAAAATGCAACCTAAAAACCTCCAAATGTGATATATAAGAAGGTTAGAAAAAGAAAATGATTGATTAAATCGGATGCTCGGACTCTCTAGATCCCCAGTGGAGTCGCCAGCTGTCGCGCCCCATTTTGAAAATAAGAAAAATAAATGGTTTAAAAAAGTGAATTTTAATTCAATTTGGAAAATGATGTTTAATTTAAAATGAATAAGAAAATGAAATGGGTCTAAATGGGACTTTGAAAAATGTGACGATTTGACCCAAAATAATAGTTTTAAAAAGGATGTTTGAATAAAAATCGGAGTCGCCACTTGGTATTGAGTTGAGATGTACCAAGTCACCTAAAATGAATTTTTTAAAGAAAAAGTAGAAAACCCTTTTTAAACAACTCCAAGTCTACGTAAATCAAAGAAAAAGATTCGGGAGTCACATTTGAAGAGAGGGAAGGCAAGGATAAAATCCAAAACACCCTCTCAACCTAGCCAAGGTTAGTTGCGTGATTTAGTCAAGAGTTTTTCTTATTTTTTAACCTAAAAATTTATCGCATTTGAAGGTACTATATGAATGCAAACCCTAGACCTAAGAGGGTATCGGGGGGTCAAAATATCTCTTCGAAATTATTTGATGCAATTCGCATTAATTGCGACACTCAAAAGTAAGCTTTCGAAGAAATCACGAATTGTGCAAAAATATGAGACTCTAAGAAAGAAAAGGAAATAAAAATAATCATGATTATATGAATATACATGTCCTAAAGGAATGCAATCATGTTGAGTACGGGGGACTAATATTCGTGACTCAATTTTCCCTTTAATAGAGGGAATACGAGCGTGCTAAGACTAGAAAGCCAAACTCGTCCATATCCCATACTCAAGGGATTATTTCCTATTTAAGCAAGCAAATGATCTAACCTAGTTTTATTTCCCTAAATGAAATGCAAGTCTAATGTCATGTTTTCATACAAAAGGGCAAGGAATATACTTATAAGGAAAAATATGGGATAAGGGATATAAACGGGGGAACATGGATAATAAATGTACATATATAAGGAAGGTGTCATGCAAAGTGATAAAAAAATCCTAAAAAAAAGAGAAAAACATGCATGAGATGAAGTGATTTTATCACACAATCATGATCTAACGCTCGAAGGGCTCCTAAGGGTCTAGCATTGGACTAACCCATGTCTACAAGTTCTCACTAGCGTTGGACTAGTGAGAAATCGGAAAAAGAGGCCACAACTAGCGTTGGACTAGTGTGGTGACGTCATGCATTCATTTATAACCAAATAAATCATGTAAAACCAATAAAAAGCAAATAAACACATAAATCACATAAACACATAACACATAAGCATGATAATCCAGATGCAAGATCCTAAGAAAGCAGTAACACATAGCACATAGGCATGCAAATTACACAAAGCAAAAAATAAAGCAAATAAAGTCCTAACTATTACATTTGGGGGCCCTAACTACAATCTAAAGGGGAAATAAAATAAATACCTAACTATTACAATTTTGGCATTTAAATGCCTTTCCAAATAATTACAAATTAAATTAAAATAAATACACAAAATCGAAACAATTGAAGTGACTACATAAATAAATGAAAATAAAATAAAACATTCAAAAATCATGCAATTACACACATAAAATCACATAGGAGCACATAGGATCAAATAAAATTAAACTAAGGGGTAGAATGTACCTCCCTTGAATTGGTGACCTAAGGAAGTGGACAGTTTCTTATTTACCCTCCAAAATCAAAGAAAAGATCAAGGTATCACTTTAATTAACAAATAATCATAAGAAAATGGAAATAAACATGAATTTGAATCAATTGAATCATGGAAACAACCTGCTTTTAAGAAATTAAAAACAATCAAGGACTTAATTGCAAAAAACTAACAAAGTTTTGGGGATCAAATTATAATTATCACAAAAATCTGAGATCACAATTAAAGAAAAATAAAGTTTAGAGACCTATTTGCAATTAAATTAGGGACTTAATTGAAAGTAAACAAAAGTTTTTAGGGCCATGGTATAATTAATGAAAAGTTCAAAGGACCATTCCGCAAATTATATGACCAGACTCTTAGCCAAACGGGCCATTGGGCCATTTTATTTATTTCTTGGGTTAAAGCTTCCCAAGTCCAACCGAAAGTTCAAAACAAAAGGAGTGGGCCAATCTATTATTTTGACTCCAACTTAGCTAACAAAGCTAATGGGCCTTGACCCTCTTGCCCAAGCCAAAAACCCAAACAAAATAAATTAAACCCACTTCTACAAACCCAACCAAATATTATTACCCAAAACCTAACCCATAATAATAAACCCAACAAGATAAGCAAAACAATTAAAATTATTAAGCCACAATTATGATCTAAAACCAAGAGTTAATCTACCCCAAAAGACCATTCAAAAGTGAAATGATGATTAAAATTAAAAGAGGCAAAATTAGTTTCATTATGAAAGTTTTTTGGGCCATATCAGAATAGGGGAAAACTTGAAAGGTTCAAATGCAATACAAATAGGGACGTAATTGAATGAATTATGCAAGTTTTGGGGTCGAATTATGAAGTGCTAAAAACTTTGGGGTTACATCACAAAACAAAATGAAAGTGGAGGGACTGAAATTATAATTTTTGAGAAGTAGTCGTCTTCTTCACCGAGCCAACATCAGTTAGCATTTCGGCTTTCTTTTCGATCAGCAATACCAGAAATCTGGTTTCAATTCCTAACATTCTCAACCAGACAATGAAACCCACAAGAATTTCCATATCCCAACTTTAGTTCGAATTCATACGATGGGAAGCATGAGGAGCAGAAAAATGCAAGACAGCAATGCATCAAAATTTCTCAAACGTGAGGAAATGAATTGGCCGACTTAGCCGGTTCCTTCACACGAAAAATGCAAACAAAACATCTTTCAATAAGAATTTTCAGCTAAGCATTTCATCGAACAGATTGGGAGTATTAGAAATTTCACTAATTCTTTGATGCATTGAAATTATAATCGGCCCAAAAATTGTCAGCAACAAAAACGATTTCAATTCCAATCAACATATAAAATATCTATATCCCAACATCGTGTATAATCAAAACATCGCGATGAACCAATTCAGAAAAGAAACACGCTTTGAGAGCTTTGAAAATCTGAGCTTGAAGAAAAAAAATGAATTTTTAAAGGAAGAAGATGACTTACGGTACCTTCTCGGTGAAGACTTGCAGATGGAAATGAACAAATGAAGAGCCTACAACAAGCTGCAATTCCTCCGCTGCTTTCTTCCTCAATTTCTTGCCCGAAATCCTCCCTCAGTTTGCACTTTCTTCCTCGCTCAAACCCCCTTTCTTCCTCCTCTGTTTTTTCAATTTCCCTTCTACAACCTGAAGTCTTGTTTCTTTCTGGCTTTTCTTTTCCTTCAGTTCTTTTCTTTTGCTCGAAGCCCCTTTTTCCCTTCCTCTCTTTTTTGTTGCTCTATTTTCTCAATTCCTCCTGCCGAAGACTCCCTCTCTGTCCAGGCTCTCCCCTTTTTGTTCTCATCTTTTTCCTGTTTTTCCCTGCCGAAAGCTCCTCTCCTTTTTCCCCTTGCTCTCCGTTTTTCTTGGCTTTTTCGTTCCCTTTTTCCTTCCGCCGCCCTCTGTTTTCTTTCTCTGGTTCTCTCTCTAGTTTTTTCTTTGCCTGTGGCTTTTTCTCTTAGTCTCCTCTATGCCTCAATTTTTCCCTTTCTTTTGTTCTAGCCGCCAACCCCTTTCTTTTTGTATTTTTTTTTTATTTTTGTTCCCCCATAATTTCCTAAGCCAACCAAGTGTCCAGACACCTCACCTTCTAGGTGTTGTGTTGTCAAATAAATAAAGGGACATTTGTCCCTATTGCATGTGTGCCACTTGTTCCATTGCATGTGTCCCACTTGTCATTTTCTTTGTTTTTTTTTCTTTTCTTTTTCTTCTATTTTTTCTATTTTTCCTTTTTCCAAAATTTAGTATAAAAAATGCTTTAAAAAGAAAAGAAAATGGTGAATCTTAATGTACCAAAAATAAAATAAACACCAATTACTATATGCAACCTTCAATCAATTAATTAAAAAAAAATAATACTAATAACAAGAATAAATAATAATAAAAATAAAAGTAAATAAAAATAATAAACAAATAAAGCTAAAATTAAATTAATTAAATAAATAAAATTCAAAATTGAATTAATAAAATTTTGGTGTCTATAGGGAGTAGCACCTATCTCTAAGATGCCGTATAGGATGGCTCCAACTGAATTGAAAGAGTTGAAATTACAGTTACAGGATTTGCTAGAACGGGGTTTTATAAAGCAGAGTGATTCACCGTGGGGAGCTCCGATCTTGTTTGTTAAGAAGAAGGATGGGAGTTTAAGATTGTATATAGATTACCGAGATTTGAACGATATTACCATTTAGAATAAGTATGGTTTGCCCCACATTGATGAATTGTTTGACCAATTGCAAGGGGCGGTCCGTATTCTCCAAATTAGATCTCAGGCAGGGTTACTATCAATTGAGAATTTTGGAAATGGATATACCTAAAACTGCTTTTAACTCGAGGTATGGACATTTCCGAGTTCGCAGTAACGCCGTTTGGATTGACCAATGCACCTGCGACTTTTATGGATTTATTGCATCGAATCTTTAAACCTTATCTGGATCAGTTGTAGTGGTGTTCATCGATGATATACTGGTGTACTCTAAAACCTTGGAGGATCACGAGAAACATTTGAGAATTGTTCTACAAACTCTGAGGGAACATCAGTTGTATGCTAAGTTTAGCAAGTGTGAGTTTTGGTTGAAAGAAGTGACATTTTTAGGTCATATAATTTCTAAGGACGGGATTAAAATGGATCCAACCAAAATTAAAGCAGTTTCTAAATGGAAGCAATCGGAAAACCCTACCGAAATTCCAAATTTTATAGGGTTAGTAGGGTATTATCGGAGATTTATCAAGAATTTTTCTAAAATTGCTGGACCCATGACTGAGTTGACTAAGAAAAGTGAAAAAAGTTTTCAAGAATTAAAGAGATGCACTTATTGAAGGAAGTTAGTATATCGAACCCCCGACTTGAATCGAGAAAAGCGATTTTGGGAAATATTGTCTTGAAATCCATTTTGTTGGAACGTATCAAGAAAACTCAGGGAAGGGACCCTGAAGTGCAAAATTGGTTGGAAAAATTCAAAAAGGAGAAAAGTCAGATTTTAACTTGGAAGTGAATGGTGTATTGAAGTTTCAGAATCGGATAGTAATGTCAAAGGACGAAGGGGTTAAGAAGGAAATTTTGGAAGAAACACACCGATCTAAGTACACGGTACATCCTAGAGGGAATAAAATGCACCAAAACTTGAAGAGTTTGTACTGATGGGAGAACATGAAGAAGAAAATTGCTCAATTTGTCCGGACCTGTTTGATTTGTCAACAGGTTAAAGTCGAACATCAGAAACCATCAAGTCTTTTGCAACCTTTAGAAATACCGGAGTGGAAATGGAAAAATATCACCATGAATTTTGTATCTGGATTACTTAGGATACAAAGGGGTCATGATGCCATTTGGGTAATAGTGGATAGATTGACCAAATCAGCTCACTTTCTGCTGATTAGTATGAAATACCCATTGGAGAAGTTAGTTAAATTATACTTAGATGAGATTATAAGGCTATACGGGATACCTGTAAGTATTGTGTCTGATCGAGACTCTAGATCTGTCTCGCGGTTCTGGCAAAAAATGCAAGAAGTGTTGGGGACTAAATTGAATTTTAGCACTACTTACCATCCTCAAACAGATGGATAGTCTGAGAGGACGATTCAGACACTCGAAGACATATTAAGAACTTGTACTTTGGATTTTAGGGAGAGCTGGAGTAAGTATTTGACTTTGGTGGAATTTGCCTAAAATAATAGTTTTCATTATTCCATTCAAATGGCTCCGTATGAAACACTATATGTGGTCGGAAGTGTAGATTTTCGATCTGTTAGGATGAAATTGGTGAAAGAAAGATTTTAGACCTAACTACAGTGGTTTGGATTGAGGAGGCGAACGAAAAAGTGAAATTGATATGCCAGAAGATTCAAACTGCATAAAGTTGTCAAAAGAGTTATACAGATAACCGATGGAAGGACTTAGAATTTGCGGTTAGGGATCAAGTTTTCTTAAAATTACTCCTCTGAAAGCGAGTTTGATGGTAGGAAGAGGAAAGAAATTACAACCAAAATTTGTAAGGAGTTATGAGGTTATCCAACGCATGGGAAACGTGGCTTATAAGTTGGAATTGCCACCAAGTTTGTTTCGAATTTACAATATTTTCCACATATCGATGCTTAAGAAATATCATCCAGATTCGTCTCACGTTCTGCAATCGGAGAATATTGAAATTGATGAAACACTAACCATGAGGAGAAATCGATAAAGCTTCTAGATCGTAAGGTGAAAGAATAGAGAAACAAGCGGATTTCGTTGATAAAAGTCTATGGAGGAACCACGGATTGGAGGAAGCAACCTGGGAAGTTGAAGAAGAAATTTGAGGAAAATATCCAAACCTGTTCTCAAATCAAAGTATAATTTCGAGAACGAAGTTCTCTTAACGGGGAGAGGATGTGAGAACTCTAGTTTTTATTTCTAAAATGGTTATTTTTATGATTATTTACCCTAGTATTAGTTACTTATATTGTCGTTACAAGAATTTCTTTTACGTTTCGCCTTATCGCACGCGATTCGGAAGTTCGCGTTTTCCGTGTCAAATCGACCTAATGGAGATTTAAGAAATTTATTCTAGACTACTAAGAGTGAATAATTATAGTATTAAAGGAACTACATTGGAGGTTTAGTGCACAAGTGTAACAAACCTGAGAGAAAACGGATACGAAACCCTCGCGCGCGAGTACTATTTATAGTTGACTTTTGTACAAATCTTAACCACAAATCACTTAAGCTTCCAAGAGAAGCTTCATTCATCACACACTCTCTCTCTTCTCACTTCCATAGCCGGCCGAAACCCTCAAGGGAAAAAGGAAGAAAGCTCACGAATTTTCACTCCAATTCTTGCTACCATTTTTTCACACAACTTATACATCACTTGGAGAGCAACTCTAGCTTGGTGAAAGGCTCCATCTTGCGATTTTCTTGAAACTTTTGTAGTGATAAATTTCTGGTTTTCAAGAGCTCAAGAGGTATCTATTATCTCCTCTAATCTTTCCATTTTTCTTCAAAGTTGGAGTTTAAATTGCAAGGGTTTGAACCCCAAGCATGAAACTAGGCAGAGGACTTGAGGAATCTATTTTTATTGCTTTAAATGTTAGGCTAGCGGTCTTGTGGTGACCTCTAGGTAGCGGGTTTGAGGTATAAATGTTTGATTGTGGTTATTATGTGTTTAGATGAGTTGATTATGGATAGAAAATGAAGGAAAGATGAAGGAAAATTGCGCATGATTGCTGCCCAAAGTCTGTCCTGTTATTGCTGTGCTTTTATTTCGAATTTTTGATACTCAAATGACTATGAAACTGATGTATATATGTTGTTATGGTGTGTAGAAAGTTTCTACCAAAAATCATTTGAATTGGTTGAGCAAAACTTGAAATTTCGAAATGTAAAGAAACCTGGAAAATGTGTTCAGGCAGTCTGAACAGTGTACCTTCGATCGAATATATCTCTTTGTATAGACATCAAAATTGAGTGCCATTTATGGTATTTGAAACTAGACAGTTGTAGCTTTCCAACGGTATAAAATTCACTCTTTCTAGTTCGAAATGAGTGAGTCGTAGTGAGTCAGCAAAGTTGCTATTCTGCTCTGATGACTTATCCGAGAGAAAGGTAGAAGCTGCATTTCGTGGCTCTATTTTCTCTCACTTATGAATTGATTTTGAAAATGATTTGTTCTGATGAAATGTAACCTTATGATTCTAGTTTCCAACACTACTAACCATTCTCAATTCCAAGTTGTATTGAGTGAGATATGGTTTAATTTTCAAACTGCAACAAAACTAGAAAACCCTTCTTTTTGCTGGATGACTAGTTTAGTTGTTTGTGAGATGTTTTATTTTGAAATTGATGCGAATTCCTCCATGATGGTGAAATTCATCCTCACGAAACCCACAATCTTGATGAAGAATTTTCCAGGTTTGGTTGGCGGAATCCTTTTCGACCCAATCTAATCCTCTAAGTTTGCAAACACTCTTGATGCGATCGCAACCCGCAGCTTAACGAATTAGCGAACCAAGGAATTTTGGTAGGATGGTGCCACAAACAAGTGCGTTTCTTGTTTGATAAGGCCAGTTGAACTTCCTCGAAAACTATCCAAGATGCTCAAGGGGTGCTTGCAAGAAGCCAAGAGAATTCTCTCAATTTTATTAATGAATCAAAACTGATTGGTGTTGTAGGTTTGAAGCTTATTTATAGCTTCTGACAACCCAAACCCTAATGAAGCTTGGAAAATAGAAATCGGCCCAACTATGGCCCATCATGGCTGAATCTACTAACTAAATATGGCTGAAAATAATAACTAAAATAAGGCAACTAATGACTAGAAATGGCAAGGACTACACACTCAAGTCACTTGCTTTATTCTACTAATTGAAACGAAAAAAATTGATTAACTTGAACTTGATGGATCTTGTGACTCGAAGTGCCTTGTGTCAAGAGTCTTGATCCTCTAGTTGGAGTAGAGTCACGTACTCTGAACTATCTTCAAAGATCGAACTACCTTCCTTAGCTTCTTGTACCACACGTACCAAGATATTCAATTGCTCCCTCATTCGCTTGGCATGAGCTCTAGTGATTGGTCCGGTTGGTATCACCACATCCTTGGTGGTAGCTTGGATGACCGCATAATTCCCCTCCTCTTGAGAAGGATTTGTGCTCAAATCAAGCGTGCCACCTACATCAAATGGGCTTAAGTCAGAAACGTTGAATGTAGCGTTAACACCATACTCACCAGGCAGATCCAGTTTGTAGGCATTGTCATTAATGCATTCAAGGATCTGGAATGGTCCATCGCCACCAGGTCAGAACTTGCTACGGCGTTGGATGGGGAACCGTTCTTTGCGCAGATGTAGCCAAACCCAATCACCCGGTTCAAACACGAGCTTGCGTCTACCTTTGTTGGCTTGTTGAACAATCTGGGCCGTACGCTTCTCTATGTTCAAGCGAGCCTTCTCATGTAACCTTCAAACAAATTCAGCCTTTTGTTGCCCATTGAAGTTAGCTCTTTCACTTCAAGGTAACGGGGTCAAATCCAAAGGCGTTAAGGGGTTAATTCCATAAACAATTTCAAATGGAGAGTATTGAGTAGTGGAATGCACAAGCCCTATTATATGCAAACTCTACGTGAGTAGGCACTCATCTTAATTTTTCAAGTTAGAATTGATGATAGTGTGTAAAAGAGTAGAGAGAGTGCGATTGACAATCTCGATTTGTCCATCGGTTTGTGGATGACTAGTAGTTGAAAATAGTAATTTAGTGCCCAATTTTGACCACAAAGTCTTCCAAAAATAAGAGAGAAATTTGACATCTCTATCAGATACTATGGTCCTAGGAATGCCATGCAACCGAACAATTTCTTTGAAAAAGAAGTTTGCTATGTGAGATGCATCATCCGTTTTATGGAAAGTAATAAAGTGTGTCATTTTTGAAAACCGATCAACAACTACATAAATAGAGTCATGCCCTTTCTTAGACCTAGGTAAACCAAGAATGAAGTCCATGGAAAGATCTACCCAAGGTGCATCAGGAATTGGTAAAGGCAAGTATAAACCATGGGCTTGTACCTTAGATTTTGCCTTCTTGCATACTATGCATCGGCTCACCACCTTCTCAACATCACGCCTCATCCGTGGCCAGTGAAAATGCTCCTGCAACAAAGATAGAGTCTTAGCAACTCCAAATGTCCCATTAGACCACCTCCATGTGCTTCTTTTATGAGTAAGAGTCAAATGGAAGAGTTAGGGATGCAAAGGCGATTTAAGTAGAATAGGTAACCATAAAAAATTGAGTAATTTCCTTGGGCAGCTGAAGAGCAATTCTGGAATGTGTCACCAAAGTCGGTATCGCTCACATACATATCTTTGAGCAGTTCGAAACTAAGTAACTTAGCATCAAGAGTAGTGAGTAGAGAATACCTGCGGGATAGTGCATCAGCCACTATGTTACTCTTACCACTCTTATACTTGATGACAAACGGGAATGTCTCAATGAAGGCAACCCAGCGCGCATGCCTTTTGTTACGATTGTGTTTGTGCCTTCAAATACTTGAGGGACTCATGATCGGTGTGTACTATGAACTCCTTGGGTCTCAAGTAGTGCTGCCATACCCGCAGTGCTCGAACCAATGCATATAATTCCTTGTCGTAGGTCGAGTAGTTCAATGTTGCCCTGTTGAGTTTCTCACAAAAGAATGCAATAGGCCTACCTTCTTGCATTAGCACGGCTCCAACTCCTATCCCTGAAGCGTCACATTCAATTTCAAAAGTTTTAACAAATTCAGGAAGAGTTAAAACGGGTGCATGTGTTAACTTATCCTTTAGTGCTTGGAAAGCTTGCTCTTGTTCCTCCTCCCAGATGAACTTCTCATTTTTCTTGATGAGTGTAGTGAGTGGGGCGGCCAGGGTGCTAAAATCCTTCACAAATCGCCTGTAGAAGCCTGCAAGCCCGTGGAAGCTACGCACATCCCTAACGGACTTAGGGGTTGGCCACTCTTGGGTAGCCTATACCTTAGACTCGTCCACTTGTATCCCTTGTGCACTAATCACAAATCCTAAAAATGCAAGACGGTCAGTACAAAAATTACACTTCTTGAGATTAGCGTATAGCTTCTCCCTTCGAAGTACATCCAAAACAGCTTTTAAATGTTCAAGATGCTCTTCCATGCTACGGTTATGAATAAGGATATCGTCAAAATAAACTACTATAAATTTTCCTAAGAATGGTCTCAAGACATGGTTCATAAGCCGCATAAAGATGCTAGGTGCATTGGTTAACCCGAAAGGCATTACTAATCATTCTCAAGACATGGTTCATAAGTCGCATAAAGGTGCTAGGTGCATTGGTTAACCCGAAAGGCATTACTAACCATTCATACAAACCATACTTAGTTTTGAAAGTAGTTTTTCATTTATCTCCTTCCTTAATTCGAATTTGATGGTATTCACTCTTTAAGTCAATTTTGGTAAAAATGACTATACCATGTAACTCATCAAGCATATCATCTAACCTAGGTATAGGGTGACTATACTTTACCATAATTGCGTTTACAGCTCGGCAGTCGGTGCAAATGCACCATGCATCATCCTTCTTAGGTACTAGAATCACTGGCACCACGCAAGGGCTCAAACTCTCTCTCGTCCATCCCTTGTCTAGCAACTCGTCCACTTGACGTTGTAGCTCCTTTGTTTCCTCGGGATTGCTCTTGAAGGCTGGACGATTAGGTACAGTTGCTCTAGGTACAAAGTCTATTTGGTGTTCAATCTTGCGAATGGGTGGTAAACCACTTGGAATATCCTTGTGAAAGACGCCCTTGTTATCCTGCAAAAGTGGAACAACAACGATTGGGAAGTTAGTAAATGGATCATCATTGGACAACCCTACTTCTTTGCACACAAGTACAAGAAGTGGTTGTCGTGCACTCATAGCTCGCTGTACTTGTTTGGCTTTTATGAGCATCAAGTGCTTTCTCTCATTTTTCCCCTTTTTCTTTTCCTCTCCTCACTAGCCGAATGTACATGTGTCTTTTTCTTTTCATTTTCTTCAGCTCTAAGTCCCTTCTTTTTCCGCTCACTTTCTAACTCGAATTCCTTTTGAAGATTCTCTTGGTCGGCACGAACTTGCTTAGGCGTTAGGGGTGCAAGAGTAATCTTGCGGTCCTTATACATGAAGGAGTACTTGTTACTCATGCCCTCGAAGTTCACTTGCCTATCATATTGTCATGGTCGCCCAAGGATTATGTGGCTTGCATGCATGGGCACCACGTCACACAGAATTTCATCTTCATAGCGACTTATCTTGAAGGAAACCAATACTTGTTTGGCCACTCAAACCTCCCCACTATTATTAAGCCATTGAAGTTTGTAGGGTCGGGGGTGCTCCGTAGTTGGCAAATCCAACTTCTCTACTATAGTAGCACTAGCAACGTTTGTGCAACTACCGCCGTCAATGATAAGACTGCATAACTTGCCCTGAACTAAGCAACGTGTATAGAAGGTGTTTTCTCGTTGCTCATCGTCCTCTAGGGGTCGTGCGGTTAAGGCTCATTATGCAACAAACCCAAATCCCACTTCACCCTCAAGTGCACGTTCTTCTCCTTCATCCAAGTCATCTTCATCCGCAGCTAAGGGTGGCATATCGACATATTCGGCTTCATCATCGGTGACGATTTCTCCATTATGTAGGACTAGCATGATCCGTTGGTTAGGACAATGCTTGGCAATGTGTCCCCGCCCTTGGCATTTGAAGCATCGATTATCTCTTCCTCCTACTTTGGCTTGGTTGGTCACCAATTTCCCTTTGTTTTCTCCCTTAGTTGGCTCCACTTTTTACTTTGTTAGGAAACTCGGGTTTTTGCTCGATTGAACCCTCCTCGGTCTTCGCTCCTTCACTCATTCCTTGGAGTGAATTGTCTTGAGTTTGGGGTAGAGTAAGAATATCCAGTCTGTGTGTTACCCCTCCTCTTAAGACGGTGCTCCACCTTGTCAACTTTGGCCACCAACTCGTGGAGCTCTAGGTAATGTTCCAACTCAACCTTCTCGGCAATTTCAGGATGAAGGCCATTTAAGAATCTCACCATGGTTTGCTTCCTTGTCTTCTTGAACATCGGCCCTTAGCATGAGGATCTCCATCTCCTTGTGATATTCATCAACGCTCCTAGTACCTGCGTAAGAGTTTGCAATCATTGGTACAAATCTCTATAGTAATGGCTTGGCACAAATCGGGTCCTCATCATGCCCTTCAATTCGATCCAAGGCATGATCTCCGGTAGCCTACTTCTCCGTCGAGATGCGGTAAGTTGATCCCACCATACGACCGCATATTCACTAAACTCGATCACGGCCAACTTTACCTTTTGCTCATCCGTATAGTTTTGGCAACCAAAAATCATCTCCACCTTCGACTCCCACTCCAAATATGCTTCCGGATCCGACCTTCTCTTAAATTCTGGAATTTTCATCTTAATGCCTTTGAAAGGGTCGGAGGTTTCTTCTCGGGTCCGTGGTTTAGGCTTGGGACGCCTAATGAAATCCTCTTCATCATTGGAACTGTTGGATTCGACAATCTTAGACTTCCCACGAGAACTATGAGGTGTATCCGGGGATTCTTTGTTGCGGGACAACTCGCTATGGATAGGTTCCAAAGCGTCGTCCAACATCCTTTGAATTTTGCCTCCAACGCCTCCGCCAATAGCTTCATATCAAATGGAAGGGCACTTGGTGGTGGATTGCCCCTTTCTCTTCCTTGCGACATATTTGAATAACCTACAAACAAGTAAAACAAGAAACAAAGTGTTGTCCTCACCCACTCCCTCACGTGTATACACTCTCGCTCGTGTATTCACTCAAGCTTTCCCTCAAATATTCCTCACAAAATTATTCTCAAGGCCTCCACTTGCTGCCCTTGAAGAAATTAGAAGATTTTCCTCAAAAGTCAACTAACTTCAACCAATAAGAGACTTGAATGAAGCGCGGCCAGATTCGAGGTGAAATGGATAAAGCTGGACAGTGGAATGAATAAGGCTGGAATTGACGGAATGAGTACTAGTTGTAGGACACAATAAAGACCGGATGATCGACACTTAAAACTGGAATTTAAGACACTAAACCAGGACTTTAAAACGTCTTTTAATAACTGGAAGAGACCAAAATAAAGACTGGATATCCGACTCAAGAACTACAACAATTGGACTCAAAACACTAGCCGAAGGATGTTGTTGCCGCTTGTTATTGTTGCACCAGATTTAGGAAATGTGGACAGCGAAGGTGCTTGGATTAATTTCTGGAAATATTCCCCCTTTCCTATCCCCACAAGGATTTGGTTGGCTGTCAAACGAGATCTTGGATAGCTTGCTCAACTTAAGCAAACCCAATCCCAATTGGATTTGGAGTAGGGTTTAGTTGCAGGTTGTGGCTGGTGAAGAGTCAACCGTTTGGGATGGTTTTAGGCACTCCCAACTTCCAATTTTCTGAAGGGTTTCAAGGTAATTTCGTGGCTGATGGTTCCTTCTTTTTTTTATACCTCAGCCAAGAATGCGAAATAACTAGGGTTGCGGCTGGAAAATTTTATTCTTTGGCAGCCCTGGTTGGTCCGAAATTTGGTTCCCAACCCTCAACAAGCCTCAAGAGTTGTTCAAGAATTCAAGAACCAGTTTCCAGAGTTCAAGAGGCACAACTTCGATGAAGGTTTCACTCCCTCAACAGCCCAAGTCCCTCGGTTTTTGGTTCAAGACAGTTTGGGGTTTCAAGGGTTCAAGAATCTCTACCCAAGCTTCAAGAACTTCAAGATCGTGTTGTAAACAATCAAGAATTCCAAGAAACTCAGATTTTGATACCGAAATCCAAGAACTTAATGAGATTGTTCGCTGTCTTTTTCCCTTCCTTTTTTCCTTTTTTTTTTTGGTGCAAGCAACAACAAGAATCAGGTTGGCGGCTAACCTTCTCCAAGCGACACAAACAGATTCTGTTTTGTTTCTTTTTTTTTTTGACTCAGGTTCGGGACTCAATGACGATGACAATAAGATAACAAGACGCTGAACAAGAAACAAGCACAAACAATTAAAGAAACAACTCAGACAGATTGTATGAATTGCAAGAAAACGATGTCAAGTGCGACAACACAGGAAACCCGAGTGACTCAATGTTTTGTGTGCACTTGGGACACGACAATCAACACTGACTGACTCTTTAAATTGCTGGACCCAAGTGTTGGAAACAATGACAGCAAGACACGAGCAAATTTTACACACAAGACTCAATAGAAATTAGGAAATAACAAGACATGAACAGATTGCACAAGATTCAATAGAAACAGCAATAAGGACGCGACAACTAAGATCACTAGTGGTTTTTTTTTTGCTGCGGTTAACCGAACGAGACACACGACAAAGACACAACTAAGAATGGAAAATACGACACAAAGGCTGGAATTAAGAAGATATAACCTGGAAAACCATCAACCAGCTCTGATACCAGCTGATGCGAATTCCTCCATGACGGTGAAATTCATCCTCACGAAACCCCACGATCTTGATGGAGAATTTTCTAGGTTTGGTTGGCAGAATCCCTTTCGACCCAATCTAATCCTCTAAGTTGCGAACACTCTTGATACGATCTCAACCCGCGACTTAACGAATTAGCGAACCAAGGAATTTTGGTAGGATGGCGCCACAAACAAGTGCGTTTCTTGTTTGATAAGCCAAGTTGAACTTCCTAGAAAATTATCTAAGATGCTCAAGGGGTGCTTGCAAGAAACCAATAGAATTCTCTCAATTTTATTAACGAATCAAAACTGATTGGTGTTGTAGGTTTGAAGCTTAATTATAGCTTCTGACAACCTAAACCCTAATGAAGCTTGGAAACTAGAAATCGGCCTAACTATGGCCCATCATTGTGATACCCCGACTTTTAGGATAATATTTTCTTTTTATTAGTCTCAACGAGGATATTATGGTTTCTTTATTTATTTTTGTTTTAAGAAATTGTTTTATTTTAAAGACTAGAAACCCTACTTATACTCAAAACCTTAGTTTTACTTGTGACTAACAAGTTTTCCTTAAATCCCTCTTATTTTACTTAAAACCCTAATTTGAATCTATGGAGTTGTAAAATTCCTTTTTATTTGGCATTTATTCCTTTAGGATAGCCTTACTACTCATTCACTCCCTCAGTAGTTATAATCAACCATAGAATCAAAGGTTTTTCCTTTAGGTTCCTAGTTCGGGTAAATTAGGGTTTTTTGCGTATTTTGGCCGTGTGACCACTTGATGAAGTGTGTGTACTAAATTTGGTGGTTAAAAGTGAGTTTTATATAAGAAAAAGTGTGTGATTAGAAGTGATGATAATAAGTGAGTGAATTATAAGTTAAACCCTAGTACGTGCGAAATAAGGAAAAACGGGTTGAACCGATATTTACCGTTCGTTACCGATTGAGTGCACCACTTGAACATTACTTTATTACCTTAATCTCCTTGTTATTAATTGATTAAAATCAGCCCCAAAATATCCTCAAGGCAGCCGAAATATTGGACCAAGAAAAAGAGAGAAAGAAAGCAAAACTGAGAATTATTCTTGTGATGCCACTTGTTGGATGCATAGGAAATTTTGACTAAGCATTTGTCTTTCCTTTTATCTTCTTCTTGGCTCCATTTTCTTCCATTTTTCTTGAGCTTGGCCGAAATTTTAGGGGAGGGAAAAACAAGAGAGAAACCTTCAACTCCAACTTCAACTTGTGCTTGAATCTTGAGTTCCAATCAAAGTTTGTGCAAACTACTTCATAAAACTTGTTCACTAAGGAGATTTAAAGGCTTTGGTGGAGTGATTTTGGAGAGGAAAGCTTTAAGCTACCATCTTTATTGAGGTTACAAGGTACTTTGGTAAGAAACTTCCCTCCATTTCATATATGTGTAAACTAGTAGCTTAAAAGTTGTAGTTTTGGTAGCTTTGTGAGGAAATTTCATGGGTTGAAGTAGGATTATGGTAATTTCAGTTTTATGATGAATTCTCTGCTCTTATATGATACTTAGTGATTAGCCATGGTTTGATAATTTAGCCATGTGTAATATTAAGGAATTATATGCTAGTTTGACTTACCTAAAGAAATTTCCAGCTTTAGCTTCAAATTCCCAGCATTGATAGTGATGAATCTGCTCTGTTCTGACCAGTTCTATTCGTGTATGATTGAGGCTGAATTAGATTTAGGATAAAACATGAAAGTTGTAGGAAATGGTGTTTTATATCTTCCTGTAAAATTCATCTCAATCAGAGCACTGTAGCATGTGAAATGACCGAAATACCCTTGACTGCCCTAGGTAGAGTTCTGTGGACAGTTTTGACATTTCATCATACTTGCCTCATTGTTTCACCTTGATCCGTATGCAACTAGCCTTTGGCCAAAACACAAAAGTTGTAGTGCTATCGTTTAGCTTTCCAACGCATCTGAAAACGTCTCAATCGGACTTTTGTAGCCTGAGTTATTGTCATTTGAACACAGTACTGTTAACCAGACTGATGGTGAAATTCTGATTCTGTAATTTGTAAATTTGACCTAGATACACTATGAACTGGGTTGAGTTGTCTTCATCAAAGTTGTCGCCCTTTGGCTTAGCTTCGAAATGGGATAAAGTTTACCCTAAACTGATAGGCGTAGCTTTAGTTGTGACCGAAACGCCAAGAGACGTCAAATCTGCCATTTAGCTATTTGCCTTTAAACTTGATTTCCGGTTGCCTTGTTAAGATTTGTGTTGTAATTGGATTATTTTGAGCCCAGTTGAAGGGCTATTGTGGTACCCTTGCTCATGTGTGACATTGGAGCTGATAATGAAGAAAATAATAGGCGTAGCTTTAGTTGTGACCGAAACGCCAGAGACGTCAAATCTGCCATTTAGCTATTTGCCTTTAAACTTGATTTCCGGTTGCCTTGTTAAGATTTGTGTTGTAATTGGATTATTTTGAGCCCAGTTGAAGGGCTATTGTGGTACCCTTGCTTATGTGTGACATTGGAGCTGATTTGAAGAAAATAATGAAGCCATAAATGGCTGGCAAATAGGTAAACACAAGGGGCATGCCGCCCAAATTTTCACTAGAAGTATAAACCAGCTTTGGAGTTCTGGTTCGGTAATCTACAAATTCGACCTAGATCCACTAAAAAATGGGATGAGTTGTCTTCATGAAAGTTGTAACCCTCTGTCTTAGCTTTGAGACGCTACCTACACCTTGATCCGACAACCACAGCTCTAGTTATGGTCAAAACCGTGCAACCCATTTTTCATACCATTTTCATTTTCGCGCACGCCCACATGTATTTCTTGGCCATTTTTGCCGTTTTGGCCGTTTTAGACCATATTTCCATTTGTGATGGTTATTTGACTGATGGTTACATATAATCTTCTGTCACAGGCAGTGACGAACCGGACGGAGTCGGTGGACCCGTATAAAGTGCCTTGATTTATGTGCTAACTATTTTGAGTGAGTAATTGGGTTGGTTTATATGATAAATTGTCAAAGTGCCTTGTACATGTTAAATGGGTACTTAGGCGAGGGTGTACTTTATCTCACTTGTCCTAAGCCTATTCTCTGTTCTTGATTTAATATGTGAGAATACATGCCTTGTTTTGAGTATTACCCTCTTGTTGTGTGCTGTTGGGGGTGATTACATGACTTGAGTTGAACCCCTTGTGCTGTGTACTGTTGGGGTGAGTACTTTGTTGAGAGATATCATCTAGTGAGAGATTGGATATCTCAGGACTTGGTTCCAGCCTGGTTCCAAGGGTAGACGGACTATTCGAGCCAGTCGGGGCTTGGTCAAAGTTAGTTCCATGCTAACCTTGGGATTTCGTTCTTTGTTAAAGCTTTGCTAAAGCTAAGTGATTTTGTTTTGCTCGAGCTACTGTGTGCTGTTGACTGGCCAGCGGGAGTTGATAAGGTAAACGGGGAAAGTTAAGTGGCTACGGACTATGAGTATTTTGGTTGACGGAGTGTCAACAGGCGTTCAAGCTTGGGGAATTGAATTGGTTTTGAAGCCACTCGTATCCTACCATTGTGATGTTACATTTCTGTTATTGATGTGAAATATCCTGAGTTACATGTTTATTTGGATGTGATTTTACGTTTTTACCCCCGATTATTGATTAAGCATTTAGCTTACCCCATTCCATTTGTTTTCCTTAGCAGGGGCCGACGCAGGGAAAGTTCGGAAAGGTGTATAGATTTTTGGTTTATAGAATAAGTGATTTTGCCCTAGTACTTGTTATAAGCTGACTAGTAAGATATATATATTTGTTGTGATGGTCATAGTTAGTAGTTTTTCTAGGGTTTACTTTCTGGTACTAGTGGTATGTATGGCTTAATGTAGTAGTCTATGCAACTTTTGAAGATGTAATAGTGCAAATAGAATTTTCTGTTGGCGTGAAATCTATTTCTCGTTTTAGAGTATCGAGTCCTGGTGCGAGTTAGGCAGACGATCCGCTAAGCCCTTTGGTACGCCTCTGGGTACGGTGGGGTCGTCACAATCATGGCTGAATCTACTAACTAAATATGGCCAAAAATAATAACTAAAATAAGGCAACTAATGACTAGAAATGGCAAGGACTACACACTCAAGTCACTTGCTTTACTCTACTAATTGAAACGAAAAAAACTGATTAACTTGAACTTGATGGATCTTGTGACTCGAAATGCCTTGTGTCAAGGGCCTTGATCCTCTAGTTGGAGTAGAGTCACGTACTTTGAACCATCTTCAAAGATCGAACTACCTTCCTTAGCTTCTTGTACCACACGTACCAAGATATTGAATTGCTCCCTCATTCGCTTGGCACGAGCTCTAGTGATTGGTCCGGTTGGTATCACCACATCCTTGGTGGTAGCTTGGATGACCGCATCAGAAATTTTGATATCAACCAACTATCAATTGCTTATGAAATGTTTCTTGGACTTTGGTTTCACAAATGAACCAAAACGGGATTGATTTCATGGTGCAAAATGTTTGAAAAGAAAAGAAAACAAGAAGACAGATTTGCTTTGGAAATTTCTTGGACTTTGGTAGTTTTGTTAACTACCTTCCCATACGAGTTTTTACGTGAAATTTGATAGAGGAGTAGTCCTCTTATGGAAATTGAATTGTACCAAATTTGGTGTTATTATAAAATCATTTTGATACCCAAATGATGTCCCAAAATTTACTTTCAAATCTAGAAAATTCACTGTTTAGTAGTGAAAATTTACCAACTTGAGCTACTATATCTTGATGCTCAAAACTTCAAATTTATTTTCGTTTGTTGTGTTTGAAACCCTGATTGAAATTCTCATTGTGTTACAAATTTTAGAGGTTAGTTCACTTTCTGTGAATTTTGCCGAATTTCCAAAGTTTGCCAAAAAATAAGACTGAATCTGTCTTGTATGCTCTAAGCAGCCATTTTGACCTAAACATTGAATGTCTTCCGTTTAGAATCTTAGAAAAGTGTCTTCTGAAAACTTTTAGTATTCTGAACCAAGATTCCAATGGTATAAAGTTTTCCAATTTTGGACCTATTGAGTGCAAGTTCTGATGTTTCTAAGTTTGACGTGCAAAACTGAAATTTTTCCCGACTCGATGGGAAATGAGTTTTTGGAACTCTTCCCTATCCTTTGATATTGATTGACCGTTTTAAACATGATTTCATGAAGGAAATCAATTTTCCTTATGTTATTAAACCCCACTTTTGAGTCTCGATTTACGAGTAATTAAGGCTCTCTTCATGATATTTTCTTAGTATTATACAAGCGTACAATCTTCCTGTTAACAAGGGGTTTATAAGTAATAGTGTGTGATAGTCAATTATTATTTGCTCAGCCGCTCAAGGGGACCTTGAAGAGGATCTTGAAGCGGACGCCTAAAAGTTGTTTGAGCACTTACTCTCTATTTTGGTTTGGTGAGTGTCAGTGCATGATTGTTGCAATTATGTGAATTGTTTCTTATGGATTGAATGGTTTATGACTGTTGAGTCGAGTGTGTACTTTATCGCACTCGTTCTCTTTTAACTGATTGAACAACTGAATTGAACTGCTTGTAACTGAACTGTATTTGAACTGTTTGCATGTTTGCACTGTCGTTGGACTGTATTTGAACTGTTGTTGGAGTGAATCTCCTCGACTTATAACTGAACTGTTTGCATGTCGTTGGAGTGAATCTCCTCGACTTATAACTGAACTGTCTGCATGTCGTTGGAGTGAATCTCCTTGACTTATAACTGAACTGTGGGGACGCCCAAATCTCAATTGGCCGACCTTGCGACTCGAGCCAGCAAGGGCTTGGTCGAGAAACTTGGTGAACCATAAAATAACTGTAAATTTGATCTATTGAGAGATCTTGCTTGGTCTATTCGCGTAGTAGTGCCTTCTATTGATGTTCGGGACCGGTGCGGTGTATGGTGGATGGTGGATGGAATTTGACGTAAAGTGGAGTTCTACGGACTTAAATGCCGACCCTGTGACGCCCCAATTCTCCTTAAGGCGAACCAAAAGGTATCGGTGGGACGCCTGCCCAACTCTCGCCAGAACTCAATACAATTTCAGTCCAAATTTAAAGACTAATACTAACAATCAGAGTTGGAATAAAGGTACGAAATCAATTCCATACATAAATATTCAATCTTACATCATAAATTCGAGATACATCCCTTTCCCAAAATATACAACTTCCCAAAAGGGTGTCTAAACAAAATACATTCCAAAATTCTAGTCCAAAGAGCCATCAAGCAGGCTTTACCATAACTCCTTCCAATTCAGCTCCTGTTAATGAAAACAAATCTAACGGGGTGAGCGGATGCTCGTGAGACCAAGAAAACATGCAAAACACATAGTTCACATAAAAATAACACTTGAACAAGAAGGAAAGCTATAACATTCAAGTAAATCACTTTCAACAATAAAACACACTTTATAAGGATACAGGAACACTCAGGAGCTATATTCCACTGGTACGATCCAAAACCTCCTCGAGTTGACACTCCGTCAATCGAGTAGGTTATATGTCCATAGAACTTCACTTATTCTTCCCCGTTCACCGTTGCTCCCCCTGCTCCGGGCCCGCTCTTCTTTCATATAAGGCGATACTACTCGAATATGCCAAGCGAGATCTCTCCAATAGATCACGCTTATACACTTTTTCCATGGCTCGCCAAGGTTCCCGACCAAACCCATGCCGGCTCGAGTCCAAGGTCGGCCAATGAGATTTGGGCATCCCCATTATTATCACTAGGAGTCGGTGAGATTCACTCCAACGACATATGCAACCATAGCATATTTAATCATTTCAACACTTCACTTAATACACTTGATAATTCACTTCAAATAATTTAATTTCACTTCACTTAAACGAGAATGAGTGCGATAAAATACACATTCGACTCGGCATTTTCAAAATATTACATCAATAATAACACCTAAGCACGTAACAAGTTTACACACACTTGACATTCACCAATTCAAAGTAGGGGGTAAGTGCTCAACCAAGTGTTTAAGCGTTCGCTGTGAGGTCCTCTTGAAGGTCCCCTTGAGTGCTTGAGCAAAATATAATTTACTATCACACACTATCACTTATAAACCCCTTATTAGCAACGAAGATTGTACTCTTGTACAACCTAAGAAAATTATCATGAAAGAGAGCCTTCATTACTCATAAATCGAGGCTCTAGAGTGGGGTTTAATAATACAAGAAAAAACTGATTTCCTTCATGAACTCAAGTTTAAAACGGTCATTCAATATCAAAGGATAGGGAAGAGTCTCCAAAACTAATTTCCCACACAAGTTGGAAAAATTCAGTTTTAAGTGTCAACTTTGAAAAATCATATCTTGCACTCAATAGGTCCAAAATTGGAAAAGTTTATACCGTTGGAATCTTAGTTGAAAGTACTAAAAGTTCCTATAAGACACGTTTCCAAGATTCTAAACGGAAGACATTCAAATTCCAGCCCAAAGTGGCTGCTATAAGCACACAAGACAGCTTTAGTCTTATTTTTTGGCAAACTTTGAAAATTTGGCAAAATACACAGGAAGTGAACTAGCCTCTGAAATTGATAGCTTAATAAGAATTCCAATTAAGGTTCCAAACACAACAAACGGAACTAAATTAGAGTTTTGGGGGTCGAGATACATCAGTTCAAAGTTGGTCGCATTTTATGAACTGTTCTGTCATTTTCCAGGTTTGAAAGGCTATCTTTGAAGTATCATTTGGCCATTGATTTGGCATTGGAAATACACCAAACTTGGTACGAAAAGTCCTCCTTGTGTGAACAACATTTCTACCAAGTTTCATGCAAAAAATCCCACGGAAAGGCAGTCATTAAAACAACTAAAGTTTAAGAAATGTTCCAAGGCTAATCTGCCTTCTCGCGTTTCCTTCCTTTTTAAAAGCTTTGTTCCACACAATTAACCTCAATTAATTCAAATGTTGAAACCAATGTTCCATAAACATCCAATAAGCAATTTATAGGTAATTGACATCAAAATTTTCGAAATATAACTTCCCAAATCAGATTTGACCATTCGGCCAAGAGAAAAGGAAACGTTTTCTAGATTTGAAAAGCAACTTTGGGACATCATTTGTATATCGAAATGGTCTTAGATTGACACCAAAATTGGTAAAATTCAACTTCCATATGAGGGCTACCCCTCTATCAAATTTCACTTAAAAACGCGTATGGGAAGCTAGTTAACACAACTACCAAAGTTCTAGAGATGTTGAAGACAAATCTGTCTTCTTGTTTCCTTTTCCCTTTTCAAATATTTTGTCCAATGAAATCAACTCCAATCTGGTTCATTGGTGACACTAAGGTCTAGGAAACATCTAATAAATATTTGGTAGGTGTTTGACACCAAAATTTTCGAAACAACATATCCCAAGTCAAACTAGGCCATTCGGCTAGCAAAATTTAGGGTTTTTCCAACTCTGGTATAGTTCGGGAATTGGTCTCACTCAATACAACTTAACATTGAGCATGGTTGGTGGCGTTGGAAACTAGATTCACCAGTCTACATTTTCTTAGAAGAAATAATTTTGAAATTCAGTTCAAAAATGAGAGAAATTAGAGCTACAAATTGCAACTTCTAACTTCCTCTCGGTTGGACTAGCAGAACAGGGCAGCCGACATTGATCAATCACTACAGATGACTCAGTTCAAATTAGAAGGTACACATACACCGTTAGAAAACTACCGATGTCTAGTTTTCAATACCACTGATGGCACTCAATTCCGACGTCCGGACAGAGAGATATGTTCGTTGAAAGAACACTGTCAGAGGACCACTGTTATACGAATTTCCAGATTTGTTCTTGCCAAAATTCAATTTTTATCCAACCAATTCAACTAATTTTTTGTAGAAACTTTATACACACACTATATAACATATCTACATCAGTTTCAAGGTCATTTGAGCAACAAAATTTGAACCAAAGCTTTGAGAAAAATAGGACAGATTTCGGCCAAGCTTCCTATGCAATTCCTTCGATTTTCCTTTCACTTTTCCAACAAATCTCATCTTGCTTATCACATAACTAACACAAACAACAGTTATTATCATCATAACAGTCCTATACCATCAAGGTGGGATTTCATAGAACCCATTCCAACCATTTAAATCCAAACAACAACAATAACAATGAAGCTACAAGCTTCCTAGCAAAGATCAACCCACTAAAGCCAAGGTTAGATGGTTGGATGATTACCTCCTACTCTTTTGAGTGAAATCAGAAATTTTACACCTCCAAGACCCAAGAAAAACCGTGAGAATGATGCCTCCCTTCTAGCTTAAGTGGATTTCCAAGAAATTTTGAGGTTGGATGTAAAATTTAAGGTGAGGAGTTTTCCTTCTTCTTCCTTGCTTGGGGTGGCTGGCTGCTATGGTGAGTGAGAGAGAGAGAAGGCTGATCAATGAGGCCTCTTGGAGAAGCTTGTTTAGTTTGTGGCCAAAATTTATTCGAAAGTCAATTCTTAATAGTGCGCGCACACGCGCGTTTTGTGTCCGTTTTCTCTCGGTTTGTTTCACGTGTGCACTTAACCTCTAATGAACTTCCTTTAACATTATATTTATTCACTCTTAGTAGTCTAGAATAATTTTCTTAAATCTCCATTTAACCATTCCGGCTCGATATACGCGAAATTTCAATTTGCGCGCGATAAGGCGTATTTTAAAAGGAATTCATGTAACGATGATATAATTAACTATCTCTAGGGTAATTAATTATAAAAATGACTATTTTAGAAATAAAACATGAGTCCTCACAATATTAATTCCCCAAGTCTCCAATTCATCGCGCAGTACGACTTTCGAGAAATTATCGACGTACGTGTAATAAAAACTTTATTTAACTTAATCACATCTAATCTGTGAGAACTAGCAAATTTTCTTATTTTAAACTCCTAATTCTAACTTATTTAATTATTTATTTGGCCAATTGTCCCAAATATTATTTTCTAACCTTTTTAGACCTAATTAAATGGATTTATAGCTTGGTTATATTTTTAAAGTGATTCGATTCAAAATTTAATTTTTGGAAACTCGTTAAGTGTGAATAGTGACTGCACGTTTGGAATTAATAATCGATTCGAGAATACAATGAGTTTGGAAAATTGGAGGCTTATACATTTGCCCTAAAGTGGTTAATTTTAAGTTTAAATACTCAAGTGATAGTTAGTTGTACTATCGTTATAAGAATTTCTTAGAGATTTTGCCTTATCGCGCACAAATCGGAAGTTCGCGTTTTCGCGCGCGCGACTAATTGGAGGACTTTGGAAATTATTTCTAGACTATTAAGAGTGAATAATATTAGTGTGAATATAAATGTATTAGAGGTTTAGTGCACAAGTAAAACGAATTAGAGAGAAATCGAGCACAAAACGCGCGCGTGCGCGCGGGAGAAAGAGTTGACTTTTGAATTAATTAGAGCCACACATTTTAACTTCTCATGGAAGCATCACACCAGATCAAAACCCTTCTTTTCTCACCTCAAGTGCATGGCTGAAACTCTCATTTTCTCACCTCAAGAGCCGGCCAAAACAAGAAAGAAAAGAAAGTAAAGAAAACTCTTCATTTCTACCTCAAATCTTACTCCAAATCACCTCAAATTTCACCTAAACTTAGCTAACCACTTGGTGAACAATCTAACCTAGGAAGAGGGCTTGCTTTCCACGATTTTTCTGAGCTTCAAGAGGCCGAAAATTTCTGCTAGAATCACCAACAAAGGTAAACAACGATCAACCCCTTGAATCTTCGATTATATATGTTAGATTGCACTTATACGGTAGTAGATTCATGTGGGTAGTCTTGGATTGTTGTAGATCTTGTGAGTGGGCTCTATGAAATCCCACATTGGATTTTTTGGGCTGTTATGATGATTATATACGTTATTTGTGCTGATTTAGTGTTTAATCTAGTGAAAATAAGTTGTATTGTGGAAGAAAGTTCAAAGGAAATGAAATGAGATTTTGGACAGTTCTGCCCTTGTGATTGCCGAGCCCCTTTAGTGTGATTTTTGTGGATCTAATGGCTTAGTTATGATGTTTATATGTTGTATGAGATGTGTAGAAAGTTTCATCAAAACATTCCATGAATTGGTCGGCCAAATGTTGAATTTTCGTAAGACAGCAAATCTGGAAAAATTTCCCGTCACTGCCTTGGCAGTATTTTTGTTTCAGCTATATCTTTTTGCTCCGACATTGAAATCGAGTTATGTTTGTGGTACTGAAAACTAGACATTCCCAGATTTCCAATGGTATAAAATTCATGTTCTGATTCCACCCGAGTGATCTCTACCAACCTTGTAAAGTTGACTGTTCTGTTTCTCGTCTGCACTGAATGCCCTGTTTTGAGCAGCAACTTGATGCTCAAATATGAGCTAGTTGTGGACCTATTTTGAAAACGATTTCTTCTACGAAATTGTATCTTTATGAATATAGTTTTCAACGCCACTGACCACGCTCAATTCCGAGTTGAATTGAGTGAGTTGTGGCCAAAGTTTGAAACTGACTCAGAGGTCAAAAACCCTCTTTTTGGCTAGTTGATGCCTTAGCTTTGATTGGGACTTGTTATTTCGAATTTCTTGGTGTTAATCACCTACCAAATGCAACTTAGATGTTTCTTAGACTTGTTTTTCACAAATGAATGATGTTTGAGGATTTTCATTGGCCAAATGTTTGGAAAAGAGAAAAACCAAAGCACAAGGCAGATTACCTTGGAAATTTTGGAAACTTTAGTGGCGTCGTTCACTAGCTTCCCGAATGAATTTTTCCATGAAATTTGACTGAGGGATAGCCCTCATATGGTAGTATTATACTACCGAATTTGGTGCCATTTCGAGTTCATTTCGATACTCAACCAAAGTCCCAAAGTTCCTGGTTTAAACCTGGAAAATTATCTAAACGGTCTCACTTTTTCAGCAACTTTGAGCTGCTATATCTTGGCGCTCAAAACTCCGATTCTTGTTTTGTTTATTTTTTTTTAAACCTTGTTTACAACTCTAATTGAGTTCCAAATTTCAGAGGCTAGATCGAATTCTGTCATTTTTGCCGAATTTTCAAAGTTGGCCAAAAACCAACCCGAAACTGTCTTGGTAAGTCCAAGACAGCCACTTTGAGCCAGATTTTGAATATCTTCCATTTGGAATCATGGAAAAGTTTCTTCTAGAAACTTTTAGTACTTTGAGTCTAGTTTCCAACGGTATAAAGTTTCCAATTTTTGGACTTATGGAACTCGAGATATGATGTTTCCAAATAGTGTCGCACCAAGCGGAAAATTTTCTGGTTTTAAACAAAGTACTCTCTTAAGCACTTTTAACCTTCCTTTGAGATGGTTGGTCCATTCTCGGACTAATTTCATGGTTAGATACAATGTTCCTAAGAACTTTAAACCTTTATTTTAAATCTTGGTTTCTAAATGATTAAACCCCTCTTGAAATGTTTTCTTGGTTGTTTAACTTCCTTGGTTAATGGCACCATATTTTATACTTGAGAGATGGACTTCACCTCTATTTTTATGCCCTTGATTTCCATGAGTTTAAGCTTTAAAAATGGAGCATTTTAACTTGAGTGATTCTTGGAGAATTTCACTAGTTTTCTACTCAAAACATGGAACCTTTGGCTTTGACATTTACAATAAAATTAGGAAAGTTTTGAATGAGTTTGACTACATTAGTTTGAAAATGTAAGCGCTCTTCGTATTTCTAAGTTCGGATGTGAGATTAGAAATTTAAAGAATGAAAACCATCTACCTTTTCTCGATTTTCGTGTTAAAAATAAAATTGGTACTTTCTTTTGGAATTGAGATTATTTACCAAGATTTAACTCGAAAACGACCTGTGAGCTCGCTTTAAGCGTTATTTTGATGATTTAACGAGAAAGACTCCTTGAACTTGACTTGAACTATAACTTTGAGAATGGGGAGCGAGAAAATGTTTTTTTATTAACCTTGGCCGAATACCTAAGTAATCACGAATGTGCATGTCTCAGGTGGTCACGAGAACGCTGAAGAGCTCATCTGACTTCTCGCTTTGCTCCTCTTTGCCTTGACTTTCGGTGAGTGTCAAGTGCATGAATTGTTGATAAATGCTTTAATTATTAATTGAGTATTATGGAATTGTTGAGACGAGTGTGTATTTTACCGTACTCGCTCTCCCTTAAGTGATACTATAATTGAATTATCCTATATGGATGGTTATGTGAATTAAATGAATTGTTGCTATTGCAAATTCTATTTGTGTTGTGATGTCGAGTGGAGTGAGCCTCCTCGACTTATCTGTATTTTCATGGGGACACCCTCGTCCTCTCTTTCTTTTAATTATGCGACACCTGTTACTTAAATACACATGATCGATAATTGTTCATAAATCTATCTAACTCGTAAGCCCTGAGCGGGTGCAAGTACCACACCAATCTGGGTGGGAGGTGTCCTTATACCGTCTCAGTGCTATAATCGATTCATTGAGCGATAGTAAGTACCACACCAATTTGGGTGGGAGGTACCTCTCATATCGACTCAAAACCCTAAACAATTAATCGGTTCTCTGAGCGATAGTAAGTACCACACTGATTTGGGTGGGAGGTACCTCTTATGTCGATTCAGAACCACAAACCATTCTAAGTCGATTGGAGCGATGTCTCATCGACCACTGAGCGATAGTAAGTACCACACCGATTCGGGTGGGAGGTACCTCTCATGTCGACTCAGAACCATAAACAAAGTATAAGTCGATTGGAGCGGTGTCTCATCGACCACTGAGCGATAGTAAGTACCACACCGATTCGGGTGGGAGGTACCTCTCATATCGACACAGATTCAAAAATGGAATGAGTAAAGTTTTACGGATTTAATTACCCACTCCGGTGACGGAATGTCATCACGAGGAGGTATTAGATTGAACTATGGCAAAACAAGTGGAAATAAGCTATTTTGCGAATATTCACGAATTATTTAAACGTTATAGCTTTATTTCTCGTACAAATTTTATGGCTATTTGAATTATGTGCTTGTATGATTTTCTTGGCCTCACGAGCATTCGCTCACCCTTTAGATTTGTTTTCCTTAACAGGAATGGATTGGAGCGAACTTGAGGAAAACCCCTTTTGGATGTACTTTTGTTTTGAGATTTGTAATGTACTTGGCTGGACTCGGAATTGTTGTATAAATTGGGATTGGATGTAACTTTTGGGAATCGAATGTAAGATTTGGATGAATGATGCATTTTGTACTCATGGTGTACTATTGAATGTTGGCTATGGAAGCGACTTTATTCTTTAGGCTTGTGTTGTTGATTATTTATAGTTAAGTTTGAATTGTATTGCCTTGAGTCCTGGCGAGAGCTAGGCAGGCGTCTCGCGGATACCCTTTGGTTCGCCTTAGGGAGAAGTGGGGGCGTTACATAATCTCTCAATTAACTCTTCTTAGTCCACTATTGATTATCCTTAATTTTCAAAATCATTGCACTCTTAGATCGACTATCATGTCGAATATGTGTATTTGTTATTCCTTAATAAACGAGCCTTCGAAAATTTAAATTTGTTAACGAGACGTTTTAAGAGTATAAATAAGACATGGTTCCATAAACATGAATTTAAAATGGTTGAAGTAAATTATTCGGAGAAAACGGGTGAATAAATATTTAAATAATCCAGTAATATGAAATAAAATGAGAAAATTTTAGGGTCCTTACATCCTTCCCTCCTTAAAAGGAATTTCGTCCTCGAAATTCACATCCAAGATTATATCATACCCCTTAATAGTTAAACTTATCGAATCGATCAACAACTTGCTCTCTCTCCAATCCATATCTCATAATTTTTATCCACCCAATTAGCAATCAAACTTTGATCCCTAATAAGCGTTTTAACTTCCAAGTCATAGAATAACTTAATCGACCTCATGTCTACCTTACTCATGAATTTAGGGTTTTCAAAAGAATGTGTCATATCATAGTTACTTAGAATCTTTGCTAAGCAAATTCCACCAATGTCAATTACTTTCTCCAAAATCCAAGATACATGATCCCAACATGTCCTCAAGATTCTGAATTGCCTTTTCTGACTGTCCATCAGTTTATGGGTGGTAAATAATCGTACAGTCATAGTCCTCTGAAACCCCACCCATCTTGGTTACCTCAAGTTCAACTCTTTTTGGGGGAAACAAGTACTTAAGACTCTTGTGATCCATGAAATCCTCAAAAAGTCACTCTATACAAATAAGATCTTCATTTTTTTTTCTAAAATCTTTACCGGCCCCTTGTCATAGGTTACATTCTCATCGAGTCCTATTTCTTTCATTCGATCTCACACTTATTGAACTTAACAAAAGTTGGTGCTCTCTTAGGATTTGTAAAACTAGTCTCAAGTGTCTTTAATAATTTCCTCGAACCTTAGGATATACTGATATGTCATCAATGAATGTCACCAAGAATTGATCCAAATACGGTTTAAAACCTCGATATATTAAGTCCATAATTGCTGCTAGTGCATTAGTCAATCCAAAGGGCATAACTGTAAATTCGAAGTGCCATGTTTTAAATTAAAAGTGATCTTAAGTACATTAGTTTCTAGGATCTTCAACTAGTAAATTTCTATTTTAAATCCAACTTGTATAATACCACGGCCCTTGCAGTTGATCAAATTTTCATCTATATGAGGAAAAAGTATTGGTTCTTAATAGTCACATTGTGCAAGTTTCAAGAATCTATGTATAACCTCAAACTTCCAAATATTATATCGTGTCCCATAATTGTTAGGCTCATTAAATCCATCAAATATTTCCTTTTACTAACCCAAATCTCACAATTTTAATATATCAAATTGGCAATCAAACATTGGATCCCAACTTCAACCCTAAGTTCTCGATTTTTTTTGTCCCAATCCCTAGTCACCTCTAAGATTTCGAGGTTGTCTATATTCTCAAGTATGATCTCGATCACGTCTACTACAGTTCATGTCTTATTATAAATCTAAAAGTGTGGGGCAACGTTTAAATAAACATGTAAGTCATAAAATCAATTAAAAGTGAAGTAAATTTTCATATGTCATAAAGATCATAATAGTTACATCTAGTTGGAAGAGATTTATCAAATCATTTCAAAAGGAAAAAGGAGAAACAACAAGATCATAACAGAAAATGCCAAGTTGTCAAGATACAAAACAACAAAAGGACTTCCCCTTATATCAAAAGATTACCACCTCCAAAAGTGCCAGTCTAGACTAGGGTAAAACTACAATCTCTATCCCTTGAGTGGAGTCAAACCATTTCCACTTGTGAAACCTCCACTATTTGGGTTCTCTTCACAGCCATTAGTATTAATTAGCCCCATCCGGTACTCGATGGCTTTATAGCGGATCTAGTTGGCTACTGAGTATTTCCTCTTGTTATTAGGGTTATTAGGGCAACTTGCAATCTGATGTTCGGTACTACCGCACTTCAGACATTTTCCTTGTTTTCTCCAGCACTCGGTCTCAGTGTGGTTAATCTTGCCACAGTATCCACAAGTTACATGAGGAGTCACGAATTAATTAGTTTGAAAATTTCCTTCGTATTTGTTCCCCAGTTCTACATCCTGGCGTAGCAACTTAGTTTTCTCTGCATATTCTTGTTTCCACCGTCCCTCCCAATAATCAGCCAATTTCTTTTGAAACTCTACCTCCTTTCGAAGCAGATCTATTTCCTTACGCATCTCTCCTAAATTTGTCATCTCACCGGTTGGCTTAAGTCAACTGCTAGTCAATCAGGCAAATCAAGGATCAAGATGAGTAACTATTCACAATAGAACTTCTAGCTCTATTACTCTTTCATTATTTGACTTATAGGGTTACTCCAACTTATAAATCTTACCTATTCTCCGTTTAATATGAATGAGCTCTTGAGTCTTATTCCTTAATATAGAAGTTTCATATCCTAATTCCTTTTTTCCCATACTTACTTACAAAATTGCTCAAGAAGAAATCCTAAACTTCTTGCTCTCATTAGTGCATCATTTTATCCCCTCAAACCAATTTTACTGTTTCGAGGTTAGACTCTCTGTGAAATTTAGATGGGCGAACTTCAACAATCGCTCTATCCTCACACCTCTCTTGGTTCCTAGGTTGGTTGATTGGTTTAGGGCTTTAGTGCTCAGCTAATTATTCTAAGATATCAGTCCATTCTATTAATGACAGTAACCACTTAGTTACCCTCTACATTCTCTTGTCCCTGGGTCGGTCCAGTTGCCGATCTCTGGTCATCCCCTTGAGGTTGGGTTTGCCTAACTCCTCGCCCACGACCTCGACCACTCCTTCGTTCGTCCGTAATTCTAGGTAATGCCTAGTGTAAAAATAAAAGTAATCACGCGAGAAAATATTTAAAACAAGAGCCAACTCGAAACATCAAAAATTAACAACAATTAACATGTATTTACACTTAAAATCCATACAATTAGCAAGTCAAGGGATATTACAAAAATATAGCACACAGGTGTCCACAAAAGTACTTTTAGTCATGTGCGACAAAAGTAAAATCAAGTGCCTCAAAAATAGGCCACACAGTTAAGCAAAATATAATGGTTTCAGTACTAGCATCACCCCAATTATTTCTAACTACAAAAGTCAAAAGTCTATCACTCAAGATCTAGTCCACAGTATGGCTATCAGGGGGGATCTCCTCCTTAGGGTCCTCCTCCTCAAGAGTGCCCTTAAGAGTCTGACTCTGTACAGTATCCATCACCTCAACAATCAGCATAGAGGTGTCGGCTAGAATCCCGGAATCCCGATCCCGGATCTCCTCGACTATCCCAGTGAGTCGATCTCTAACCCTCCGAATCTCGTCACGTGCAGTCTCAGTTCTAGCCACCTCATTCACAACAGTCCCCTCTAAATCTGCTATCCTCTCACCCTAAACATTTACCATATGACTCAACTCCTCGATCTCGTGAAGTAGAGATCAGTTAGTATCCACCAACTGACGACGCTCGTCCGTCGAGGGCCAACACTAAGTTATTAGGGTACGCATACGTCACCCTACATGAACATCGAGGATATCTAGTAGCAGGAGAATAACGCACACGAGCTCCTCCACCACGAGTTTGGCAATAAATAGGCCTAAGAGGTTCTACGTGGCCATTAGCATGACCGTTACTATTAGCGGTATGTCCATTTTCGTTATCTATCCCTGCAAAACAACCACAATTTCCAAATTAGAAACTTAAAGTTACTAACTCGCTCAAACATTACTTAAAGTACAACTAAATTGTCTAGTCACTATCCTCGAGAGTAAAGTCTCTAAAATATCTCCCCAAATAAATATTTAAACATAAGCTCGGATTTTTTATCCCTACAAGCGGTCACTTAATTTTCAAACCAGTCCTACAGTCCGGTATCCTAAACTTTTAGTCTAAGATATACTACAAAGATCTGAAATCTAAGCTCTGATACCAATTGTGACGCCCCCACTTCTCCCTAAATTGAACCAAAGGGTATCGGCGGGACGCCTGCCCAACTCTTGCCAGGACTCAATACAATTTCAGTCCAAATTTAAAGACTAATACTAACAATGAGAGTCGGAATACAAATAAGAAATCAATTCCATACATAAATATTCAATCTTGTATCACAAATTCGAGATACATCCCTTTCCCCAAAATATACAACTTCCCAAAAGGGTGTCTAAACAAAATACATTCCAAAATTCTAGTCCAAAAAGCCATCAAATAGGTTTTACCATAACTTCTTTCAATTCAGCTCCTGTTAAGGAAATAAATCTAACGGGGTGAGTGGATGTTCGTTGAGACAAGAAAACATGCAAGCACATAATTCACATAACAATAACACTTGAACAAGAAGGAAAGCTATAACATTCAAGTAAATCACTTTCAACAATAAAAAAAAACTTGATAAGAATACAGGAGCTCTCAGGAGTTATATTCCACTGGCACGATCCAAAACCTCATTGAGTTGACACTCCGTCAATCGGGTAGGTTATATGTCCGTAGAACTTCACTTATTCTTCCCCATTCACCGTTGCTCCCCCTGCTCCGGACCCGCTCTTCTTTTATATAAGGTGATACTATTCGAGTATGCCAAATGAGATCTCTCCAATAGATCAAACTTATACCACTTTTCCCATGGCTCGCCAAGATTCCCAACCAAACCCATGCCGGCTCGAGTCCAAGGTCGGCCAATGAGATTTGGACGTCCCCATTATTATGACTAGGAGTCGGGGAGATTTACTCCAACAACATATGCAACCATAGCATATTTAATCATTTCAACATTTTACTTAATACACTTGATAATTTACTTCAAATAATTTAATTTCATTTCACTTAAACGAGAACGAGTGCGATAAAGTACACACTCAATTCCACATTTTCAAAATATTACATCAATAATAACACTTAAGCACGTAGCAAGTTTACACACACTTGACACTCACCAATTCAAAGTAGGGGGTAAGTATTCAACCAAGTGTTTAGGCGCACGCTGTGAGGTCCTCTTGAAGGTCCCCTTGAGTGACTGAACAAAATATAATTACTATGACACACTATCACTTGTAAACCCCTTATTAGCAAAGAAGGTTGTACTCTAGTACAACCTAAGAAAATTATCATGAAAGAGAGCCTTCATTACTCATAAATCGAGACTCTAGAGTGGGGTTTAATAACACAAGGAGAAATTGATTTTCTTCATGAAATCAAGTTTAAAACGGTCATTCAATATCAAAGGATAGGGAAGAGTCTCCAAAACTCATTTCCCACATAAGTTGAAACAATTCAGTTTTAAGTGTCAACTTTGAAAAATCATATCTTGCACTCCGTAGTTCCAAAAATTGGAAACATTTATACCGTTGGAATCTTAGTTGAAAGTACTAAAAGTTCCTATAAGACACTTTTCCAAGATTCTAAATGGAAGACATTCAAATTTCAGCCCAAAGTGGCTGCTGTAAGCACACAAGACAGCTTTAGTCTTGTTTTTCGGTAAACTTTGGAAATTCGGTAAAGTTCACAGGAAGTGAACTAACCTCTGAAATTGATAGCTTAATAAGAATTCTGATGAAGGTTCCAAACACAACAAACAGAACTAAAATAGGAGTTTTGGGTGTCGAGATACATCAGTTCAAAGTTGGTCGCATTTTATGAACTGTTCTGTCATTTTCCAGGTTTGAAAGGCTATCTTTGAAGTATCATTTGGCCATCGATTTGGCATTGGAAATACACCAAACTTGGTACGCTAAATCCTCCATGTGTGAACAACATTTCTACCAAGTTTCATACAAAAAAAACCCACGGAAAGGCAGTCATTAAAACAACTAAGTTTAAGAAATGTTCCAAGGCTAATCTGCCTTCTCGCGTTTCTTTCCTTTTTAAAAACCTTGTTCCATACAATCAACCTCAATTAATTCAAATGTTGAAACCAATGTTCCATAAACATCCAAGAAGCAATTTAGAGGTAATTGACATCAAAGTTTTCGAAATACAACTTCCCAAATCAGATTTGATCATTCGGCCAAGAGAAAAGGAAAAGTTTTTCAGATTTGAAAAAGCAACTTTGGGACATCATTTGTATTTTGAAATGGTCTTAGATTGACACCAAAATTGGTACAATTTAACTTTCATATGAGGGCTACCCCTCTATCAAATTTCACATAAAAACTCGCATGGGAAGGTAGTTAACATAACTACCAAAGTTCAAGAGATGTCGAAGACAAATTTGTCTTCTTGTTTCCTTTTCCCTTTTCAAATATTTTCTATAATGAAATCAACTCCAATCTGGTTCATTGGTGACACTAAGGTCCAGGAAACATCTAATATACATTTGATAGGTGTTTGACACCAAAAATTTCGAGACAACATGTCCCAAGTCAAACTAGGCCATTCGGCTAGCAAAATTTAGGGTTTTCTAACTCTGGTACAGTTCGGGAATTGGGCTATATCTCACTCAATACAACTTGAAATTGAGCGTGGTCAGTGGCGTTGGAAACTAGATTCACAAGTCTACACTTCCTTAGAATAAATCATTTTGAAATTCAGTTCGTAAATGAGAGAAATTGGAGCTACAAATTGCAGCTTTTAACTTCCTCTCGGTTGGACTCGCAGAACAGGGCAGCCGATTTGATCAATCACTACAGATGACTCAGTTTGAGTTAGAAGATGCATGATACACTGTTAGAAAACTACAGATGTCTAGTTTTGAATGCCATGGATGGCACTGAATTTTGACATCCTGGCACTGAATTTTGACATCCAGACAGAGAGATATGTTCATTGAAGAACACTGCTAGAGGACCACTGTCTTGCCAAAATTCAATTTTTATCCAACCAATTCAACTAATTTTTTGTAGAAACTTTCTACACACACTATATAAAATATCTACATCAGTTTCAAGGTCATTTGAGCAACAAAAATTCGAACCAAAGCTTTGAGAAAAACAGGGCAGATTTCGGCCAAGTTTCCTATGCAATTCCTTCGGTTTTCCTTTCACTTTTTCCAACAAATCTCATCTTGTTTATCACATAATTAACACAACAACACTTATTATCATCATAACAGTCCTATACCATCAAAGTGGGATTTCATAGAACCCACTCCAACTATTTAAATCCAAACAGCAACAATAACAATGAAGCTACAAGCTTCTTAGCAAAGATCAACCCACTAAAGCCAAGGTTAGATAGTTGGATGATTACCTCCTACTCCTTTGAGTGAAATCAGAAATTTTACACCTCCAAGACCCAAGAAAAACCGTGAGAATGATGCCTCCCTTCTAACTTAAGTGGATCTCCAAGAAATTTTGAGGTTGGATGCAAAATTTAAGGTGATTTGGAGTAGTATTTGGAGTGAAATGCTGAGGAGTTTTCCTTCTTCTTCCTTGCTTGGGGTGGCCGACTGCTATGGTGAGTGAGAAAGAGAGAAGGCTGATCAATGATGCTTCTTGGAGAAGCTTGTTTAGTTTGTGGCCAAAATTCATTCGAAAGTCAACTCTTAATAGTGCGCGCGCGCACGCGTTTTGTGTTCGTTTTCTCTTGGTTTGTTTCGCGTGTGCACTAAACCTCTAATGTACTTCCATTAACATTATAATTATTCACTCTTAGTGGTCTAGAATAATTTTCTTAAATCTCCATTTAACCATTCCGGCTCGATATATGCAAAATTTCAATTTGCGTGCGATAAGGCAAACTTTAAAAGGAATTCATGTAACGATGATATAATTAACTATCTCTAGGGTAATTAATTATAAAAATGACTATTTTAGAAATAAAACATGAGTCCTCACAATATTAATTCCCCAAGTCTCCAATTCGTTGCGTAGTACGACTTTCGAGAAATTATCGACGTACGCGTAATAAAAACTTTATTTAACTTAATCACATCTAATCTCTCAATTAACTCTTCTTAGTCCACTATTGATCATCCTTAATTTTCAAAAATCATTGCACTCTCAGATCGACTATCATCTCGAAAATGTGTATTTGTTATTCCTTAATAAACGAGTCTTCGAAAATTTAAATTTGTTAACGAGACGTTTTAAGAGTATAAATAAGACATGGTTCCATAAAAATGAATTTAAAATGTTGAAGTAAATTATTCGGAGAAAACGGGTGAAAGCCAGTAATATGAAATAAAATGAGAAAATTTTCGGGTCCTCACAGACCCGGTTGACGGAGTGTCATCGCGGAAAGGTATTCGATTGAGGTTTGGCGAAGCAAGTGGAAATTAGCTCCTGTATCCTCATTGAATATGTTAAATTGAAAATTGTGAAATGCTTGAATGTTACAGATTTAATTCTTGCTTAAATGCCAGTGCTACTTGAACTATGTGTTTTACATGTTTTCTTGGCCTCATTGTGCGTTAGCTCATCCCATTAGATTTGTTTTCCTTAACAGGAACCGAAATGGAAGGAGTTATGGAGAAGCCGACTTGAGGTACTTTTGTATTAGAGTTTTGATTGTAATCGACGAGACATATTTTGGAAGTTGTGTATTTTGGGAAAGTGATTGTATTTTGAACTTGTATGTAAGATTGAATATTTATGTATGGAAATGACTTCATGCTTTTATTCTGATTTCATTGTTAATATTGTATTTTAAGTTTGAACTGGAATTATACTAAATCCTGAGAAGAGATGGGCAGGCGTCCCGCTGATACCCTGTTGTTCGCCTTAGGGAGAAGTGGGGGCGTCACAGTATTATTCCCTCGTTGTTGCTTCCTCAGGCAATTGTTAATTTGATGGTCAGCACTTCCGTAAATCAAGCACTTTCGCCCCTTCCTCCAGCAATCCTCCTCAATGTGATTTGTCTTCCTACAATATCCACAGGCCAAGCGAGGATCCACTTTTTGGCATTCTCGAAAAGTTTTCTTTTGTCCTATTTGATTTCTTTTTGTAGAATCTTCTTCTAAGGTTCCTAATGTCCATAAGGGGTAAGGTGGAAGATTCGCTCTTCTTGCTTTGGAAGGTGTTACATTTTTCTCAAGTTCTTCAGATGTACCACTAGGTGCACTCTTTTTTCGTATTTGGAAAGTTTTTACTTGTGCCTTTGCATTCTCTATCCTTTGAGCCTTCTCAAGAGATTCAGTAAAAGTATTAACTTGAGCTGCTGCTAAAGTTTCTTGAATCTCCATATTCAACCCCTGGATAAACCGTCTTGCTCTCCGCTGCTCTGTAACCACCAATTTCGGAGCAAATTTGGATAGTTTAGTGAATGTATTTCATATTCGGCCACGCTTAGTGTTGCTTGGCGTAATATTATGAAATCGTCCTCTCTCTTCTCTTGGACTATAGGTGGGAAGTATTTCTCATTAAATTCCCTCATAAAGTTTACCCAAATCCATACCGTCTGTTCTCTCTTCCACTTTACCCTAATAATATTCCACCACACCCGTGGGTCTCTCAAACTGAAAGACAGCAAATGCCACTTGTGTTTCTTTCGTATAATTCAGGGTCGTAAATGTGAGGACCTGCAAAATTCTTCATATTTTCTTAAACTTCCCTTTTTCTTTTGAATAAATTACTTTATAATATCTTTACTACTCATTTACTCCCTCAATAGTTGTGATAAATAATAGAATTAAGAGTTTTACCCTTAGTTCTATATTAGGGTAAAATAGGGTTTTTGCGTATTTTGGTAGTGTGAATAATTAGTGAGTTGCGTGTACTGAATTTAGTGGTTAAGAGTGAGTTTTAGATAAGAGAAAGTGTGTGATTAAAAGTGTTATTAATAAGTTAGTGAATCATAAGTTAAAACACTAGTATGCGCGAGTTAAAGAAAATCGGCTTGAACCGACGTGCACCGTTTGCTACCGATTGAATACACCATTTGAACACTACTTTATTACCTTAAGCTCCTTGTTTTTAATTGAGCTAATTAGCCCTTAATTAACCCTCATATTGGCCGAAATTGTTGACCAAAAGAAATGGGAGAAAAGGAAAAAAAATAAGGAACCATCTTGTAGCGACAAGTGCAACCATCCAAGAGGTGTTTGACCAACTAATTTGTGAGGACTCGAAAAATTTCTTATTTTATCGAATATTATTGATTTATTTAAATATTTATTCACCTGTTTTCTCGAAATAATTATTTCAAACCATTTTGAGTCCATTCATATGGAACAATGTCTTCCTTATATTTTTAAAATGTCTCGTTAACAAATTTAATTTTCGGAGATTCGTTTAAGTGAGAAATAATGAGTACATATGTTTCGAGATAATATGCCATTCGAGAGTGTAATTATCTTGGGGGAAATTAAGAATGATCAATAGTAGACTAAGAAAAGTTAATTGAGAAATTAAAGGTGAATGAGTTCTAATTAAGTGCATACCGCTCGCGCGTCGATAGTTTTCCGAAAGACATGCTGAGGTAAATTTATTGGAGATTTGAGAAAGTAATACTAGACTCATGTGAAGACCCGCAAATTTACTTATTTTAAACTCCTATTACTGGCTTATTTAAATATTTATTTGGCCCAATTGTCTCGAATATTATTTTCTAACCTTTTTAGACCTAATTACATGGGTCTATATCTTAGTTATATTTTTAAAGTGACTCGTTTCAAAATTTAATTTTTTGAAAGTTCGTTAAGTGTGAATAGTGAATGCGCATTTGGAAATAATAATTGATTCGAGAATACAATAAACTTGGAAAATTGGAAGACTTGTACATTAGTCTTAAAATGGTTATTTTTAAGTTTAAATACTCAAGTGATAGTTAGTTATACTATAGTTATAAGAATTTCTTAGAAATTTCGCGTTATCGCGCACAAGACAGAAGTTCGCGTTTTCGCGCGCGCGACTAATTGGAGGATTTTAGAAATTATTTCTAAACTATTATGAGTGAATAATATTAGTATGAATATAAGTGCATTAGAGGTTTAGTACAAAAATGAAACAAACTCGAGAGGAATCGAGTACGAAACACGCGCGAATGCGCACGGGGAGAGAGTTGACTTTTTAGTCATTCTTAGCCACTCATTTTAGCTTCTCATGGAAGCATTACACCAGATCAAAACCCTTCTTTCTTTACCTCAAGTGCACGGCTGAAACTCTCATTTTCTCACCTCAAGACAGCCGGCCACAAGGAGGAAGAAAACCAACCAAAGTTCTTCAATTTTCTTCATCAAACTTCCACCAAATCACACCAAAATTTAACCACACTTTGCTAAGCATTTGGTGATCATCTTGAGCTACAAAAAGGGACTGCTTTCCACGGTTTTCTTGGGAACTTTTGGACCGAAAATTTCTGCTTAAGTCATCAAGAAAGGTATTCAACGATCAACTTTGCAAATCTTAGTTTATGGAAGTAGTATTGCATGTATAAGCTCAAATGATCATGTGGGTAGCTTGATTTATGGTGAAAATTATTGTGTGGGTTTATGAATTCCCACTATGATTTGTTGGACTGATTTGATGAGTTTTAATGTTATTAATGTTGGCGTTGTGGTTAAATTAGTAGAACTAAGTGAGGTTACGAAGGATAGTGCAAAGGAAGTGAAGGGAGGAAATTTTTCCGATTCTGCCCTTATGTTGTCCGTGGCCTTTAGGGCGAAATTTTGTGGATCTAATGGCTTAGTGGTGATGTTTATATGTTGTAGGAGATGTGTAGAAAGTTTCATCAAAGAATTCCATGAATTGGTTGGCCAAATGTTGAATTTTCGTAAGCTAGCAAACCTGGAAAATTTTCACGTCAATACCCTGGTAGTGTTCTTGTTTCAGCCATATCTTTCTGCTCCGATGTCAAAATCGAGTTCCGTTTGTGGAAATGAAAACTAGACATTCCTAGCTTTCTAACAGTATAAAATGCATGTTCTGATGCCACCCGAGTGATCCGTACCAACCATCTGAACCTGACTGTCCTGTTTCACGTTTTCACAGAGAGCCCTGTTCTGAGCAGCAAATTAATGCTCAAATGTGAGCTCGTTGTAGGCAGATTTTGAAAATGATTTCTTCTAAGAAATTGTATATTTATAAATCAAGTTTTCAACGCCACTGACCATGCTCAATTCCGAGTTGAATTGAGTGAGTTGTGGCCAAAGTTTGAATCTGACTCAGAGGTCAAAAACCCTCTTTTGGCTAGTTGATGCCTTAGCTTTGATTGGGACTTGTTATTTCGAATTTCTTGGTGTTAATCACCTACCAAATTGCACCTTGGATGTTTCCTAGACCTTGTCTTCATAAATGAATGATGTTTGAGAAATTTCATTGGCCAAATGTTTGGAAAAGAGAAAAAACCAAAGCACAAGGCAGATTGCCTTCGAAATTTTGGAAACTTTAGTGGCTTCGTTCACTAGCTTCCCGAATGCATTTTCTATGAAATTTGATAGAGGGATAGCCCTCATATGTTAGTATAATAATACCAAATTTGGTGCCATTTAGAATTCAATTCGATGCTTAAACAAGGACCCAAAGTTCGTGACTTCAACCTGGAAAATTGCCTAATTGCTTCAAATTTTCAGCAACTTTGAGCTACTATCTCTTCGTGCTCAAAACTCAAACTCTTGTTCCGTTTGTTGGATTTTAAACCTTGTTTGCAACTCTAATTGAGTTCCAAAATTTAGAGGTTAGATCAAATTCTGTGATTTTTGCCGAATTTGCAAAGTTGGCAAAAAACCAACCCCAAAACTGTTTTGCAAGCATAAAACAGCAACTTTGAGCTAATTTTTGAACCTCTTCTGTTAGGAATCATAGAAAAGTGTCTTCTAGGAACTTTTAGTACTTTGGAAGAAGTTTCCAACGGTACCAAGTTTTCCAATTTTGGACTTGCGAAGAGTGAGTTATGATTTTTCCAAAAGTACACCTCCCATCTGAAAATTTCCAAACTAAAAGGGAAGTGAGTTTTCGAGACCCTTCCCTATCCTTCGACACTACTTGACCATTTTGGACTTGTTTTCAAGAAGGAAAATTAGTTTTTCCTTGTGCGTTTAAATACCACTTTTGAACCTTGAAATTGAGCAAGTTAAGACTCATTTTCGTAAGATTTCTCTAGATTACACAAGTGTGCAACTTTTTGTGATAATTTGGGTTTCTAAGTAGCGGTTCATTATTAATTGTTCATGCACTCACAAGGACCTTCAAGAGGATCCCACGGTGGACACCTGAACCCCAAGTGTGCTATACTACTTGAATTGTTTGGTGAGTGTCAAGTGCATGATTAGTTGAAACTATATGCATTCGATACATGCTTACTTGTTATCCATGAAATGAGATTTTGAAAATGGATCCGAATGTGTACTTTATCGCACTCGTTCTCATTTGAAACGAATAACTCATGCTTGAAATTATCAAATGTTTGGATATGTCAAATGCTTGAATGATATGAATTTGTATGCTATGGCTGCATACGTCGTTGGAGTGAATCTCCTCGACACCCAAATGAACATGGGGGACGCCCAAATCTCACTGGCTAACTTTGGACTCGAACCGGCATGGGCTTGGTCGGGCTCCTTGGCGAACCATGAGAAAAAAAAAGCCTGACCTAATGAGAGGTCTTACTTGGCATACTCGAAGCAGTATCGCCCAAAACAAACGACAGGCGGACCCGATACAGGGGTATGTAAGGTGAAAGGGGACATGATAAGTGAAGTTCTACGGACAAAATCTACCCGATTGACGGAGTGTCAATTCGCGGAGGTTCTGGATCGCGCAAGTGGAAAATAGCTCTTGAGAGCTCCTATATCTTTGAATTGTTTCTGTTTACATATTATTGCTCGAATTACTAATTTCTCGCATATTACTGCTTTATTCGTTAAATGGGATTGTTATTTGGACAATGTGCTTTCACGTGTGTTTCTTGACCTCACGAGCGTTTTGCTCACCCTTTAGATTTGTTTTCCTTAACAGGAATGGATTGGAGTGAACTCAAAGAAAACCCCCTTGTGATGTACTTTTGTATTAGGGTTTTAATGTACTTGGTTAGACTCGAGATTTTTGTATAAATTGGGATTGGATGTAAATTTTGGGAATCAAATGTGAGATTTGGATGATTGATGCATTTTGTACTCATGGTGTACTATCGAATATTGGTTATGGAAGCGACTTTCTTCATTAGACTTGTACTGTTGGTTATTTATAGTTAAGCTTGAATTGTTTTGCCTTGAGTTCTGGCGAGAGCTAGGCAGGCATCCCGCAGATACCCTTTGGTTCGCCTTAGGGAAAAGTGGGGGCGTCACATAATTCCTTCCTTCTTATCCTTCATTTTTGGTTCATCTTCCTCATTCTTTCACCTTGGTGGCCGAGAGCAAGAGAGGGAAAAAGTGAGAAAAACAACTTCTACTCCAACCTTGAATCAAGCCTTATTTAAGTGAAATCAACAAAACTAAACCGATTAAACCTTCATCTTGGTACTTAGGAAGCAAGGAGTGGTGGAAATCTTGGAGATAGTGGTTGGTTCTTCACTTTCAAGAGGCTTTTGGAAGGTATAAGGCTAAGACTTCCTTTTTCTTGCTTAATCTTGCTAAGTTTGGTATGGAAGCTTTTAATTTTGGCTTGCTATGGTTGATTTTCTAGTTTTTGATGGTGTAGTGAAATTTTCAACTAGGGTTTGCATTTTTCAATTTTGATTATTGTTGTTTACCTAGTAAATGATGTTATTGAACTTGGATATGGAGTTGGTGAAGTGATTCATGGTTTGATTGTTACTTTGTAGAGTTGAAAATCGAATTTCATCTTTGGCAAGTGAAATTTCAGCTTTGATTTTGATGGTTTCATTGTTAGAATTGACTTGTATTTAGATGATATTGAGTCTCGCTGAAGAGCTATTTTATTAAGCTTGCTTATATGTTGAATTTGGGTTGAGTTGAGAAAAAAAATGAAGCCATAAGTGGTTGGAAAATAGCTAAATATAAGGGACATGCTGCCCAAATTTTCGCTCGAGGGATAGGCGAGTGAACTCGAGACTTGAGCGACGACTCGAGGTTGAAGCGAACTTCAATTGTTTATGGTATTCGAGTTTTCTTTAGTAAGAAGTATATAAGCTGAATTTCTTGCCCAAATTTGTACCCTTTAAAAAGTAAAAGTAGCGATCCTTAAAGATATGATTTTCTCGATTTTTCATATCAAGTGCGACTTCAAAAGTCTGAATTTCTTGCCCAAATTTGTACCCTTTAAAAAGTAAAAGTAGCGATCCTTAAAGATATGATTTTCTCGATTTTTCATATCAGGTGCGACTTCAAAAGTATAAATCACTTCTCTATCGAAACTAAAAGAGCGAGTATGAATTTTCTAGAGTTTGATAAGCCATATGACTACTACTTAAACAAGTTTCATTTACTTGATTTTCTTGAAACGAAACTCCTATGTTTCGAACCCTAGTGAATTTTAAACTCTTAAATGATATTTTATTGTAGATTTGGACTCCAACCAAGGAGTTGTACTTGAGCGTAATTTTGACAAGCACTAAATCTTTGGTGAGTGCGTCCAAATGCTTAATTGTACTTGATACTTATTTTTACATGTTTTACCAATGTGTTTTGACTTGACAATATTTGACTTGTTTGGACGGGTAAGGGTGTATTTTATCACACTTGCCCTAAAAGTGACTTGTTACTGTGCATTGAATGCCATTGACTTGATATAGTTGTGTATGACGTGAGCACTCTCTGGAATTCTAGAAACTCTGTGGCTAGTTACACGAGTCGAATCGGCAAAGGTTTGGTCGATTAGGTAACGAACCCTAGGTCTCTTGTTTTGTAGAGTGGAGTGTTATCTCCTCGACTAATCGATATGCTTGAGTATTACCATACATGTTTATCTTGGCATTCGGGCTTGGTAAGGGGGTTGAATGGTAGATGGAGATTGGCGTTAAGTGGGGCACTATTGGACTGGTTACTTTATTTGAAAGTTGACGGAGTGTCAACTACTATTTGATCAAGTTATGACGGAACTATTTGCAATAGCGGTTGTATCCTTTACTTGAAAATGTTAGATATCCAGTGTTTGGTTTTACGTAGTGTCATTGCTCGTTTTCTTGACTTCATATGCTCGTTATTTTGATACTTATGAATTTAAATCATGGTCAACTTACTATTTGGGTCTGCATGATATTTTTGGAACCTCACTGTTTTAACTCACTCTATTAGTTTTGTTTTCCTTACAGGGGTACGAGCGAGGGCGTGAAACTGGTATAGGCTAGCATAGTCTAGTTTTTGAAATTTTGCGATTGTACTCGCACTAGTCGTTCAATTAGGGTTGAATGTATCCAGAACTTAAATCTTTTGATGCATTTAGGATGTATGAATGTTTGATATAGAAATGAATGTATTTGTACGTTCCAAGTTTGGGAACTGTTATATCTCTTACTTTGGAGGTTGCTACCTATTTTCTTGAAGTGAATGAGTGAGTCCTGACGAAAGTTGGGCAGGCGGTCCGCTAAACTCTAGGGTAAGCCCTAGGGGGAAGTGGGGTCGTCACAATAAAAATATTAAGCATAGCCTCCAACCAATACTCAACCGTGTCTGGATCAGGCCCTTCAAGGAATTTAGGGGGAGCAAACTTTTAAAAATGCTCTAGTGCTCTATTCTCTCCTATCTTAGGATCCCTAGATTGGTTAACAGGTGCTTGACCCTGTTATTCCACTAGACGCGCCAAGATATCAGTCATTCGTTGTATGGTCGTCGCTACCTGATCCCCTACTTCGACCCTGGGTTCACGTTGTTTCTTTACTGCAGTTTCTAGTTCTTCTCTTGATTCTTGAGTTGGCCTAGCCCCTCGACCACGACTACCCCCACGTCCACAACTTTGTCTCCCCTCCATTCTCTCTTATCCTTTTTTTTAAAAAAAAACAAGCTATATAGGTTTATAAATAAAATAAATCGGCTATAGCAGCCAAATAAAGACATTTTCATATCACAAAACCAAAGCCAAAGATATGGAAACATACTTAGCATATTTATAGCATATCAAGTTCATACAACAAATCGCAAAATACTATACATATCAAGCGGATCAAAACCAGGTACATAAACAAAAGCAAGTACTGTACATTGTAGCATTATCACGTCATGAGCAAATGTTGATCTTGATCCCTGTTCTTTTGATGTTTAACAAAACAATTGGATGATACTACTACTTTTCAATAAGAAATCCTTTCAGCTCTGAAGCAATTTGATTCAAAGAACAAAAGCATCTGAAAGAAGACAAAGGTAGACGAAAGCTGTCAGACACTCACAAAGACAATGTTGGACGCTCGATAAAGAGTGTAGATCATATCAGACGCAGAACATCTTTACCGGATGTCCGAAAGAGTTGAAATAATTCTTCAACTATTTATTTGCTTTCGGACACGCGAAGAACTCCATCACCGGACGTCTGAAAAAATTGAGATAGTACTTCAAACTCTCTGTTTGCTTTCGAACTCAAGTATCGGAGGTACCGAACGTCCGAAAGAATTGTAAAAGATTTTTCAAACTCTCTACCTGCTTTCGGACGCAAACATCGGAAGTACCGGACGTTCGATACTACTAACGGCTAGTTAACTTTTCAGCTGCCTTCTATCCGTTGGAAGATTAATGAAGCACTTTTTGGTCTCATATAAATAGTGCATGATCAGAAACTTAAAAGAACTTTTGCACACCGAGAATACAAGAGATAAAGAGTAGTTTTAGTGAGAAAACACTCTCCAAGGAACATTTGTACTCTTTGTGGTGTACGGTTTGTGTAAGTTTTTCATTTGTGAGAAAATACTTTAATAGTATAGCTTTTATGAGGGTTATCCTCAGGGATTATAAAATTTTCTAACTTGATCGAGTGTAACTTAGGGCAAGGAGAAAGTGAGCCTTCTTTTGTACACAAGATTGGTTGTATTTCATCAATTTGAAGAAACGTGTTCTGTGATTTGATTTTAAATTCAAGAGGAGTTTGGTAGTCATTTGGTTTGCAATTCTTCCATTTTTACTTATCATCTTGTGAACCTTAATATTATCTCTTCTACTCTCAAGTGACATTGTTTCTTTGTTGATTAATTCATTGTGTGATCACTTAGAAAAGAGGGTAAATTTTGTATTGAGCAAAAAATGCCCATAACTTAATTGGCTTTTTAATCAACCTAATTCACCCCCCTCTTAAGTTGTCTTCGGGCCTAACAATTGGTATCAGAATTTAATCTCCTAAAGATTAAACTTAAGTGGTTTAGGAGTAAAGATGACAACCAACAATGCCATATTTTTTGAAGGACAATCTGTAACTAGATCTCCAATGTTTAATGAATCAAATTATGTGTGTTGGAGAAAAAAAATGATTATCTTCTTGCAATCGATTGATATTGACTTGTGGTTTATTATTAATGAAGATCCATATGATGCCTCTATAATAGATGAAATACTCATAGATTTGGACCAAAAACAAGAAATGAATTGACTGCAGACGATAGAGTTCATCTCATCTTGAATGCAAAAGTTATGAATGTGTTATATATAGTACTTTAAACTCAAATGAATCAATTAAGGTCAAAGGTTGTAAGTCAGTTAAAGAAATTTGGGACAAACTAAGAGAAACTCATAAAGGTAGTGAGAATGTTAGAAACCAAAAGAAATCTATCTTAGTTACAAAATATGAGTTATTTAAGATGGAATCTCATGAAAATATTGATAGAATGTATTGTAGATTTAATAATCTTATTAAGGATTTAGAAGTTCTGGTAAAGGAATACTCATTGGGGAGAGAAAAACAGAAAAATCTTGAATGTTTTGTCTAAAAATTGGGAGAGTAAGGTAACTGCTATTAAAGAGGTAAGAGATTTGAATTCAATACTTATTGAATCTCTTATAAACTCTCTAACTTCTTATGAGTTGAATTTTAAGACCAAGGTACAAGAAAAAGAAGATGCGAAGGTAAAAAGGAGCATTGCTCTAAAAGGCATCTCAAGATGAAAATGACTCGATTTCCATTGGATGAAGAAGATATAGGTGGTTGATGACAATGATCTTACTGTTATCACAAAAGGTTCAAGAGAATCCTCAATAAAATCAATTTCACAGCCAAACTAGTTATAAAAAATTCGAAATTAAAACAGAATACCATAACCAGAAATTCGGCCCAGCTCTCTTGCACCATCTTCCTTCGATTTTTCCTTCACTTTCTAACCAATATCATCTCATACAACACATAAATAACATCAATCAACCAATTACACCTCAAGTCAACTACCTATAATCCACCTCGAGGCCGCTAGCCTAAAAATTAAAGTAAGAAATGAAACTCCTCAAGTCCTCTAACTTATTTCTTGCTTAGGGTTGTAAACCCATGAAATCTAACCTTCAATCTTGAAGAAATTAGAAAGATTGAGAAGGTGAAGGGTTACCTCTTGAACCCTTGAAGAAACTATAAATTTTTCCACCAAAATCCTCCAAGGAAAACCACACGATTGCTCCTTGCTCCTAGGATAAAGTGTTACTCCGAGTAGTTTACGATTTGGTGGAAAGTTTTGTAGGTGAATTGAAGCTAAAACAATGGGTTTCTTCTTCCTTTTCCTTCGAGTTTCAGTCGGCCATGGAGAGAGAAAGAGAAGGGTTTGAGTGATGAAATTTAGGGAGAAAGAATGAGAAAAAGTAGCTTTAGGTTGTGTGCAAAAAGTCAACTCTCACTAGTGGTCGTGCGAGGGTTTCGTATTACCGTTTTCTCTCGAGTTTGATACACTCATGTACTAATCTTCTAATATAATTCTTTTAACACTATAATTACTCACTCTTACGAGTCTAGAATTAATTCCTCAAATCTCCAATTAGTCGCGCTGTGCGACTTCGAGAAACTATTGACGCGCGTGCGGTAAAAGCGAAAATTTGAACTTACTCACCTCTAATCCCTCGTTAACTTTTCTTAGTCTACTATTGATCATTCTTAATTCTCCAAGATTATTGCACTCTCGAATCGAATATTGTCTCAAAAAACGTGCATATGCTATTTCTCACTAAACAAGTTGCAGAAAAAAATAAATTTGCTAGCGAAACGTTTTAAAAGTATAAATGAGACATTTCTGCATACAAATGGGTTTAAAATGAATGAAATAAATTATTTAGAGTAAACGGGTGAATAAATAATTAAATAAGCCAATAAAATGAAATAAAAGTAAGAAAAATTGAAATTTCGGGTCCTCACAAACCCCTTGAAAGATCATCCAATGTGAGGACCCGTAAATTTTCCTTATTTTATGTCAATTAATTCTATTTCTTATCATGCATTTTCTTTATTTTATTTTACTACCTTAATTTTTTAGACATTTTATAAGTGAATATAGTTTTCTAAAACATTTTTCTAGTATAAGTTAGTTCGGGTTAGTTTGGAAGTGTATTAAGGATGTGGGACCCGCTAACGTGATAAAATTTTGACGCCTATGTTAAGTTTCGTATTAAGGGATATTATTTACAAGATGCTAGGAGACAACTAGAGGTTAGCTAGATAGATTAACCATTGGAAGAAAGAAGATAAGCTTGAATCCTAAAAGGTGCCATGTGTCGCCACCCGATTGGAAGTTGGACTTTTGACCAAAGGTTTTAACTTTCCCAAAACTCAAATTTTGACCAAAATCATCTTCATTTCTTCCTCAAGCTGGTCGAATCATAGAGAGGAGAGAAGAGAGAAAAACCTTCATCTTGTTCTTCAATTTCTTGTCCAAAACTTGAGTTCCAACCGATTAAATAGCAAACCCTTCCATAGAAGTGCTAACTAAGGAGGAATAAAGGTCTTAGTGAAGGGATTTGTGAAGGAAAAACCCTAAGCTATTATCGTTTTTGAGGGTGTCAAGGTACTTTGCTTAGAAATTTCCTTTTTGTTCTTGGTAATGGTTAAATTAGTGGTTTTTAGTTGCTATATATGCTATTTTGGTAGAAGATTTTCTGGTTTGAGGTAGAGTTTGATAAATTTCAGATTTAATTGGTGATTTTTCTGTCCTGATATGATGAGCAATGGTTAGCCATGATTTCCTAACTTTAACATGTGAAATATCTACTGTTTAAGTGCTAGTTTACTTTGCCTAAAGAAATTCCAGCTTATGTGCACAATTTCTAGTTTTAGGGTTTCTCATTTGAGCTACTACTTGGTTATATTTGAAGGGTATTGTGATCCTAATTAAGTATGTTAAATGGTTTGTGATTTGTATGTGAAATTGTGGCTGAAATGAGATGAGATTTGGGTGTTGATATTAGGTTGGAAAAGTAAAGGAAAAACAAGGGAAGTGCTGTCAAAAGTTTCGCAGGAACCCTTGAGCAGTTTTTGGGAAATTTGCTATATCTTGTTGGAGAAATATCGGAATTATGTTCCATTTATTGCGTTTTAAAACTAGATTCATAGAGCTATAAACTGTGAAAATTTTAGACCCTGGTTCAGTCTGTACGCTTTATGGTGATTTTTTCAAAGTTGACTGAAATTTCATACCTATTCTGTCTTTTACTGGATGAAGCAGCGACTTGAGGCTCAAATTTGACTGACTTGTGATCTGAATCTTATAAATATGTCTTCTGAGAAATTGTACCTCTTTGAGTTTATTTTTCAACGGTATAAATTTTATCAATTTTGGACTTTAAGAATCATGAGATATGATTTTTTCAAATGGTGGTGAGCAAAACTGGAAAATCCTGTTTTCTTAGAATTACTCTTACTTTCATTTTGCCACCTTAGTTTGGAATTAATAAATCATTGTAAGTATGGTTTTGGTAGAAATAAAGGGTTTTGGGGTTGATTCGTATCCCTAGGACCAGTTATTACCTTTTTACTCAAAAGTTACATTTCATCTCTTTGCATTTGTAGTCCATTTGAATAGGCATACGACTAATAGACGAGCCTTACTTGTGCACTCCGTTTACTAGGTTTGTTATGTGAAAACCCTAATTTTCTTGTCTTGGTTATTCTAGGGTTTCTCGGTGATTAAAACCATACTTTGGGTAAAGACTTTTGACGTATCTTTACTTGAATTGGTGAGTATACCACTCCCTTAAATTGGTTGCTTATCTGATTTATCTGTACTTGCAATTTGCAACCTGATTATTATGTGGCTTCTGTATACTTTGTATGAAATAAGGGTGTACTTATCACACTCGTTTTCTGACCTGTGTGACTTGTTTCCTGTATACACTTGAATTTGTTACCTGTACCTGATGTAATGTCATTTGGACGCGTATCCAACGACTTTCCTGTGCCTGTTAAATCTGAGTTCAACTTCATGGGCAGTTACTTGATTCGAACCAGCAAGGGCTTGGTCGAGGAAATTAACGATCCATGGGTGCCTGTTTTAGGAAATCTTTGGGTATTGGAGATTCTGGATTTCCGATATACTCGAGTATTACCATTCCTGTTCCTGTTTGGCGTTCAGGCCCGGTAAGGGGTATGTTTGGTGATTGGGATTTGGCGTTCTAACAGGGGTCTACGGACATGTTTGTTTCCTTAAAAGTTGACGGAGGGTCAACGAGTTTGGATCAAGTACTGCAAATGGGAATTTGCTCCTGAGAGCCCACCTGTATTTTTCCATTCAAGATGTTTGTTTATTTCTTATTTGCCGTGTCTATTTGAATAAAGGAAGTAAATCTCCCTGGTTCATGATTGCTTGTGTTTTAGGTACCTCATTGAACGTAAACTCACCCCCTTCCGTCACTTTTGTTTTCCTTACAGGGTTCAAACATGTTTGAAATCATGATTTTGAAGAAAAGAGTAGAGCTAGTGATAGACATTCCTTTTACTTTATGCTCCTCTGTATAAGAAATCCTAATTGTACTTTGAGCAAGTATTTCCCTTTGACTTGTAAAGTTTCCAACGTATGTATATAAATAATTATTCATGTTTCATTCGTGTATTTGTTGATGAATGTATGCTCTATGAGTTTATGTGAACCTTTCTTGTATCCATTGGATAGTCGGACGAGTTCGGAACTTGATCGAGGGAAAAGAAAAAATTTTGGCGTGAACTGTTCACCGGAATCCGGCCGAGTATCCGGCCAGTTCTTGGCCGGATATCTGGTCGGATTGCAGGGGAATTTTGAAAAATTTTGGTTGAGCTACTGCCTCCAATCCGGCCAAGAATCCGGCCAGAAATCGGCCGGATTGTGACGTGGCAGTTACTGTTCATTTTTCGTTTTTGTTTTCGTTCTTCGTTCCTTCGTTGTACATGAATGATTTGATCACAGTGTTATCCTTCAGTATGGTTTGGCCTTCGTCTTTCGGTTTAGTAAGCTCCGATTGTGGGATTTCTCGTGTTCTACCACGCTTTTGCTTTAGCACTGCAAGTGTTTTGATTCCGTAGTTCTGGCGAGAGCCGGGCAGAGCGGTCCGCCGAACCCTTTGGTTCACCTTAGGGGAAGGCGGAGCTGTCACAATCAATCCATCAAAGATTTAGAAATGGTGCATGTCAAAACCATTTTTACTTCACCTCGTCAACCTGCAAAAGACTATTAACACCAAATAAAGCAAAGTTAAGATCATTAAAAGAAACATTGGACCTCGCACTCTTACTTAAAATCAGTTCACTCTTAGGATTTTCACTCTCCTTTTCTAACTCAGTAACCGACTCAATAATTGATTCATTACTCTTACTACCCTTGACCTCTTTTCTTTCTCAATCCCTTCAGATTTTACCTCATCAATCACTATTCGCTCAACTAACTTTTTATCATGTTATAATTCTCATGCTCACTTTCATAGATGTTTAGATCAATACTAAATTACTCATAAGCAAGTGATACAAGTGTAGAGTGACAACCATTAAATACGAACGAATACTTATTAGTACGTCTATCATATTTAACTCCTCGCCTCAACATCCACACTTCATCCAACAGCACATGCGTCACTTGAATTGGCTCTACATCACACAACACCTCATCCACGTACTTGCTAATTTGAAAAAATACAAGTATGTGCTTAGTAACCTAAACATCACCATGAGCACTTGTAAAGATCGAAAACAATCTAAGAGGGGGGTGAATTAGGTTATTTAAAAAACTAATCAAGTTGTAAGACTCTTTTTTCTCAATTTGAAACTTACTCTCTTTTCTAAATAACCACACAATGTAGCAATTAATGAGAGATCAAGATTGCTTGTGAGTAGAAGAGAAAGACAGTTTGTATTTGCAATATAGTAAGCAGTAGAGAAAGGATAGCAAACCAGAATCACTTCCAAACTCCTCTTGAGTTTGGATACGCTTTATAGAACAAGTTTCTTCAAATTGATCAATTACAACCAATCTTTGTGTACAAAAGAAGGATCACTTCCTCCTTACCCCAAGCCACACTTGGTCAAGTTAGAAAGTTTTACTATCACTTGGATAACCCTCACAAAGCTACACTATTGAAGTAATTTTCTCACACAAGAAAAGTTTCTATGAAATTTACACAACTAAAAAGTACAAATCTTCCTTGAAGAGTATTTTCTCACTAAAATAACTCTTGATATGATGTAATCTCAATGTGCAAAGTTGCTTTGAAGTGGTTGACTTTGTTCTATTTATATGAGATCAAAAAATTTTTCAATTAATACTTCCAACGGATAGAAGGCAGTTGAAAAGTCAACTAGCCGTTGGTAGTGTCGGACGTCCGGTGGACCTATTTCTAACGTCTGAACACAGGCAGTGAGCTCACGAAAATTTCTTGAATTATTTCGGACGTCCGGTACCTTAAGTGTATGCGTCCGAAGGTAGGGAGTGAAACTGAGAATTCTTCTTCAATTCTTTTCGGACGTCCAGTGCTTCCAAAGCTTTGCGTCTGAAGTGTCGCAATATTTGTCAGATGTTCGGGTGCTCTGATGATGTGCGTCTGATCGAAATTAGTGAGTTTATAAGGAATAACTTAATATCTTTCGGACGTCCGAGAGTGCAGTTCTTCATGCGTTTTAAATTGCGCAATGATTTTCGAACGTTCGATCCAGTCTTTTTGAGCGTCCGACAGCTGTTTCAATATTCTTGTGCTTAGTTTTTGAACCTGTTTTACTCCATTTTTAAAAAGGTCTATTAAAAAAATATTAGTAACATTCATTTGTTTTGTAATCATCAAAAGTTACGGACTGAGATAAACAATCTCCCCCTTTTTGATGATGACAAAACAATAGATGGAGGAAAATAATTGAGGCAAAAACTCCCCCTCAGAATAATTTCTTCTCACGTATAGATCACAGGACATTCCCCCTCAGAATGACTTCCCTTCACGTATAGATTACACTTATCACCAGATTGCATATCCATTTTTCTCCATTTTTGTCATCATTAGATCAATCAGAAACCAGTATCCAACAACCAGAAATCCAACATTATCAATATTATCAGCAATTATCAACAACTAGAAACCCGAAACTCAACAGTTATATCAGCAATTATCACTGTCAACAGTCAAGATCATCACTATTATGAATATCATCAATATTGGCAGTCAATATCAGAAATCAGAGACTAAACTGAATTAAGAGTTAACCAAATAAAGGATAATCCACAAAAGCAACATCATTCAGAATATAAAAGATAACCAAATAGTTTTACAAACCAACGGAGGAAAGGAAATAAAATCCTTAATACAGAGCACATGAAATGTTTAAAATGCAAAAGATGCAAAAGTCTATTATGAACTACCATCCTAATCATGAAGTGCAATTGCCGAGAAGTGCCTAAATTGTGATCTTGGACGATCCAAACCTCCTCCTTGTTAGGCGAAACTGAGCAGGATCCACTTCTTCCTCTTCAGTTTCCTCATCATCATCCTCTTCAGTTTCCTCTTCAGTTGTTGGAGCCTTTCCCTTGTCTTGTGACTGAGAACTGGAAGCACGAAACTCTGGAGTGGTTTCAGTACGAAGAAGTTTGCTCAGTTGGCTCAGTTCTAGGTTCCTTTTAGTGTACATTTTCATTATCTTGAGGAACAGGAGGCACAAGCAAATTCCTTTTGTCAATGAAGGTGACTTGTTGGTCGGGTGACATGGTCATCATCAGACCATCTTCAAAGAGTAGGATGTGTTGTTTGAGGTTCTCAAGCAAAGAAATAACCTCAGAGTTAGATGAAGAGGGTTTAGTGGCTGACCTTCTAGGAAGGATAGTAAAGGATGAGACATACATGGACTGATCTCGAGGAGTTCTAGGGGAGACAGGTGTTTCATGATGATTCTTTCTCCTAAACTCCAAAATAGTTTCCTTGTAGCACCATTTACCATAAAAAAATTTCAGATTTTTTCTTTCAAATATGCCTTTGAAAAGATAGTAGATGTACTTTCTTTTGGTGATTTGCCAGTGAAGGAAATTTTGAAATGAGCAAAGATTGGGTTCAGAAATTTTTCATAGGAAAATTTTCTACGGGCTATCAATGCTGATTTTGAGTAAGAATTTGCACATAACAAAGCCGAAATCAATTCAAATTTTTTCAAGAAGCAGTAAAATAGGTAAATCTCCATTTTGTTGGCATATGTCCTATGACCATCAGTAGGAACCAACAGATTTGAAATTATAGAGAAGGTGATCAAATTTTGAGGACTGAGATCCTCCAATCTTGCCTCAGCAGGAGTATTAAAATGAGTTTGAAAATAAGTCATCAGTTTTGCAACATGAAAATAATGATATGCAGAAGAAAATTCTTCATATGAGAAAAAGTTTACAATTTTTCCTTTAAAATCATTTTCAATTTTGATTTTCAGAACAGTGTTGACAATGTCAAGGTTTAACTCTATATCAATAGAATTGACACGTGAAACTAGATCAGTGTGTGATCTACCCTTTCTAAGGTTGGCAAAGAATTGATGAAGCATGTTAGGTAATAAGTATTGGGAATAGTCAGAATATGAGTCCATTTTTGGAAAGCAAAAAAGTTCAAGAATAAGTTCAAGGTCAAACTTAAGGAATTCAGAAGAGAGAATGATTTTTGAGTGATAAAGCCTTTCTGTGAAATCCATTCGAAACTCTCCCTAACATCATCATCAATGAACTTTGGTAGTGGGGTAGGTTCCTCTGTAATCTGAGCATCAAGTTGCTCTTTGGCAGTTCGTTTCCTCTTTCCGCTTAGTGGAGTATCATGTACATCGGTTTATCCACCAGACCTTGTTCTTGGTGACTGCTGATGGAAGTCTCAGTGGCTTGCTGATTCTCAGCATTTTGCTCAGCAGTCTGCTGTTCCCCAATTTGCTCAACAGAAGGGTCAGCAGTTTGCCTTTCCTTAGTTTGAGCAGTTCCCTTCTTTTTAGCAGACCGTTTTCCCTTTTTACTATGAGATTCAGTCCCTTTTCTAGGTGATTTCGTGACGGATGTGTCAACATTAGTAGGCTGCTCCAGTTCCTCTTCACTATCACTGACAGGAGGCAATGCAGTTTGTTCAGCGGAAATAGTTTGCTGTTCCTCTGAATGTTTCTTTTGGGCCGAACCTTTCCCTTTTTCACCATGTTTTTTTATTCCTTTCTTTGAAGATTTGGTGGTGGATGGTTTATCAATGTCAATGTCTTCATCCCTCAACTTGAACCTTGTGGTGCGTCCGGCACTGACAAACCCTCCTCTAATTCTTACCATGATGAGATGCAGGATGTTTATATTGCAGAATACGATGCAAATGTGTATGAGAGTAACTTAGAGTGCGAATGGACTATAACAAATGTTTGACTCGTCCAAAGAGAGTAAAATTTTGGGTAGTTAGAGTTACGGGTGAGAATTGGGATTTATGGGGTAGTTGACAGTTAGAGAAAGTTATGAGGGGTAATGAACGGGCAAAAGGAATGTAATGGTTTCGGATAAATCAATTTCTCGAAACTTATTCAGAAGAGAGATGAATTTTGAATTTGAAATTGGGAGAAGATGAAGAGTTGTGTCCGAAACAACGGTAAGAAAAATGAACTGACTAAAGGAAGGGACTGTCTTATAAGACGCAATTTTTGAATGTCGAACGGCCGAACGAAGTGAAGCGTCTGACACAACTGTCCGAAACAGAACTTTCTGAAAAAGTGATCAAGAACACTGTCGGACGTCCGTTCTAACGCATCGGACATCCGATAAAGGGTGACCAAAGAATTTTTATAATATTTTTTCTGAAATGCCCAATTTTGTTCTTAAAAACACAAATTGATCCAGTGGTAAGACTTTTGTGAGAGTATCAGCAATTTGATCTTTTCAGTAGATATATTGAACACGAATTTCACTCTTTTGGACAAGATCGTGAATGAAATAATGCTTTATGTCTATATGTTTTGTCCTCAAATGTTGAATGAAATTTTTTGTCAAATTTATGACACTAGTATTAACACAATACATAGGCACACAGTCATACATTAATCCAAAATCATTCAATGTATTTTGTGACAGCCCACCTTCCCCTAAGGCGAACCAAAGGGTTTGGCGGACCGCCTGCCCAGCTCTTGCCAGGATTACGAAGTCGATCACACAAACCCTAGATTATGCACGATCGAAACCAAAGAAAACAAACACTCGGAGGCTACTATGCCGATTACACACAACTAAAATGTTCCGAATGATTACAAGTAGTATCTCAAACGAATACACCTAATATACATGCTTAAACACTTAAGTACATACATAAAAAGTTGTATAAGTCAAAACGTGATACTTGATAAAAGCAACTAGGGTTTTGATTACAACAGAGCGTAACAAAATAACATTTACACTAGCTTGACACTTTCTTCAAAATCATGGTTCAAAAGTGTTTGTTCCCTGTAAGGAAAACAAAGATAACGGGAAGGGGGTGAGCTTACGCTCAATGAGGTACTAGAAGTACAAGTAGTCATGAATCATTGACATTTCACGTATCAATCATGCAGTTATACACACCAGATAGGGAAATAAATAAACACTTCAAATGGAAAGGATACAGGTGGCTCTCAGGAGCCAAGGTTCTCATTGCTTCACCAGAGCTTGATCAAATAGTAGTTGACACTCCGTCAACTTTCAAATAAAGTAACCCGTCCAGTAGAGCACCACTTTAACGCCGATTCCGTCCACCAAACATACCCCTCACCGGGCCCGAACACCTCAGCAGTACAGTGGGTGGTAATACTCGAGTATACCGGAAATCCAGAGTCTCCAATACCCAAAGATTCCCTAGAGTGGACTACCGTGGTTCGTTATCTAATCGACCGGCCCTTGCCGACTCGACTCAAGTAACTAGCCCCCGGTTTTGAGCTCAAAGGTCATAGAATGGTCGTTGGATTTAATTCTCCAAACGACATCAACAAATACAGAAAACAGGTACAGATAACAGATACAGAGAACAAATACAGATTTATACAGTATACAGGAACCAGAATAACCAGATGAGAGAAACGAGTGTGATAAAGTACACCCTCGTTTCATACGAAGCATACAAAAGTCACAGATAATCAAGTTGCAAGTTGCAAGTACAGATGAATCAGATAAGCACCAATTTCAGGGGATGGTACACTCACCAGTTCACACAAACAACTTCAAACGTTTCCTCCCGAAGTACTCGGATCACCGGCACGTCCTAAACCACCAAGGTAAAACAATTGAGACTCGATTACGAGTCATATGCCTAACCAAGTAAATTACCAAAGCAATACAAAAGTGTAGTTGTGGAGTGAAAAAGTAGTAGTAGTTGGTCCTAAAGACATGAACGATCCAAAACCCTTCACTTCTACCCAAAACCATGCCTACAATGATCTACTAACTCCAAATTTTAAAGTGCAAAATGAAAGTAGGACTAATTCGAGGAAAACAGGATTTTCCAGTTTTGCGCGCCATCACTTGAAAAATCATATCTCACGATTCTTAAGTCCAAAATTGATAAAATTTATATCGTCGGAAAATAGACTCAAAGGGGTAAAATTTCTTAGAAGACATGTTTATAAGATTCAAATCACAAGTCAGTCAAATTCGAGCCTCAAATCGCAGCTTCATCCAGTAAAAGACAGAACAGGTAGGTAATTTCAGTCAACTTTGAAAAATCACTATAATTCGTACAAACAGAAACAGGGTCTGAAATTTTCACAGTTTATAGTACTATGAGTCTAGTTTAAAACGCAACAAACAGAACTCAATTCCGATATTTCTACAACCAGATATAGCAAATTTCCCAAAACTGCTCAAGGGTTCCTGCGAAAATTTTGACAGCACCTCCCTTGTTTTCCCTTACTTTTCCATCCTACAAACCACATCAAACTCAATCCAATTCAGCCACAATTTCACATATAAATCATAGGCAATGAAACACATCTAATTAGGGCCACAATACCCTTCAATTTGAGCTAATTAGTGGCTCTCAACCCAAGCACAATAAGGTCCCAACTTGAAACCCTAATGCTGAAATTTACCGTATAAGCTGAAATTTTCCGCAATTAACCACAATTAACGCATAATAGCTCCAAATTACACCATATTAAGCCATCAATCCAAGCCAACTATGATTATCTTATGAAAACAGAAAAATTTCCAAGAAAATAATAAATTCACCAAACTTCACCTTAAAACCATAAAATCATCCATAAAACAAGCTCCTTAACCACTATAAGCCACTAATTCACCATTATTATGGACAAAAGTTAAGTTCCAAGCAAAATACCTTAATCCTCAAGAAAGGTAGCAACTTAGAGCTTTCCTTTGCAAAAATAACTCCACAAGCACCTTAATCTTCCTTAGTAAGCGATTTCTACGGAGGTTTTTGGAATTTTATCGGTTGGATTTCGAATTTTGGACAAGAAATTGAAAGAGAAGTTGAAGCTTTCTCTCCCTTTCTCTCTCTCAAATTTTCGGCCACTATGAAGCATAAATGAAGATGATTTTGGTCAAAGTTTGGTTTTAGTAAAGTTAAGGAAAAGTTAGGCAAAACTTGGCCCAATCCCGTCGCGACACGTGGCACTTTTGGATTTCTTTCTTATCCTTTAGCTTACTAATGATCAAATATCTAACCAACCTCTAATTATCTCTTAGCACTCAGTAATTTAATGCCTTACTGCACAACTTAACCTAATTGGCCGAATTTCTCTCACTTAACGCACTAGCGGGTCCCACATCCGCTATTCGCTCCAAATCTCTCGTGAACTCACTTATACTAGAAAAATGGTTTAAAAACTATATTTACTTATAAAATATATGTAAAATGAATATATTAAAGAAAATAAAAAAAATGTGTGCACAAAAATCGATAAAACCCTAAAACCCTAAAATCGGATTTTTGTCTTCCTCGAGTTCTCACATATTTTTATCCACAATAATTGAGCACAACAAGCTCCGACGGTAATATATTCCGTTTTCGATTGTAGACAAGGAAATAGCATTTTGTTTCTTACTAAACCAAAACACTAAACAATTACTAAAAAAGTGACATGTTCCAATTGTAGTTTTTTTATCTATCCTACAACCGCCAAAATCAGCATCTAAAAAAATCATATAAAGGGAACTCATGACATTTAGGATACCAAAGACCGTAATTTAAGATTCCTTTTAGATATCTAAAGATTTTTTTCACTGCATTGAAGTGAGATTCCTTTGAACAAGATTGAAAACGAGCAACAAGCAAACAGCAAACACAATATCAGGTCTATTTGCAGTTAAGTAAAGTAAACTAGCAATCATACCTCTATATTTTTTTTCATCAACTTTTATACCTTCTTCATCCGTGTCAACCTCGGTAGATGTGCTGTAGACACCAAATTTTTAATTTTAATTTAATTTTTTTTATTGATTAAATGATAGTCAGGGGTTTTTTTAAATTTTAAATTTAATTTAATTTTTATTTTTTACAAATTGGATTCGTTATTTTCATTTTCATTGCTAAGATATTTTGTATTAAATTTCAGAAAAAAGAAAATTTTTACAGAAAGTTGTTTTAATCATTTTTTATTCAATTTCAAAAATATATATACAATTTGCATTACAAATTTTCAATTTTTTGTTTTAATTTGTTTTAAATTTTGTTCGATTTTTGAAGAAAAATGATAAAAAATAATAAGAAAAATGTGTGGATAGGTAGAAGTTTGCATGTGGGACAAATGTCCCTTTCTTTATTTGACAACACAACACCTAGAAGGTGAGGTGTTGGGACACATTCGGGCTTAAGGAAATTTTAGAAGGAAAATAAAAATACAAAAAGGAAGGAATGGCGGCTAAGGCAGCTGGGGGCGAAAAAGAGTAGAAAGGCTTCGGCTGGGCAAGAAAAAAGAACGAGAGAGAGAAAAAAACAGAGCAAGAAGAAAGCAAAAACAAAAAAAAATGGAAAGGGAAGATTCGGACGGCAAAGGAGAGGAAACCAAAAAGAGAAAAGGAAGTAAAACAAGAGGGGAAGCGAAAAAAAAGCAGAGGAACGAAAAAGAAATAAGAGAAGAGGGCGGCAGACAAAAGGGGGCTTCGTCTGGAGGGATGAAAAAACAGGGATAGAGAGAACAGAGAGAGCTTCGTCGAAGAGCAAAGAAAAAGCAAGGAAAAGAGAAAGAAAAGGGCGGCTAGAGGTTGAGGAAGTTGAGAGGCTTGGAAAGGAAAAGAGAGAAAAACCAGAAAAAGGGTTGAGGAAAAAACAGGGCAACGAGGGAGAAAAAACAGAGGGAGGCTTCGGCCAAAAGGGGAGGAAAACAAAAAGAACGAAAAAAAAAGAAAAGGAGCCACGGACGAGAGGAAAAACAGAGGAGGTCTTGGGGGCGGCGGAACAAGAAATCAGTAAGAGATCGATTGGGGCGGCGGAGGAGAGTGAAAAAAAGAAACGAAAAAGCCAAGAAAAAGAGAAAGCAAGAAAACAGAGCAAGAAAAGGAAAGGAAGAGTTTCGGGGGAGTTGGGAGTAACGAGAGAGCCAAAGAGAAAGCCTTATCAGAGGAGAAACGAGGGAAAGGAAAAAGGCTAAGAAAAGAACGAAGGAGCGGCTGGAAAAGGCTGGAACTGGTGGGAATCAGCGACCATCATCACCGTCAATCATCACCTGCAAAGCTTTGTAAGTTTTTTCTTCCTTCAAGTTTCAGTTTTTTAAGCATGGACGCTTGAAGCTCTCTGTTGTGTTTTTTATCGCAATTGTTTGATGGACTGCCTACGTTTTTCTGAAAGATTACTACTTTGTTTGTTGATGGGGTTGAAATTTCTGATTTTTCTGACAATTTTGAGGCTAGCCGTGACTTCATTTGAGCAAGAATCTAGTGAAACTTTAATGCCCATTTGCTGTTCGATGAAATGCTCGATTGAAACCCGTAATTTATCCCTTTCTGGTGTCTCGGCATCCATATGAAGCGATAATTTCTGTTGTGTGTGAGAAATTTGATTGAGATGTTGTAGATTTTGGGGTTCTACTGTACGAATTGAGGGATTAATTCGATTTTGTTAAGGCCCCTAGCCTGTTTGATAAATGGTCTCTGCGAAAACTTGAACCCAAGAAAACAAATCTAGAAAAACGACTTGTCTGCATTTTGCATGTGAAGAAAACGAATCGACAGCAAGTTCAATGTTTTGTCAAAACATAATTGATTTCATGGTAGAAAGAAAGAGTTTTGAGAGATTTTTATGTTCAAACATTTTCTTTTGCATCCCTTTTCCGTTCTTTTTCTTATTCTTATCCTTTCTATTGTATGAATTTGGATTATGTCATGAGGTTGAGTTCATGTGAGTTTATTTTCTTTTGAGAATGGCAATTGAACTTTCTTGGTGTTTTCCGTCTGTGAAGAAGGGCGAAATGGCAGTCTAATGTTAAGCTTTTGTTGCTGGGTTCTTGAACCATTTCTTTTCCCTTTGCTGCATTGATTTCAGATGATTTCCTTGCCCATGAATTTTGTTGTGTTGGTGAATCTTTGATGATTGAATGATGGAAGTAGAGCCCACAAGTTGCATGCTATTGTTAGCTTCGGGTAGTTGATGAACAAGAAGAAGAGAAAGTTGCAAAAAGAAAGCTTTGTTAGGTTGCATGAAATTTTTTTAATTACATTTTAACCCCTTAATTTTTGCCTAATTTCACGGTGGGCCAAAAAATGGAAAAATCTAGCTAATTTCGCCCTGTTTAAGTTTAATCCTCCTTTTGTATGTTTTATGTGACTTTTTGGGTAGATTAATTTTGAGATTTTGGGATATAATTAGGTTCTAATAATTTCTAGTTATCTCATTATCTTGTTGGGTTTAATAAAATTAGATGAGAATTGAATTAGGTTTATTTTAATTGAGTTTTGATGGTGGGTCTTGTCTATTTTTATTGGGTTTTGTTTGTTTATTTTCTGGGTTTGTAATTTGGGCTTGGGGAGTTAAAACCCATGCATTTTATTGGGTTTACTTGATAAAAATAATAGACGGACCCGCTCCTTTTGCCTTGGACCTTCGGTTGGGCTTTGGAAGCTCCGGCCCAAATAAATAGGGAAACGGCCCAATGGCCTGTTAAGTCAAGAAGTCTGATGGCAAAATTTCATTCCAGTCCCTCAACTTTTGAATAATTTTGCTATGGCCCTAAAAACTTCCATTTTCTTTCAATCAAGTCATTAATTTAATTTCAAATAGATCCCTAAACTTTATTTTTATTTAATTTTGACCCTGAATCTTTGTAATAATTATAATTTGACCCTCATAACTTTATTAATTTTTGCAATTAAGTCCTTGCTTGCTTTAATTTCTTAAAAGTAGGTTGTTTTCATGATTCAATTGATTCAATTTCATATTTATTTCCATTTTCTTATGATTATTTGTTAATTAAAGTGATGTCTTGACCTTTTCTTTGTTTTTGGAGGGTAAGTAAGATAAATTTCACTTCATTAGGCAATCAATTCAAAGGAGGTACACTTTACTCCTTATTTCGATTTTATTTGACCCTATGTGCTCCCTATGTGATTCTAAGTGTGCAATTGCATGATTCTGAATGTTTTATTTTTATTTCATTTAGTCACTTTATTTGCTTCAATTTTGTATATTTATTTTAATTTAATTTGTAATTATTTGGAAGGGCATTTAAATGCCAAAACTGTAATAGTTAGGTATTTATTTTACTTATTTATTTCCCCCTTTTAGATTGTAGTTAGGATCCCCAAATGTAATAGTTAGGGTTTTATTTGCTTTATTTGCTTTGTGTGTTTTGCATGCCTATGTGTTACGTGTTTGCCGCTTTTCTAGGATCTTGCATCTAGATATCATGCTTATGTATTATGTGTTTTGTGTGATTTATGTGTTTATTTGCTTTATTATGTTTTACGTGATTTATTTGATTACAATAAATGTGAGACGTCACCACATTAATCCAACGCTAGTTATGGCCCCCTTTTTTCGATTCCACACTAGTCCAACGCTAGTTGTGGCCCTTGGTTCGGATTTTCCACTAGTCCAACGCTAATGAGGACTCATAGACATGGGTTAGTCCAACGCTAGACCCTTAAGAATCCTTCGCGCGTTAGATCATATTTGTGTGATAAATCATTACATTTCATGCATGTTTTCTATCTTTTAGAATCTTTTATCATTTTGCATAACATTTCCCTTATATGTATATTTCTTATCCCATGTTCCCCCTTATATGTATATCGCTTGTCCTATATTTTTCCTTATATGTATATTCCTTATCCCTTTTTGAATGAAAATATAACATTAGATTTGCATTTCATTTAAGAGTTAGAATTAGGATAGCACATTTGCTTGATTAGATTAGGAAATAAACCCTTGAATATGGGATATGGACGAGTTTGGCTTTCTAACCTTAGCACGCTTATATTCCCTCTATTAAAGGGAAAATTGAGTCACGAACATTAGTTCCCCGCACCCGTTATGATGCATCCCTTTAGGTCACGTATATTTGTATATTATTATTTTACTTTTCTTTTCTTAGAGTATCATATTTTTGCATTATTCGTGAACTCTTCAAAAGGTCCCTATTGGGCATCACAATTAATGTGATTGGCACCTATTAAGTTTTGAAGAAATATTTTGACCCCTCAATACCCTCTTAGGTCTAGGATTTGCATTTATATAGTGCGTCCAAATGTGATAAATTTTTAGGTTAAAAATAAGAAAACTCTTGACTAAATCACGCAACTAGTCTTGGCTAGATTGAGAGGGTGCCTTGGATTTTTTCCTTGCCTTCCTTCTCTTCAAATGTGATTCCCGAATCTTTTTCTTTGATTTACGTAGATTTGGAGTCGTTTAAAAAGGATTTTCTACTTTTTTTTCTTTAAAAAATTCATTTTAGGTGACTTGGTACACCTCAACTCAATATCAAGTGGCGACTCCGATTTTTATTCAAAACCCTTTTTAAACTTTATTTTGGGTCAAACCGTCGCATTTTCAAAGTCCCATTTAGACCCTTTTCATTTTCCTTATTTATTTTCTAACAAATCAAAAAAACATTTTTTCAAATTAAAATCAACCAAAAATCCATTTTCTTAAAACACGTTATTTTTCTTATTTTAAAATGGGGCGCGACATGTGCACATAGGTGTTCCAACTTGCTTTGAATTTTTTATTCCGAATCTTTTGAGCAACTCCTCAGTGTATTTAGTTTGATTAATGAATGTTCCTTCTCGGGTTTGAATCACTTGGAGCTCAAGGAAGAAATTTAATTCTCCCATCATACTCATCTCAAACTCTGTTTGTATAATTGTGAAAAATTCTTGTAGAATCTTTCATTAGTAACACCAAATATAATATCATCCATATAGATTTGCACAATTAAAAGATCACTTGAATTTTGTTTAGTAAAAAGAGTGGTATCTACAATATCTCTTTTAAAATCATTTTCAACCAAAAAATCACTTAAACGTTCATACCATACTCTTGGAGTTTGTTTTAATCCATACAAAACTATTGAGAGTTTGAACACATGATTTGGATAAATCTCATTTTCAAAATCGGGAGGTTGGTCAACATATATTTCTTGATCAATAAAGCCATTTAAGAAAGCACTTTTAACATCTATTTGAAATAGTTTGAAATTCTTGAAACATTCAAAGGCCAAAAACATTCTAATTGATTCTAGTCTGGCTACAGGTGTAAATATTTCATCAAAATCTATTCCTTCTTCTTGAGCATACCCCTTCGCTACAAGTCTAGTCTTATTCCTTACTATTTCACTTTTGTAATTCATTTTATTTCTAAATACCCATTTTGTGCCAATGATAGGATGATTTTGAGGTCTTTCAACTAATGTCCAAACCTTGTTCCTTTGAAATTGATTTAGTTCCTCTTCCATAGCTAAAATCCAACTTACATCTTTCAAGGTATCAACAACATTTTTAGGTTCAAAATGTGAGACTAATGCAAAATTATCCATCAATTATTTAGAGGAGGAACGAGTTCTGATCTTCTCAGATGGATCACCAATGATAAGCTCTATAGGATGGTTTTGAACAAATTTTCAAATTCTTGGAAGATCATTAGGTGTACCAACATCCCTGTCATTATCTTCCAGTGCTGGACTAATTTGAGAACCATCTTCCTTTGAATCATTTTCTGGTGAAACACTATCTTGATCATTAATTCTGAGTTTCTTTAGTTCTCCTTGAACACCTGCATCATCATCTTCACCATAAATTTTGGAAATATCACCATTAGATTCATCAAAAGTGACATGTATAGCTTCCTCTATAACGAGAGTCCTTCGATTATAAATTCTAAAATCTCTTTTATTTTCACAATAACCCAAGAAAATTTCTTCATCAGATTTTTTATCAAACTTTTCAAGATGCTCCTTGATGTTTAAAATGAATCATTTGCAACAAAAAATTTTGAAATATCCAACAATAGGCTTTTTATCAAACATTAACTCATAAGAGATTTTGTTTAAAATTGGTTTCAAGAGAACTCTATTCATAGTATAGCAAGCTGTATTTATGGATTCAGGCCAAAAATATTTTGACAAGTTGCATTCACTTAACATGGTTCTTGCTGCCTCTTGAAGAGTTTTATTCTTTCTTTCAACAACTCCATTTTGTTGAAGAGTTCTTGCAGTAGAAAATTCATGTGTAATTCCATTGTTATCACAAAATTTTGGAAAGCCACAAAAATGAAATCCTGAGCCATTGTCACTTCTGATCTTGATGATTTTTAACCCAATTAGATTTTTGAACTTTTGCAAATAATGAAACAAAGTTTTTGAAGGCATCATCTTTGTGTGTAAGAAACATCACCCAAGTGTATCTAGAATAATCATCAACAACAACAAAGCAATATCTTTTGCCACCTAAGCTAGCAATTTGTGTAGGACCAAATAAATCAAGATATAAAAGTTCTAAAGGTTTTGTGGTAGAAACACATTTCTTGAGTTTAAAAAAAACTTTGACTTATTTTTCAAATTAACAAACACCACAGATTTTGTCCTTTTCAAACTTAATTTTTGGCAAACCTCTAACAAGTTCCTTTTTAGAAATCTCTTTTAGCAAATCCATGTTGAAATGATAAAGCCTTCTATGCCATAACCAAGGGTTTTCATTTGCTACTTTAAGACATTTAAAGTTGAAAAAATCAACATTTTCAAGAACAACTACATAAATGTCATTTATTCTTATTCCTTTGAAAATAGTATTAAGTTTTGAGTCAAGAATAAGACATTCATGCTTTTTGAATAACACTAACAGATTTCTATCACACAGTTGACTAACACTTAACAAGTTATAATTCAAATTATCAACTAAAAGAACATTGTAAACAAAAGTTTGACCATTCTTACCAACATCACCAATTCCAACAAAAGTTTTGGCTTTATTATTATCTCCAAAAGTTACATTTCCGCTTGATTTTGGCTTAAATTTGATAAATTGTGATGGATCACCAGTCATATACCTTGAACATCTACTATCTATGAACAATTTTAATTTCTTAACAATATTCATCAAATTCACCTACACAAGAGTTAACAAGATAATATATGGTACCTTTTACTTTTTGGATCCTTGAGAGTTAGCATTATGTTTAACTATCCACATGCATTTCATACCATTTCTCATATTTTTTTTAGCATAGCAGTTACTCATCATGTGACCAATTTGACAACAAAAGCTGCACATAGTCAATGAATTATTTGCATGGACAGGTTTAACAAATCTGATTTGTCTTCTCTTGTAAATGGTAAATTCGTATGCATTGGAGTTCAATCTTTTTTCATGCATGCCACAAAGAGGTTTTGGTTCATTCCTTTGAAACCAGTTTTGTTTCTTGTGTTGAAGCAAATCATTAAGGTCATCCATTCTCCTTTTCAAGTTTCCTTATTCCTTTTTGAACAATTCACAAAACTTTGTTTTTCTATCCAGTTCAATATGCAAATCAGTCTCAATTCTTTTCAGGTTATCATTTTCAATTTTCAGATTCTTGTTTTGACGAAAAAGGTTTGCATTGTCTTGAATAAGAAAATTGATCTTTTGTTTTAGTTCCTTGTTTCTAACATAGGATTCTTTCAAACTATTATGCAGTCTCTCCATAAATGAATTAACATCATTATCAGATTCATCATCACTATCAAGTGGAGAGTTACAAGTAGTTACCTCATTATCACCAATGGCCATGAAAGCCATTTGGGCAGATTTCTCTTCTTTTTCGATTTCACCTTCTGAGTTGCAATCATTCCATGTAATTTGAAAGTTGTTGAATTTTAATTTTCGTTCAACCTTTCCTTCCTTCTTTTTCTTCATTGGACACTCACTCCCGTAGTGTCCAGGTTGGCCGCATTCAAAGCATTTATCAGTTTGCTTTTATTGAACTCTTGCTTCCCTTTGTTTCTTGGATTGTTGAGCTGATTTGGGAATGAGTTGCTATTTCCTCTTTTTCTAAATCTTCGTTTGTTGAGGATTCTTGAAACTTTTTGTGATGAGAGCTAGATCACTGTCATCAACTTCCGCATCTTCTCCATCCAAGGAGGTAAAATCATCTTCATCTTGAGATGCTTTTAGAGCAATACTCCTTGTTACTTTTGCATCCTCTTCCTCTTGCACTTTGGATTTAAGTTTCAGCTCATAAGAGGTTAGAAAATTTATAAGAGATTCAATAAGTAAGGAATTTAGATCTCTAACTTCTTCAATGACAATCACTTTACTCTCCCAATCCTTGGATAAAGCATTTAGAATTTTTCTAATTTTCTCACCTAGAGAGTATTGTAATGGTATAAAATATACGTCCTGATTCCACCTGAGTGATCCGTACCAACCTTGTAAAGTTGCCCGTCCCATTTTTTGTCTGTACTGGAAGCTCTGTTTTGAGCTACGAATTGATGCTCAAAAATGAGTTAGTTGTGGACAGATTTTGAGAATGATTTCTTCTAAGAAATTGTATCCTTATGAATTTAGTTTTCAACGCCACCAACCATGCTCAATTCCAAGTTGAATTGAGTGAGTTGTGGCCGAAGTTCGAAACTGACTTAGGGATTGAAAACCCTTTTTTTGGCTAGTTGATGACTTAACCTTGATTGGGACTTGTTATTTCGAATTTCTTGGTGTTAAACACCTATCAAATGTAATTTAGATGTTTCTTAGACTTTGTCTTCATAAATGAACCATGTTTGACAAAATTGCATTGGCCAAATGTTTGAGAAAGGAAAAACAAAAGTGCAAGACAGATTGCCTTGGAAATTTTGGAAACTTTAGTGGCTTTGTTAACTAGCTTCCCAAATGAATTTTTATATGTAATTTGACGGAGGAATAGCCCTTATATGGTAGGATAATACTGCCAAATTTGGCACCATTCCGAGTCTGTTTCGATACTCAACTAAAGTCACAAATTTCCAACTTCAAATCTGGAATTTGTCCAGTGAACTTCATTTTGCACCAACTTTGAGCTGCTATATCTTGGCGCTCGAAACTCTGATTCTTGTTCTGTTTACTGTGTTTTAAACCTTACTTGCAATTCTATTTGAGCACCAAATTTCAGAGGCTAGATCGAATTCTGTGATTTTTGCTGAATTTTCAAAGTTGGCCAAAAACCAACCCGAAACTGTCATGGTAAGCTTAAAGCAGCCACTTTGAGATGAGTTTTGAATATCTTCCATTCGGAATCATGAAAATGTGTTTTCTAGGAACTTTTAGTACTTTGACTCTAGTTTCCAACGGTATAAAGTTTCCAATTTTTGGACTTATGGAGCTCGAGATATGATTTTTCCAAATAGTTTCGCACCAAGCGCGAAATTTTCTGATTTTAAACAAAGCACTCTCTTAAACACTTTTAACCTTCCTTTGGGATGGTTGATCCGTTTTAGAACTAATTTCATGGTTAGATACAAGATTCTTTAGAACTTTAAACCTTTGTTTTAAATCTTGGTTTCTAAATGATTAACCCTCTTGAAGTGTTTTCTTGGTTGTTTAATTTCCTTGGTTAATGGCATCTTATTTTATACTTGAGAGATGGATTTCAACCTCTCTTTTTATGCCCTCGATTTCCATGAGTTTAAGATTTAAAAATGGAGCATCTTAACTTGAGTAATTTTTGGAGAATTTCACTAGTTTTCTACTCAAAATTTGGAACCTTTGACTTTGACATTTACAATGAAATTAGGGAAGTTAAGTTTTGACTACATTAGTTTGAAAATGTGAACGCTCTTTGTATTTTTAAATTCGGATGTGAGATTAGAAATTTTGAGGAATGAAAACCATCTACCTTTTTCTCGCTTTTCGTACTGAAAATAAAATTGGTACTTTCTTTTGGAATTGAGATTATTTACCAAGACTTAACTCGAAAGCGACTTGTGAGCTCGCTTTAAGCATTATTTCGATGATTTAACGAGAAAGACTCCTTTAACTTGACTTGAACTATGACTTTGAGAGTGAGGAGAGAGAAAATGTTTTCTTATTAACCTTGGTCGAGTACCTAGATAATCATGAATATGCATGTCTCAGGTGGTCACGAGAACGCTGGAGAGCTTGTTTGACTTCTCGTTTTGCTCCTCTTTGCCTTGACTTTCGGTGAGTGTCAAGTGCATGAATTGTTGATAAATGCTTTAATTGTTAATTAAGTATTATGGAATTGTTGAGACGAGTGCGTATTTTACCGCACTTGCTCTCCCTTAAGTGATGCTATAATTAAATTGTGCTATGTGAATTGCTATGTGAATTAAATGAAGTGTTGCTATTGCAAATCATATTTGTGTTGTGATGTCGAGTGGAGTGAACCTCCTCGATTTATTTGTATTCTCGTGGGGACGCCCTCGTCCTCTCTTTCTTTTAATTATGCGATACTTGTGACTTGAATACACATGATCGGAAATTGTTCATAAACATGTCTAAATCGTAAGCCCCGAGCGGATGCAAGCACCACACCAATTTAGGTGGGAGGTGTCTCTCATACCGTCTCAGTCATATAATCGGTTGATTGAACGATAGCAAGTACCACACCAATTTGGGTGGGAGGTATCTCTCATGTCGACTCAAAACCATAAACAATTAACCGGTTCTCTGAGCGATAGTAAGTACCATACCGATTCGGGTGGGAGGTACCTCTCATGTCGTCTCAGAATCACAAATCATTCTAACTCGATTGGAGCGATGACTCATCGACCACTGAGCGATAATAAGTACCACACCGTTTCGGGTGGGAGGTACCTCTCATGTCGACTCAGATCCATAAATCAAGCATAAATCGATTGGAGCGATATCTAATCGACCACTGAGCGATAGTAAGTACCACACCGTTTCGGGTGGGAGGTACCTCTCATGTCGACTCAGAACCATAAACATATAACTGATTCCCTGGACGATGGCATGTGCCACACCGATTCGAGTGGGAGGTACCTCTCATGTCGATTCAGAATCATAAATGGAATAAGTAAAGTTCTACGGACTTAATTACCCACTCGGGTGACGGAGTGCCATCACGAGGAGGTGTTAAATTGAATTTTGGCAAAGCAAGCGAAAATAAGCTGTTTTGTGAATTTTTACGAATTACTTAAATGTTATTGCTTTATTTCTCGCACAAGTCTTATTGCCATTTGAATTACGTGTTTGCATGATTTTCTTGGCCTCGCTAAGCGTCAGCTCACCCCATTAGTTTTGTTTGCCTTAACAGGAGCCGAAATGGAAGGAATTATGGAGAGGTCGACTTGACGGCCCTTTTGATTAGAATATTAATGTAATTGATTACACGACTTTTCGGAAACTGTATTTTGGAGAAAGTGATGTACTTTTGAGCACTTGAGTTGCAACACTTGAAAGTTTATTTATAGAAGTGACTTTTCTTACTTCGACTGTCATTCCTTAGTTGTTTATTGTAAGTTGAACTGAAATTGTATCGAGTCCTGGCGAGAGTTGGGCAGGCGTTCCACGGATACCCTTGGGTTCGCCCTTGGGAGAAGTGGGGGCGTTACAGTTGGTATTAGAATTTAGGTTTCAAATCCTTCAGAGTATCCTAGATTTAAAAGTTTAGGATGCCGGACTGTGGGATTTGATTGTGTATTATGTATAATGTGATCTTGGTGCTTGAGGTTGTAGTATCATTTTTGCTCACAAAATATTATAAGATTTTAATTTTCAAGTTAGTTTGGAAGTGAGTCAAGATTAGGAAATTTAAATGGTCATTTGGTGAGTTTAAGGGTTAGAATCTACACTTCCTTCATTATTTTGCTTGCTAACGTTCCGCCAGAAAAGTTGAACCATTTGAACAGTTTTGGATTTCATTTTGAACTTGGAAGTGAGACATCTTTTGCATTCCTTTTTGTTTGATTTATTACCCTAACCTGTATGGGAAACTTTCACCTTGAATCTAGCGAGAAAACTTGTATTCATTGAAAGTTTTAGGCTAAGAATTTAGAAAGTAACTTTGGCTTTTGGACTGAGTTTGGAGTTTATAATCATTTGAATGACGTGGTTTGGTATCATGGATTCTTCTAGTTTTGTCCCTAACTAGACTTATGATTTTTCGTTTTGATCCTGCCTAGGGTAGTAGGGATGGTGCTCGCCATGAGGCCTCTTGTATTTTGCCTACATGTACTCCTATATTTGTGGCAAATAGTTGCCTATGACTTGTATTTGATACTATTAACTCGTTGTATATACATTGACATGTGACATGACTTCTAACTTATGCAAATAGCTATGTTTTGATTTAAAGTGTTCTTGCAATGTGTACATGTTTTTCAATTCATGTGTTTATACTTTCCACTTTTATCATGCATTTAGAACCTTGCAAAATGAATCGGCAAGGACATGGACGGGGGCATGGGCGTGGGTTTCGGCAACCCCGCACTCCCGAAAGAGGTGAGGAATCCGCGACTGGACCAAACCAAAACCCTAGAAACGAAAAGGGTGATCAAATGGCTACTACCATTAATCGCATGATCGATATTCTTGAGTGCTTAGCTGAGCGCCAAGGACCTGAACTAGTCGACCAACTTAGGAACCAAGAGAGGGGTGAGGATAAAGCCCTAGAGCGATTCTTGAAGTTCGCTCCACCTAAGTTCCATGGAGGGTCTGATTCTGAAATAGCGGAAAATTGGTTTGAAAGGATGGTTGATATTTTTGCCGCTTTAGATTATACCGAGGAAAGGCAAGTGAATTTTGCCGTTTTTCAATTTGAAGGGGCGGCACGCTCGTGGTGGAATGTTGTTAGTGCAAAGTGGGAAAGAGAACAAACCCCTTGGACTTGGGTAAACTTTGAGAAGGGAGTTTAATGTCAAGTTCCTCCCGCCAATTATACAAGAAAAGAGGGAGGACGACTTTATTAAGTTGAAACAAGGATTATCAAGTGTGGTTGAATATGAGGAACGGTTCACCAAATTTTCTAAATTTGCCCCTGAGCTGGTAGTCACCGAACAGAAAAGGATAAGGAGGTTTATTCAGGGGTTAAATGTAGAAATCCAAGAATCCCTAACAGCAGCCCAGATTACCACTTTTACGGATGCCTTGGATAAGGCACAGAGGGTAGAAAATGTTAAGTCTCAATCTAAGGCTTTTCATGCTAGAAAGAGGGGCAATCCAAGCGATAACTCTAAACAATCCGAGAGGTCTAATCAACTCCTTAAAATAGGAAAAGGGCCTGGAGAAGTGAAGATGTCTGAAAAACCTGGAGAAATTCCGTCAAGCGAAACCTCGTCAAAAGGAAAATCAGAGTAGGAGAGGTCAACAAAAGAGGAAATTTCAAACTGATTAAGCTGTGACCCCTCACGTAACTTGCAGATACTGTGGCAAGATTGACCACACTGAAACCGAGTGCTGGAGAAAGCAAGGGAAATGCCTGAGGTGCGGTAGTACCGAGCATAAGTTTTCAAATTGCCCTAAAACTTCTAAGGGAGAAGGAAATTCTCAACAACCTGCTAAATCCACTGCAAATCAGTCGAGTGCCAGAAGAAATGATTAATACTGATGATTGTAAGAAGGATCCAAGTAGTGAAAACTCTATGAATGGGTGAATCTGACTCCACTCGACAAATAGGGATTGTAGTTTTACCCTAGCAAAATTGGGCAATTTTAGAGATTGTAATCTTTTGTATAGGGGGATGACATCCTTTTGTTATATATTACGACTGGGCATGTTTTGATCTTGTTGATTCCCCTTTTCTTTTGAAACGATTTGATGAACTTATTATAACTTAGTGTAACTATTATAATCTTTTTATGGCATATGAAAATTTCCCTTACTTTTAATTGATTTTACGGTTTATATGTATATGTAATCTTTTGCTCCACACCTCTAGACCTTGTAATAAGATCCTGAATGGTACCTGAGGATAGTTCAGTTCAATAAGTGAGTTTCGAATGGAAAAAGTAAGAGTAATGAAAATTGGTCACGTGAGGAAAAGGCCGGTAAAGATTTTATCGAAAGGTGAAAAAGTTAGAACGCAAGCAAATCCCTCTAACGAAGGGTTCATAGAGAGATTAGGGAATCGAGAAAGCAATTTAAGAAATTAAAGAAGAGACCGAAAGAGGTATTTAGGGTTATTCAAAAATCAATATATGAATTTCGAGGACGAAATTCTTTTAAGGAGGAGAGGATGTGAGAACCCAAAAATTTACTTATTTTATCTTATTTGACTGGCTATTTAGATATTTATCCACCCGTTTTCTCCGAATAATTTATTTCAACCATTTTAGAACCATTTACATGGAACTATGACTTGCATATATTTTTAAAATGTCCCGTTAATAAATTTAAATTTTGGAAAGCTCGTATACCGAGATTTAATGAATACGCGGTTGGAATGCAATATTTGATTTGAGAGTACAGTGACCTTGGAGATTTGAGAACTCATGCGTTAATCTTAAAATAGGTATTTTTATGATTAAATACTCAAGTAATAGTTAGTTATACTATCGTTATAAGAATTTCTTAGAAATTTCGCTTTATCGCGCACAAGTCGGAAGTTCGCGTTTTCGCGCGCGCGACTAATTGGAGGATTCTAGAAATTATTGATAGACTATTAAGAGTGAATAATATTAGTGTTAAAGTAAGTGCATTAGAGGTATAATGCACAAGTGAAACAAACTCGAGAGGAATCGAGCACGAAACGCGCGCGTGCGCGCACACGCGAGAGTTGACTTTTGAACCACCTTTTGGCCAACAACTTAAGCTTCTCAAGGAAGCTTCATTGGCAGCAATCTCTCTCTCTCTCTTCACTCTCAAACAGCCGGCCAACCAAGGAAGGAAAAGAACACCAAAAGCTCTTCCATTTCTTGCTTCATTCCTTCACCAAATCACTCCAAACTTTCAACCCATCTTGCAAATAACTTGAAGATTCACTTGAGCTAGGAGAGGGCTTCATTCTCACAGTTTTTCTTGGAGTTCAAAGGTCCAAAAATTTCTGTTTTAGCAATCCAAAGAGGTAACCAAGAATCAACCCCTTGAATCTTCGATTATATACGTTAGATTGCACTTATACGGTTGTAGATTCATGTGGGTAGCTTTATATTGTTGGAAATCTTGTGAGTGGGCTCTATGAACTCCCACTATGGCTTGATGGACTGATTTGATGAGTTTTGATGTTATTAATATTGGATTAGTGCTTAAATTAGTAGAAATAAGTGATATTATGGATGATAGCTCAAAGGAGGTGAAGGGGAGAATTTTTCCATTTCTGCCCCTGTGAATGCCGTGGCCCTTAGAGCAAATTTTGTGGTTCTAATGACTTTTTTATGATGTATACATGTTGTGTGGGTTGTGTGGAAGGTTTCCACAAAATATTACGTGATTTGGATGGTTAAATGTTGTGATTTCGAAAATTCATCAAAACTGGAAACGGGTGTCCAGTGTACTCTGGCAGTGTTTTGTTTCGGTCATAACTTTTTCCTCCGATGTCGAAATCGAGTGCCGTTTGTGGCACTGGAAACTAGACATTCCCAGATTTCCAATGGTATAAAATTCACGTCCTGATTCCACCTGAGTGATCCGTACCAACCTTGTAAATTTGCCTGTCCTGTTTTTCGTCTGTACTGGAAGCTCTGTTTTGAGCTGCGAATTGATGCTCAAAAATGAGCTAGTTGTGGACAGATTTTGAGAATGATTTCTTCTAAGAAATTGTATCCTTATGAATCTAGTTTTCAACGCCACCAACCACGCTCAATTCCAAGTTGAATTGAGTGAGTTGTGGCCGAAGTTCGAAACTGACTCAGGGATTGAAAACCCTCTTTTTGGCTAGTTGATGCCTTAACCTTGATTGGGACTTGTTATTTCGAATTTCTTGGTGTTAAACACCTACCAAATGTAATTTGGATGTTTCTTAGACTTTTCTTCATAAATGAACCATGTTTGAGAAAATTTCATTGGCCAAATGTTTGAGAAAGGAAAAACAAAAGTGCAAGGCAGATTGCCTTGGAAATTTTGGAAACTTTAGTGGCTTTGTTAACTAGCTTCCCGAATGAATTTTTATATGAAATTTGATGGAGGAATAGCCCTTATATGGTAGGATAATACTGCCAAATTTGGCACCATTCCGAGTCTGTTTCGATACTCAACTAAAGTCACAAAGTTTCCAACTTCAAATCTGGAATTTGTCCAGTGAACTTCATTTTGCACCAACTTTGAGCTGCTATATCTTGGCGCTCGAAACTCTGATTCTTGTTCCGTTTACTGTGTTTTAAACCTTACTTGCAACTCTATTTGAGCACCAAATTTCAGAGGCTAGATCGAATTCTGTGATTTTTGCCGAATTTTCAAAGTTGGCCAAAAACCAACCCGAAACTGTCTTGGTAAGCTTAAAGCAGCCACTTTGAGATGAGTTTTGAATATCTTCCATTTGGAATCATGGAAAAGTGTCTTCTAGGAACTTTTAGTACTTTGAGTCTAGTTTCCAACGGTATAAAGTTTCCAATTTTTGGACTTATGGAGCTCGAGATATGATTTTTCCAAATAGTGTCGCACCAAGCGCGAAATTTTCTGGTTTTAAACAAAGCACTCTCTTAAACACTTTTAACCTTCCTTTGGGATGGTTGATCCGTTTTAGAACTAATTTCATGGTTAGATACAAGGTTCCTTAGAACTTTAAACCTTTGTTTTAAATCTTGGTTTCTAAATGATTAAACCCCTCTTGAAGTGTTTTCTTGGTTGTTTAACTTCCTTGGTTAATGGCACCTTATTTTATACTTGAGAGATGGATTTCAACCTCTATTTTTATGCCCTCGATTTCCATGAGTTTAAGCTTTAAAAATGGAGCATCTTAACTTGAGTGATTCTTGGAGAATTTCACTAGTTTTCTACTCAAAACTTGGAACCTTTGGCTTTGACATTTACAATGAAATTAGGGAAGTTTTGAATAAGTTTTGACTACATTAGTTTGAAAATGTGAACGCTCTTTGTATTTTTAAGTTCGGATGTGAGATTAGAAGTTTCGAGGAATGAAAACCATCTACCTTTTTCTCGCTTTTCGTGCTGAAAATAAAATTGGTACTTTCTTTTGGAATTGAGATTATTTACCAAGACTTAACTCGAAAGCGACTTGTGAGCTCGCTTTAAGCGTTATTTCGATGATTTAACGAGAAAGACTCCTTTAACTTGACTTGAACTATGACTTTGAGAGTGGGGAGCGAGAAAATGTTTTCTTATTAACCTTGGTCGAGTACCTAGGTAATCATGAATGTGCATGTCTCAGGTGGTCACGAGAACGCTGGAGAGCTCGTTTGACTTCTCGCTTTGCTCCTCTTTGCCTTGACTTTCGGTGAGTGTCAAGTGCATGAATTGTTGATAAATGCTTTAATTGTTAATTGAGTATTATGGAATTGTTGAGACGAGTGTGTATTTTACCGCACTCGCTCTCCCTTAAGTGATGCTATAATTAAATTGTGCTATGTGAATTGCTATGTGAATTAAATGAAGTGTTGCTATTGCAAATCATATTTGTGTTGTGATGTCGAGTGGAGTGAACCTCCTCGATTTATCTGTATTCTCGTGGGGACGCCCTCGTCCTCTCTTTCTTTTAATTATGCGATACTTGTTACTTGAATACACACGATCGGAAATTGTTCATAAACATGTCTAACTCGTAAGCCCTGAGCGGATGCAAGTACCACACCAATTTAGGTGGGAGGTGCCTCTCATACCGTCTCAGTGCTATAATCGGTTCATTGAACGATAGCAAGTACCACACCAATTTGGGTGGGAGGTACCTCTCATGTCGACTCAAAACCCTAAACAATTAACCGGTTCTCTGAGCGATAGTAAGTACCACACCGATTCGGGTGGGAGGTACCTCTCATGTCGTCTCAGAACCACAAATCATTCTAAGTCGATTGGAGCGATGCCTCATCGACCACTGAGCGATAGTAAGTACCACACCGTTTCGGGTGGGAGGTACCTCTCATGTCGACTCAGATCCATAAATCAAGCATAAGTCGATTGGAGCGATGTCTCATCGACCACTGAGCGATAGTAAGTACCACACCGTTTCGGGTGGGAGGTACCTCTCATGTCGACTCAGAACCATAAACATATAACCGATTCCCTGGACGATGGCATGTACCACACCGATTCGGGTGGGAGGTACCTCTCATGTCGATTCAGAATCATAAATGGAATAAGTAAAGTTCTACGGACTTAATTACCCACTCGGGTGACGGAGTGCCATCACGAGGAGGTGTTAGATTGAATTTTGGCAAAGCAAGTGAAAATAAGCTGTTTTGTGAATTTTCACGAATTACTTAAATGTTATAGCTTTATTTCTCGCACAAGTCTTATTGCCACTTGAATTACGTGCTTGCATGATTTTCTTGGCCTCACTGAGCGTCAACTCACCCCATTAGTTTTGTTTGCCTTAACAGGAGCCGAAATGGAAGGAATTATGGAGAGGTCGACTTGACGGCCCTTTTGATTAGAATATTAATGTAATTGATTAGACGACTTTTCGGAGACTGTATTTTGGAGAAAGTGATGTACTTTTGAGCACTTGAGTTGCAACACTTGAAAGTTTGTTTATAGAAGTGACTTTTCTTACTTCGACTGTCATTCCTTAGTTGTTTATCGTAAGTTGAATTGAAATTGTATCGAGTCCTGACGAGAGTTGGGCAGGCGTTCCACGGATACCCTTGGGTTCGCCCTTGGGAGAAGTGGGGGCGTCACAGTTGGTATCAGAGTTTAGGTTTCAGATCTTTTAGAGTATCCTAGACTTAAAAGTTTAGGATGCCGGACTGTGGGATTTGATTGTGTATTATGTGTAATGTGATCTTGGTGCTTGAGGTTGTAGCATCATTTTTGCTCACAAAATACTATAAGACTTTAATTTTCAAGTTAGGTTGGAAGTGAGTCAAGATTAGGAAATTTAAATGGTCATTTGGTGAGTTTAAGGGTTAGAAACTATACTTCCTTCATTATTTTGCTTGCCAACGTTCCGGCAGAAAAGTTGAACCATTTGAACAGTTTTGGATTTCATTTTGAGCTTGGAAGTGAGACATCTTTTGCATTCCTTTTTGTTTGATTTATTACCCTAGCCTGTATGGGAACTTTCACCTTGAATCTAGTGAGAAAACTTGTATTCATTGAAAGTTTTAGGCTAAGAATTTAGAAAGTAACTTTGGCTTTTGGACGGAGTTTGGAGTTTATAATCATTTGAATGACGTGGTTGGTATCATGGATTCTTCTAGTTTTGTCCCTAACTAGACTTATGATTTTTCGTTTTGATCCTGCCTAGTATAGTAGGGGTGGTGCTCGCCATGAGGCCTCTTGTATTTTGCCTACATGTACTCCTATATTTGTGGCAATTAGTTGCCTATGACTTGTATTTGATACTATTAACTCGTTGTATATACATTGACATGTGACATGACTTCTAACTTATGCAAATAGCTATGTTTTGATTTAAAGTGTTCTTGCAATGTGTACATGTTTTTCAATTCATGTGCTTATACTTTCCACTTTTATCATGCATTTAGAACCTTGCAAAATGAATCGGCGAGGACGTGGACGGGGGCGTGGGCGTGGGTTTCGGCAACCCCGCACTCCCGAAAGAGGTGAGGGATCCGCGACTGGACCAAACCAAAACCCTAGAAACGAAGAAGGGTGATCAAGTGGCTACGGCCATTAATCGCATGACCGATATTCTTGAGCGCTTAGTTGAGCGCCAAGGACCTGAACTAGTCGACCAACCTAGGAACCAAGAGAGGGGTGAGGATAAAGCCCTAGAGCGATTCTTGAAGTTCGCTCCACCTAAGTTCCATGGAGGGTCTGATCCCGAAATAGCGGAAAATTGGTTTGAAAGGATGGTTGATATTTTTGCCGCTTTAGATTATACCGAGGAAAGGCAAGTGAATTTTGCCGTTTTCCAATTTGAGGGGCGGCACGCTCGTGGTGGAATGTTGTTAGTGCAAAGTGGGAAAGAGAACAAACCCCTTGGACTTGGGTAAACTTTGAGAGGGAGTTTAATGTCAAGTTCCTCCCGCCAATTATACAAGAAAAGAGGGAGGACGACTTTATTAAGTTGAAACAAGGATTATCAAGTGTGGCCGAATATGAGGAGCGGTTCACCAAACTTTCTAAATTTGCCCCTGAGCTGGTAGTCACCGAACAGAAAAGGATAAGGAGGTTTATTCAGGGGTTAAATGTAGAAATCCAAGAATCCCTAGCAGCAGCCCAGATTACCACTTTTACGGATGTCTTGGATAAGGCACAGAGGGTAGAAAATGCTAAGTCTCAATCTAAGGCTTTTCATGCTAGAAAGAGGGGCAATCCAAGCGATAACTCTAAACAGTCCGAGAGGTCTAATCAACCCCTTAAAATAGGAAAAGGGCCTGGAGAAGTGAAGATGCCTGAAAAACCTGGAGAAACTCCGTCAAGCGAAACCCCGTCAAAAGGAAATCAGAGTAGGAGAGGTCAACAAAAGAGGAAATTTCAAACTGATCAAGCCGTGACCCCTCGCGTAACTTGCGGATACTGTGGCAAGATTGACCACACTGAGGCCGAGTGCTGGAGAAAGCAAGGGAAATGTCTGAGGTGCGGTAGTACCGAGCATAAGTTTTCAAATTGCCCTAAAACTTCTAAGGGAGAAGGAAATTCTCAACAACCTGCTAAATCCACTGCAAATCAGTCGAGTGCCAGAAGAAATGATTAATACTGATGATTGTAAGAAGGATCCAAGTAGTGGAAACTCTACGAATGGGTGAATCTGACTCCACTCGACAAATAGGGATTGTAGTTTTACCCTAGCAAAATCGGGCATTTTAGAGGTTGTAATCTTTTGTATAGGGGGATGACATCCTTTTGTTATATATTACGACTGGGCATGTTTTGATCTTGTTGATTCCCCTTTTCTTTTGAAACGATTTGATGAACTTATTATAACTTAGTGTAACTATTATAATCTTTTTATAGCATATGAAAATTTCCCTTACTTTTAATTGATTTTACGGTTTATATGTATATGTAATCTCTTGCTCCACACCTCTAGACCTGTAATAAGATCCTGAATGGTACCTGAGGATAGTTCAGTTCAATAAGTGTGAGTTTCGAATAGGAAAAGCAAGAGTAATGAAAATTGGTCACGTGAGGAAAGGGCCGGTAAAGATTTTATCGAAAGGTGAAAAAGTTAGAACGCAAGCAAATCCCTCTAACGAAGGGTTCATAGAGAGATTAGGGAATCGAGAAAGCAATTTAAGAAATTAAAGAAGAGACCGAAAGAGGTATTTAGGGTTATTCAAAAATCAAGATATGAATTTCGAGGACGAAATTCTTTTAAGGAGGGGAGGATGTGAGAACCCAAAAATTTACTTATTTTATCTTATTTGACTGGCTATTTAGATATTTATCCACCCGTTTTCTCCGAATAATTTATTTCAACCATTTTAGAACCATTTACATGGAACTATGATTTGCATATATTTTTTAAAATGTCCCGTTAATAAATTTAAATTTTGAAAGCTCGTATACCGAGATTTAATGAATACGCGGTTGGAATGCAATATTTGATTTGAGAGTACAGTAACCTTGCAGATTTGAGAACTCATGCGTTAATCTTAAAATAGGTATTTTTATGATTAAATACTCAAGTAATAGTTAGTTATACTATCGTTATAAGAATTTCTTAGAAATTTCGCTTTATCGCGCACAAGTCGGAAGTTCGCGTTTTCGTGCGCGCAAATAATTGGAGGATTTTGGAAATTATTGATAGACTATTAAGAGTGAATAATATTAGTGTTAAAGTAAGTGCATTAGAGGTATAATGCACAAGTGAAACAAACTCAAGAAGAATCGAGCACGAAACGCGCGCGTGCGCGCACACGCGAAAGTTGACTTTTGAACCACCTTTTGGCCGACAACTTAACCTTCTCAAGGAAGCTTCATTGGCAGCAATCTCTCTCTCTCTCTTCACTCTCAAACAACCGGCCAACCAAGGAAGGAAAGAACACCAAAAGCTCTTCCATTTCTTGCTTCATTCCTTCACCAAATCACTCCAAACTTTCAACCCATCTTGCAAATAACTTGAAGATTCACTTGAGCTAGGAGAGGGCTTCATTCTCACGGTTTTTCTTGGAGTTCAAAGGTCCAAAAATTTCTGTTTTAGCAATCCAAAGAGGTAACCAACAATCAACCCCTTGAATCTTCAATTATATACGTTAGATTGCACTTATACGGTTGTAGATTCATGTGGGTAGTTTTATATTGTTGAAAATCTTGTGAGTGGGATCTATGAACTCCCCACTATGGCTTGATGGATTGATTTGATGAGTTTTGATGGTATTAATATTGGATTAGTGCTTAAATTAGTAGCAATAAGTGATATTATGGATGATAGCTCAAAGGAGGTGAAGGGGAGAATTTTTCCATTTCTGCCCCTGTGAATGCCGTGGCCCTTAGAGCAAATTTTGTGGTTCTAATGACTTTTTTATGATGTATACATGTTGTGTGGGTTGTGTGGAAGGTTTCCACAAAATATTACGTGATTTGGATGGTTAAATGTTGTGATTTCGAAAATTCATCAAAACTGGAAACGGGTGTCCAACGTACTCTGGTGGTGGTTTTGTTTCGGTCATAACTTTTTCCTCCGATGTCGAAATCGAGTGCCGTTTGTGGCACTGGAAACTAGACATTCCCAGATTTCCAATGGTATAAAATATACGTCCTGATTCCACCTGAGTGATCCGTACCAACCTTGTAAATTTGCCCGTCCCATTTTTTGTCTGTACTGGAAGCTCTGTTTTGAGCTACGAATTGATGCTCAAAAATGAGTTAGTTGTGGACAGATTTTGAGAATGATTTCTTCTAAGAAATTGTATCCTTATGAATTTAGTTTTCAACGCCACCAACCATGCTCAATTCCAAGTTGAATTGAGTGAGTTGTGGCCGAAGTTCGAAACTGACTTAGGGATTGAAAACCCTTTTTTTGGCCAGTTGATGCCTTAACCTTGATTGGGACTTGTTATTTCGAATTTCTTGGTGTTAAACACCTACCAAATGTAATTTAGATGTTTCTTAGACTTTGTCTTCATAAATGAACCATGTTTGACAAAATTGCATTGGCCAAATGTTTGAGAAAGGAAAAACAAAAGTGCAAGACAGATTGCCTTGGAAATTTTGGAAACTTTAGTGGCTTTGTTAACTAGCTTCCCAAATGAATTTTTATATGTAATTTGACGGAGGAATAGCCCTTATATGGTAGGATAATACTGCCAAATTTGGCACCATTCCGAGTCTGTTTCGATACTCAACTAAAGTCACAAATTTCCAACTTCAAATCTGGAATTTGTCCAGTGAACTTCATTTTGCACCAACTTTGAGCTGCTATATCTTGGCGCTCGAAACTCTGATTCTTGTTCTGTTTACTGTGTTTTAAACCTTACTTGCAATTCTATTTGAGCACCAAATTTCAGAGGCTAGATCGAATTCTGTGATTTTTGCTGAATTTTCAAAGTTGGCCAAAAACCAACCCGAAACTGTCATGGTAAGCTTAAAGCAGCCACTTTGAGATGAGTTTTGAATATCTTCCATTCGGAATCATGAAAATGTGTTTTCTAGGAACTTTTAGTACTTTGACTCTAGTTTCCAACGGTATAAAGTTTCCAATTTTTGGACTTATGGAGCTCGAGATATGATTTTTCCAAATAGTTTCGCACCAAGCGCGAAATTTTCTGATTTTAAACAAAGCACTCTCTTAAACACTTTTAACCTTCCTTTGGGATGGTTGATCCGTTTTAGAACTAATTTCATGGTTAGATACAAGATTCTTTAGAACTTTAAACCTTTGTTTTAAATCTTGATTTCTAAATGATTAACCCTCTTGAAGTGTTTTCTTGGTTGTTTAATTTCCTTGGTTAATGGCATCTTATTTTATACTTGAGAGATGGATTTCAACCTCTCTTTTTATGCCCTCGATTTCCATGAGTTTAAGATTTAAAAATGGAGCATCTTAACTTGAGTAATTTTTGGAGAATTTCACTAGTTTTCTACTCAAAATTTGGAACCTTTGACTTTGATATTTACAATGAAATTAGGGAAGTTAAGTTTTGACTACATTAGTTTGAAAATGTGAACGCTCTTTGTATTTTTAAATTCGGATGTGAGATTAGAAATTTTGAGGAATGAAAACCATCTACCTTTTTCTCGCTTTTCGTACTGAAAATAAAATTGGTACTTTCTTTTGGAATTGAGATTATTTACCAAGACTTAACTCGAAAGCGACTTGTGAGCTCGCTTTAAGCATTATTTCGATGATTTAACGAGAAAGACTCCTTTAACTTGACTTGAACTATGACTTTGAGAGTGAGGAGAGAGAAAATGTTTTCTTATTAACCTTGGTCGAGTACCTAGATAATCATGAATATGCATGTCTCAGGTGGTCACGAGAACGCTGGAGAGCTTGTTTGACTTCTCGTTTTGCTCCTCTTTGCCTTGACTTTCGGTGAGTGTCAAGTGCATGAATTGTTGATAAATGCTTTAATTGTTAATTAAGTATTATGGAATTGTTGAGACGAGTGCGTATTTTACCGCACTTGCTCTCCCTTAAGTGATGCTATAATTAAATTGTGCTATGTGAATTGCTATGTGAATTAAATGAAGTGTTGCTATTGCAAATCATATTTGTGTTGTGATGTCGAGTGGAGTGAACCTCCTCGATTTATTTGTATTCTCGTGGGGACGCCCTCGTCCTCTCTTTCTTTTAATTATGCGATACTTGTGACTTGAATACACATGATCGGAAATTGTTCATAAACATGTCTAAATCGTAAGCCCCGAGCGGATGCAAGCACCACACCAATTTAGGTGGGAGGTGTCTCTCATACCGTCTCAGTCATATAATCGGTTGATTGAACGATAGCAAGTACCACACCAATTTGGGTGGGAGGTATCTCTCATGTCGACTCAAAACCATAAACAATTAACCGGTTCTCTGAGCGATAGTAAGTACCATACCGATTCGGGTGGGAGGTACCTCTCATGTCGTCTCAGAATCACAAATCATTCTAACTCGATTGGAGCGATGACTCATCGACCACTGAGCGATAATAAGTACCACACCGTTTCGGGTGGGAGGTACCTCTCATGTCGACTCAGATCCATAAATCAAGCATAAATCGATTGGAGCGATATCTAATCGACCACTGAGCGATAGTAAGTACCACACCGTTTCGGGTGGGAGGTACCTCTCATGTCGACTCAGAACCATAAACATATAACTGATTCCCTGGACGATGGCATGTGCCACACCGATTCGAGTGGGAGGTACCTCTCATGTCGATTCAGAATCATAAATGGAATAAGTAAAGTTCTACGGACTTAATTACCCACTCGGGTGACGGAGTGCCATCACGAGGAGGTGTTAAATTGAATTTTGGCAAAGCAAGCGAAAATAAGCTGTTTTGTGAATTTTTACGAATTACTTAAATGTTATTGCTTTATTTCTCGCACAAGTCTTATTGCCATTTGAATTACGTGTTTGCATGATTTTCTTGGCCTCGCTAAGCGTCAGCTCACCCCATTAGTTTTGTTTGCCTTAACAGGAGCCGAAATGGAAGGAATTATGGAGAGGTCGACTTGACGGCCCTTTTGATTAGAATATTAATGTAATTGATTACACGACTTTTCGGAAACTGTATTTTGGAGAAAGTGATGTACTTTTGAGCACTTGAGTTGCAACACTTGAAAGTTTATTTATAGAAGTGACTTTTCTTACTTCGACTGTCATTCCTTAGTTGTTTATTGTAAGTTGAACTGAAATTGTATCGAGTCCTGGCGAGAGTTGGGCAGGCGTTCCACGGATACCCTTGGGTTCGCCCTTGGGAGAAGTGGGGGCGTTACAGTTGGTATTAGAATTTAGGTTTCAAATCCTTCAGAGTATCCTAGATTTAAAAGTTTAGGATGCCGGACTGTGGGATTTGATTGTGTATTATGTATAATGTGATCTTGGTGCTTGAGGTTGTAGTATCATTTTTGCTCACAAAATATTATAAGATTTTAATTTTCAAGTTAGTTTGGAAATGAGTCAACATTAGGAAATTTAAATGGTCATTTGGTGAGTTTAAGGGTTAGAATCTACACTTCCTTCATTATTTTGCTTGCTAACGTTCCGCCAGAAAAGTTGAACCATTTGAACAGTTTTGGATTTCATTTTGAACTTGGAAGTGAGACATCTTTTGCATTCCTTTTTGTTTGATTTATTACCCTAACCTGTATGGAAACTTTCACCTTGAATCTAGCGAGAAAACTTGTATTCATTGAAAGTTTTAGGCTAAGAATTTAGAAAGTAACTTTGGCTTTTGGACTGAGTTTGGAGTTTATAATCATTTGAATGACGTGGTTTGGTATCATGGATTCTTCTAGTTTTGTCCCTAACTAGACTTATGATTTTTCGTTTTGATCCTGCCTAGGGTAGTAGGGATGGTGCTCGCCATGAGGCCTCTTGTATTTTGCCTACATGTACTCCTATATTTGTGGCAAATAGTTGCCTATGACTTGTATTTGATACTATTAACTCGTTGTATATACATTGACATGTGACATGACTTCTAACTTATGCAAATAGCTATGTTTTGATTTAAAGTGTTCTTGCAATGTGTACATGTTTTTCAATTCATGTGTTTATACTTTCCACTTTTATCATGCATTTAGAACCTTGCAAAATGAATCGGCAAGGACATGGACGGGGGCATGGGCGTGGGTTTCGGCAACCCCGCACTCCCGAAAGAGGTGAGGAATCCGCGACTGGACCAAACCAAAACCCTAGAAACGAAAAGGGTGATCAAATGGCTACTACCATTAATCGCATGATCGATATTCTTGAGTGCTTAGCTGAGCGCCAAGGACCTGAACTAGTCGACCAACTTAGGAACCAAGAGAGGGGTGAGGATAAAGCCCTAGAGCGATTCTTGAAGTTCGCTCCACCTAAGTTCCATGGAGGGTCTGATTCTGAAATAGCGGAAAATTGGTTTGAAAGGATGGTTGATATTTTTCCCGCTTTAGATTATACCGAGGAAAGGCAAGTGAATTTTACTATTTTTCAATTTAAAGTGGCGGCACGCTCGTGGTAGAATGTTGTTAGTACAAAGTGGGAAAGAGAACAAACCCCTTGGACTTGGGTAAATTTTGAGAAGGAGTTTAATGTCAAGTTCCTCCCGCCAATTATACAAGAAAAGAGGGAGGACGACTTTATTAAGTTGAAACAAGGATTATCAAGTGTGGTTGAATATGAGGAACGGTTCACCAAATTTTCTAAATTTGCCCCTGAGCTGGTAGTCACCGAACAGAAAAGGATAAGGAGGTTTATTCAGGGGTTAAATGTAGAAATCCAAGAATCCCTAACAGCAGCCCAGATTACCACTTTTACGGATGCCTTGGATAAGGCACAGAGGGTAGAAAATGTTAAGTCTCAATCTAAGGCTTTTCATGCTAGAAAGAGGGGCAATCCAAGCGATAACTCTAAACAATCCGAGAGATCTAATCAACTCCTTAAAATAGGAAAAGGGCCTGGAGAAGTGAAGATGTCTGAAAAACCTGGAGAAATTCCGTCAAGCGAAACCTCGTCAAAAGAAAATCAGAGTAGGAGAGGTCAACAAAAGAGGAAATTTCAAACTGATTAAGCTGTGACCCCTCACGTAACTTGCAGATACTGTGGCAAGATTGACCACACTGAAACCGAGTGCTGGAGAAAGCAAGGGAAATGCCTGAGGTGCGGTAGTACCGAGCATAAGTTTTCAAATTGCCCGAAAACTTCTAAGGGAGAAGGAAATTCTCAACAACCTGCTAAATCCACTGCAAATCAGTCGAGTGCCAGAAGAAATGATTAATACTGATGATTGTAAGAAGGATCCAAGTAGTGAAAACTCTATGAATGGGTGAATCTGACTCCACTCGACAAATAGGGATTGTAGTTTTACCCTAGCAAAATTGGGCAATTTTAGAGATTGTAATCTTTTGTATAGGGGGATGACATCCTTTTGTTATATATTACGACTGGGCATGTTTTGATCTTGTTGATTCCCCTTTTCTTTTGAAACGATTTGATGAACTTATTATAACTTAGTGTAACTATTATAATCTTTTTATGGCATATGAAAATTTCCCTTACTTTTAATTGATTTTACGGTTTATATGAATATGTAATCTTTTGCTCCACACCTCTAGACTTGTAATAAGATCCTGAATGGTACCTGAGGATAGTTCAGTTCAATAAGTGAGTTTCGAATAGAAAAAGTAAGAGTAATGAAAATTGGTCACGTGAGGAAAAGGCCGGTAAAGATTTTATCGAAAGGTGAAAAAGTTAGAACGCAAGCAAATCCCTCTAACGAAGGGTTCATAGAGAGATTAGGGAATCGAGAAAGCAATTTAAGAAATTAAAGAAGAGACCGAAAGAGGTATTTAGGGTTATTCAAAAATCAATATATGAATTTCGAGGACGAAATTCTTTTAAGGAGGAGAGGATGTGAGAACCCAAAAATTTACTTATTTTATCTTATTTGACTGGCTATTTAGATATTTATCCACCCGTTTTTTCCGAATAATTTATTTCAACCATTTTAGAACCATTTACATGGAACTATGATTTGCATATATTTTTAAAATGTCCCGTTAATAAATTTAAATTTTGAAAGCTCGTATACCGAGATTTAATGAATACGCGGTTGGAATGCAATATTTGATTTGAGAGTACAGTAACCTTGCAGATTTGAGAACTGATGCGTTAATCTTAAAATAGGTATTTTTATGATTAAATACTCAAGTAATAGTTAGTTATACTATCGTTATAAGAATTTCTTAGAAATTTCGCTTTATCGCGCACAAGTCGGAAGTTCGCGTTTTCGTGCGCGCAAATAATTGGAGGATTTTGGAAATTATTGATAGACTATTAAGAGTGAATAATATTAGTGTTAAAGTAAGTGCATTAGAGGTATAATGCACAAGTGAAACAAACTCAAGAAGAATCGAGCACGAAACGCGCGCGTGCGCGCACACGCGAAAGTTGACTTTTGAACCACCTTTTGGCCGACAACTTAACCTTCTCAAGGAAGCTTCATTGGCAGCAATCTCTCTCTCTCTCTTCACTCTCAAACAACCGGCCAACCAAGGAAGGAAAGAACACCAAAAGCTCTTCCATTTCTTGCTTCATTCCTTCACCAAATCACTCCAAACTTTCAACCCATCTTGCAAATAACTTGAAGATTCACTTGAGCTAGGAGAGGGCTTCATTCTCACGGTTTTTCTTGGAGTTCAAAGGTCCAAAAATTTCTGTTTTAGCAATCCAAAGAGGTAACCAACAATCAACCCCTTGAATCTTCAATTATATACGTTAGATTGCACTTATACGGTTGTAGATTCATGTGGGTAGTTTTATATTGTTGAAAATCTTGTGAGTGTGATCTATGAACTCCCACTATGGCTTGATGGATTGATTTGATGAGTTTTGATGGTATTAATATTGGATTAGTGCTTAAATTAGTAGCAATAAGTGATATTATGGATGATAGCTCAAAGGAGGTGAAGGGGAGAATTTTTCCATTTCTGCCCCTGTGAATGCCGTGGCCCTTAGAGCAAATTTTGTGGTTCTAATGACTTTTTTATGATGTATACATGTTGTGTGGGTTGTGTGGAAGGTTTCCACAAAATATTACGTGATTTGGATGGTTAAATGTTGTGATTTCGAAAATTCATCAAAACTGGAAACGGGTGTCCAACGTACTCTGGTGGTGGTTTTGTTTCGGTCATAACTTTTTCCTCCGATGTCGAAATCGAGTGCCGTTTGTGGCACTGGAAACTAGACATTCCTAGATTTCCAATGGTATAAAATATACGTCCTGATTCCACCTGAGTGATCCGTACCAACCTTGTAAAATTTGCCCGTCCCATTTTTTGTCTGTACTGGAAGCTCTGTTTTGAGCTACGAATTGATGCTCAAAAATGAGTTAGTTGTGGACAGATTTTGAGAATGATTTCTTCTAAGAAATTGTATCCTTATGAATTTAGTTTTCAACGCCACCAACCATGCTCAATTCGAAGTTGAATTGAGTGAGTTGTGGCCGAAGTTCGAAACTGACTTAGGGATTGAAAACCCTTTTTTTGGCTAGTTGATGCCTTAACCTTGATTGGGACTTGTTATTTCGAATTTCTTGGTGTTAAACACATACCAAATGTAATTTAGATGTTTCTTAGACTTTGTCTTCATAAATGAACCATGTTTGAGAAAATTGCATTGGCCAAATGTTTGAGAAAGGAAAAACAAAAGTGCAAGACAGATTGCCTTGGAAATTTTGGAAACTTTAGTGGCTTTGTTAATAAGCTTCCCAAATGAATTTTTATATGTAATTTGACGGAGGAATAGCCCTTATATGGTAGGATAATACTGCCAAATTTGGCACCATTCCGAGTCTGTTTCGATACTCAACTAAAGTCACAAATTTCCAACTTCAAATCTGGAATTTGTCCAGTGAACTTCATTTTGCACCAACTTTGAGCTGCTATATCTTGGCGTTCGAAACTCTGATTCTTGTTCTGTTTACTGTGTTTTAAACCTTACTTGCAATTCTATTTGAGCACCAAATTTCAGAGGCTAGATCGAATTCTGTGATTTTTGCTGAATTTTCAAAGTTGGCCAAAAACCAACCCGAAACTGTCATGGTAAGCTTAAAGCAGCCACTTTGAGATGAGTTTTGAATATCTTCCATTTGGAATCATGGAAATGTGTTTTCTAGGAACTTTTAGTACTTTGACTCTAGTTTCCAACGGTATAAAGTTTCCAATTTTTGGACTTATAGAGCTCGAGATATGATTTTTCCAAATAGTTTCGCACCAAGCGCGAAATTTTCTGATTTTAAACAAAGCACTCTCTTAAACACTTTTAACCTTCCTTTGGGATGGTTGATCCGTTTTAGAACTAATTTCATGGTTAGATACAAGATTCTTTAGAACTTTAAACCTTTGTTTTTAAATCTTGGTTTCTAAATGATTAACCCTCTTGAAGTGTTTTCTTGGTTGTTTAATTTCCTTGGTTAATGGCATCTTAGTTTATACTTGAGAGATGGATTTCAACCTCTCTTTTTATGCCCTCGATTTCCATGAGTTTAAGATTTAAAAATGGAGCATCTTAACTTGAGTAATTTTTGGAGAATTTCACTAGTTTTCTACTCAAAATTTGGAACCTTTGACTTTGACATTTACAATGAAATTAGGGAAGTTAAGTTTTGACTACATTAGTTTGAAAATGTGAACGCTCTTTGTATTTTTAAATTCGGATGTGAGATTAGAAATTTTGAGGAATGAAAACCATCTACCTTTTTCTCGCTTTTCGTACTGAAAATAAAATTGGTACTTTCTTTTGGAATTGAGATTATTTACCAAGACTTAACTCGAAAGCGACTTGTGAGCTCGCTTTAAGCATTATTTCGATGATTTAACGAGAAAGACTCCTTTAACTTGACTTGAACTATGACTTTGAGAGTGAGGAGAGAGAAAATGTTTTCTTATTAACCTTGGTCGAGTACCTAGATAATCATGAATATGCATGTCTCAGGTGGTCACGAGAACGCTGGAGAGCTTGTTTGACTTCTCGTTTTGCTCCTCTTTGCCTTGACTTTCGGTGAGTGTCAAGTGCATGAATTGTTGATAAATGCTTTAATTGTTAATTAAGTATTATGGAATTGTTGAGACGAGTGTGTATTTTACCGCACTTGCTCTCCCTTAAGTGATGCTATAATTAAATTGTGCTATGTGAATTGCTATGTGAATTAAATGAAGTGTTGCTATTGCAAATCATATTTGTGTTGTGATGTCGAGTGGAGTGAACCTCCTCGATTTATTTGTATTCTCGTGGGGACGCCCTCGTCCTCTCTTTCTTTTAATTATGCGATACTTGTGACTTGAATACACATGATCGGAAATTGTTCATAAACATGTCTAAATCGTAAGCCCCGAGCGGATGCAAGTACCACACCAATTTAGGTGGGAGGTGTCTCTCATACCGTCTCAGTCATATAATCGGTTGATTGAACGATAGCAAGTACCACACCAATTTGGGTGGGAGGTATCTCTCATGTCGACTCAAAACCATAAACAATTAACCGGTTCTCTGAGCGATAGTAAGTACCCATACCGATTCGGGTGGGAGGTACCTCTCATGTCGTCTCAGAATCACAAATCATTCTAACTCGATTGGAGCGATGACTCATCGACCACTGAGCGATAGTAAGTACCACACCGTTTCGGGTGGGAGGTACCTCTCATGTCGACTCAGATCCATAAATCAAGCATAAATCGATTGGAGCGATATCTAATCGACCACTGAGCGATAGTAAGTACCACACCGTTTCGGGTGGGAGGTACCTCTCATGTCGACTCAGAACCATAAACATATAACTGATTCCCTGGACGATGGCATGTGCCACACCGATTCGAGTGGGAGGTACCTCTCATGTCGATTCAGAATCATAAATGGAATAAGTAAAGTTCTACTGACTTAATTACCCACTCGGGTGACGGAGTGCCATCACGAGGAGGTGTTAAATTGAATTTTGGCAAAGCAAGCGAAAATAAGCTGTTTTGTGAATTTTTACGAATTACTTAAATGTTATTGCTTTATTTCTCGCACAAGTCTTATTGCCATTTGAATTACGTGTTTGCATGATTTTCTTGGCCTCACTAAGCGTCAGCTCACCCCATTAGTTTTGTTTGCCTTAACAGGAGCCGAAATGGAAGGAATTATGGAGAGGTCGACTTGACGGCCCTTTTGATTAGAATATTAATGTAATTGATTACACGACTTTTCGGAAACTGTATTTTGGGAGAAAGTGATGTACTTTTGAGCACTTGAGTTGCAACACTTGAAAGTTTATTTATAGAAGTGACTTTTCTTACTTCGACTGTCATTCCTTAGTTGTTTATTGTAAGTTGAACTGAAATTGTATCGAGTCCTGGCGAGAGTTGGGCAGGCGTTCCACGGATACCCTTGGGTTCGCCCTTGGGAGAAGTAGGGGCGTCACAGAATTGAGACTGAGATTTGACTAATTTATGGACCAAATTTTATGAAGGTGTCTTCCAAAGAGTTGCGAAACTCAAGTTATGATTTTTCAAAAAGCATTACAAAAACTGGAATTTTCTTATGAAATGACAAAAAGTTTGGAAGGGTCTTGAAAACATTTTCTGATTTTTAAATCCTAACTTTCTCGATTACTTGCACTCCATCTCATACTTGGATCATGGATTTATTATGTTTATGTGTTAGAGATAAGTTTAAATTAGTTGGTTTTGTAGCCTTTGCCATGAAGTTTAGCTTCAAAAATTGGAGGAAAATTGAAGGAAAACAGGGGAATTGTTGTCCATTTCATTTCTTGAAGGATAAGAGAGTGAAAGTGAACATGGAGGTGTGATTTGTAATTGATTTGGATTTCACTTGCTTAGAAATGTTTGAGTTAACCTTGGGGTTGATATGTAAGCTGAGATTTTGCCAAAATTATATATTTTGCAAGGTGAAAGTAATGACCATTTTAAACATGATTTTTAGTCATATATGTCACGTTTTAAACTTAAAAGTTTCGATCGTTTTGTTTCTAAAACAAAAGCAAGTGTGCATGTATTTACCTGGGGTCACTAAGCTATGAAGTCTATGTATATAAGTTCTATTCACATGATTTCCTTGTGATATTTACAAGTGAGGGTTGGATATTTGAAAACTCTACTTGATTGTATTTTGTATTCAACATTTGATTGCAGATTTTGAATCCGACCAAGGAGCTAGACCTGAAAGTGGTTTTGCTAAGCACTAATCGTTGGTGAGTGTTCTTTGCATGATTGTGGTTTAAATGGCTATGTGAAATGTTTGTTTGAATGTTAAATACTTTGCAATGATTATTAAAAAGATTTTCAATGGACGAGTGCATATTTTATCACACTCAACCCAAGTGAAAGTGAATTTTCAATTATTGAATGTTACTTATGCATGGATGTAAGCCTTTGGTTGAATTGGACCCTTGCCCTTCGTTGCTAGTCAACTCGAGCCAGTAACGGACTCAGTTGGCCGGCTGGTGACCCTAGGAAAATGTTTGGTGTATTCACGTATTACCACGAAATCTGGTGAAGAACTGGTCGGTGAATTCAATGCAATGAAACAATGAATGAATGACATGAACACTAAAGAAGTTTTCAGTTGCAAATATTTTCTAATGTCGAAGGGATAAGGAAAATGGTTGGCGAATGAATGAATGAATGAATGATTTGAATGAATGGCTCCAATTGAGCATGTATACTTTCAATGAATGAATGATTGATTCTTGAATGATGCTTATTACTGTGCTAAGTGTGCAAAGTGCTAAGTGTAAATGTTTCCGTGTTTTCCTAATTGTTTGCTTGTTTGAGCATCTCACTGAGCTTTTAGCTCATCCAATTAGTTTGTTTTCCTTACAGGGGTGGAGACTGGCACAAGTAGCCGTGAACTAGTGTACATAATCTCTTGTACTTGTATTTTTGTAGATGAGATGGTATTTGGAATCTTTAGAAATGTAATCCTATGTTTTACTTTTGGATTCTAAATTAAATTTGAATTGTTGGTTGGAAATGGAACTTTTAAGTTAATTTTGAGGCTTGAACGGCAATTTCAAAAATGTTAGTGAGTGAGTCCTAGCGAGAGATGGGCAAGTGGTCCACCAAACCCTTGGGTACGTCCTAGGGAAGGTGGGGTCGTCACAGGTGGTATCAAAGCTCTTAATGAGCTCATGTCAGGAGAGGGTTCTCAGACTGTGGGGATTGGCTTGTTAAGTGTGGAAAAAATGTCTATTGTTGGGGACATTAAATATGTATGTTAGGTAGGAATCTCAAATGTGGTTGATTTCCTTTTGACACTGGCCAGCTCGAGTGATGAATAGTCTGGGCTTGGAATATCATGAGTTATATTGGGATAAATCTGGATAGCGAAAGCCAAGATACAGGGAATGCGAATAGTCTGGACTTGGGGTATATTGAAGATATTAGTTGTGACACCCCACTTCTCCCTAGAGCGAATCCAAGGGTATCCGCAGAATGCCTGCCTAACTCTCGTCAGGACTCGATACAAATCAAATTTAAATTTAACAATACATCACCAATAATAAAAGCCAAAATAAAGAAAAGTCACCTCCTTATATAAATATTCAAATCTTACATCACAAGTTACCAAATGTACATTAACTTTCCCTAAAATATAACAACTAGAAGCCAACTAATCAATTACATCCCAAAATTTTAATCAAAAGTAATCAAGTCAGCTTTTTTCCAAAATTTTTTCCATTCCAAAACTCCTGTTAAGGAAAACAAACTAATGGGGTGAGTTAACGCTCAACGAGACCAAGAAAATCATGCAAGCACGTAATATAGCAAGTAGAAGAGCATGGAAGAAAATCGAGATATTACTAACTAGAAATTGCAAGTAATTGACATTTCAAGTAAGGAAGGTAAACAGAAACAATTCAAGAATACTGTAACTCTCAGGAGCTAAATTCCACATAGCTGGGTCAAGGTCTTGATCTAATTCCATGTTGACACTCCGTCAACCAATTAAATATCAAATCCGTAGAAACTCCACTTTTTCCAGATTCCCGTTCGAGTATATTGTGGCAATACTATGCGAGTATACCAAGCAAGATCTCTACAATAGATCAACCTTCATGTTTACTCATGGTTTACTAAGTTTTTCGACCAAACCCATGCTGACTCGATTCACAAAGTTAGCCAATGAGGTTGGGCGTCCCCCCACAAGTAAGAATGGTCGGCGAGACAACGCTCCAATCGACAATTACAAGTATAAGTCGATGAGATTCATTCCAATTGACAAAAGTCAAACACAAGTATAATTTCAAGTATGAGCAAGTCAAGTATAATATCAAGTAAAAGAGAACGAGTGTGATAAAGTACACACTCGACTCAACAAAACCAATTCAAAAATTCAACTAGAAGTAGTTCAGGTATCATGCAACAAGTCATGCACTTGACACTTACCAAGTCAAACAAGTGAGTAAGTGAGCAAATATAGTCTCTAGTTGTCCGTCCCAAAAATTCTCTTGAAGACCCTCTTGAGCGCCTGAAAAAAAATGACCAACAATTATTCTCATACATTCACAACCCCTTATCAAGCAAGGAAGAAATGTACACTTGCTTTAAATTTGAGAAAATGTCTTAAAGAGAACTTTAATCTCTCAAAAATTGAGACTCAAAAGTGAGTTTAAAGTCACAAGAGAAACTTGCATTCTCCATGAAATCGAGTTTAAAACGGACGATGAATAACGAAAGAAAGTGACAAGTTCTTAAATGTTCAACTCCTAAGAAATCAGAAAATTTCAGCTTTGCGCAACAAAATTTGGAAAATCAAGTCTTGAGTTTGGTAGTTCCAAAAATGAAAAACTTTATACCATTGGAAACTAGATTAAAAGTACTAAAAGTTCCCAGAAGACACTTTTCCAAGATTCCAAATAGATAGCATTGATATTTCAGTTCAAAGTTGTTGATTCATGAAGACAAGACAGAACCAGCCTTGATTTTCGGTGATGTTTGGAAATTTGGTAAAATTCATAGGAAGTGAATCAATCTCTAAAATTTATAACACAATAAGAGTTCCAAATAATGTTTCAAACACAATAAACGGAACTAAATTCGGAGTTTTGAGTAACAAGATATAATAGTTTGAAGTCGGTTGATTTTCACGACCCGATTAGTGAATTTCTAGTTTTGAAGAGCAATCTTGGGGGCATCATTTGGGTATCAAAATGGCATTGAAATTACACCAAATTTGGTACACTTAAACTTCCATATATGGAATACCTATCTATCAAAATTTAGGCAAAAAACTCGCACGGGAAGGCAGTTAACAAAATGATCAAAGTTTGTGAAATCTTTCAAAGCAAATCTGCATCCTATTTCTCTTTCTTTTTCAAAAGTTTGTCCAACGAAATCAGCCTCAATTCGCTCCATTTTTTAAACCAAGATTCCAAAAACATTTAATAAGCAATTGATGGTTAAATGACACTAAAAGTTTTGAAATATAACGTCCCAAAACAGATTTGACCATTCGGTCAACAAGGAAGGGAAAATTTTCCAGTTTTCAGCTTTGTTGCAGTTTTGAAATCAAACCATATCTAACTCTATACAACTCCAAATTGAGAATGGTTTTATGGCATTGGAAACTAGGCGCAAAATTCTACAATGTATCAGAAGACATTATTTTAAAAATCTTTTCACAAGTGGGACAAAATTGAGTCACAAGATGCAGCTTCCCAGTTACATTCAAATAGACAGTCAAAACAGAACAACCAACTTTGCTAACTCGCTACGGATCACTCAAAATGAACTAGCAGGGAAATGTTATACCATTGGAAAGCTATGAATGTCTAGTTTTGAATGCTGCTAACGGCACTCAATTTTGATTTTTGTAAAAAACGTTATGTTCAGATAAAGGACCACTGTCCGAGTACCCTGCTATACATTTTTCCAGATTTGAATCTTTACCAAAACTCAAGTTTTGTGCAACCATTTGATACGATTTTTGAAAGGAAAATTTGTACACATAATATATAACATATATCCATCAATTTCACAGTCAACCCAAGCATCAAAATTTCAAAATAAAGACAGACAGCATGGATAGAATTTTCGGCCAGCTTCCTTTACAAGTTTTCCTTCGATTTCTCTCCACTTTCTAACCATAATCAAGCTATATATCACATAAACAACCACAACCAAACAATCAAGCCTCAAGTCAGCTACCTAGAGGTCTCATCAAATCCACTAGCCTATGATTTAAAGCGAAATAATTGGTTCCACAAGTCTTCTAGCCTATTTTCTTGCTTAGGGTTGTAAACCCATGAAGATTAAACCGTTAAACTTCTTGTAATTTGAAAGATAAAAGAGGTGGAATGGTTACCCTTAAAACCCTTGAAAAAAACCAGATTTTCCATCGAAATTTCCCCAAGAAATTCCACAAGATTGCTTTCTTGTGCCAAGCTAGGATGAATTTCCAAGAAACTAGAAAGTTGGATTTTGTAGACAAAATGGAAGCTAAAGGAAATGGAAATTTTCTTTCTTTTCTTTCTTGGTTGGTCGGCCGAATGGAGAGAAGAAAGATGAGGGTTTGAGTGTTTAGCTTGTGAGGGAAGAATGAAGGAAAGTTGCTTTAAGTTGGGTGCAAAAAGTCAACTTTGAATAGTTGTCGAAATAGTGTCGTGCACTACCGATTCCTCTCTTGTTTGATACACTCATACACTAATCCTCCAATGTAATTCCTTTAACATTGTAATTACTCACTCTTACGAGTCTAGTATTAATTTCTCAAATCTCTACTTAGTCGTTCCGACGCGAAATACGTGAACTTTCAAGGCGCGCGCGATAAAGTGAAATTTAAAAGAAATTCATGCAACTAAAATATAATTAACTAATTTTAAGGTAAATAATTATAAAAATGACTATTTTAAGAAATAAAATATGAGTCCTCACATTAGTGAGATTTAAGACCCTTATTATTTAAGTGTACATACCTAATTGTTCTTGTTCGAGTTTTGATTAAAAGGAATCCTTGAGCAATACTTGGGGTTAATGTCCGATAGGATAGAGACTTGAGAATTGAGGACATGAGTTCAGATAGTTGGAATGACACATATTTCCTTATTTTTCCACTCTATGTATTTTTACTGTTAGGCGCGAAACCAATCTAAGAGAGGGGTGAATTAGATTGATTAAAAAACTAATCAAATTATTGCACTTTTTTTGCTCAATACGAAATTTACCCTCTTTTCTAAGTGATCACACAATGATTAATCAATAAAGAAGCAATGTCACTTGGGAGTAGAAGAGATAAACAATTAAGATTCACAAGATGATAAATAAAAAGGGAAGAATTGCAAACCAATTGACTACCAAACTCCTCTTGACTTTGAAGATCAAATCACAGAAATAAGCTTCTTCAAGTTGATGAAATACAACCAATGTTGTGTACAAAGGAATGCTCACTTCCTCCTTGCCCCAAACTACACTCGGTCAACTTAGGAAGTTTTACAATCCCTCAAGATAACCCTCACAAAACTACACTATTGAAGTATTTTCTCATAAATGAAAAGTTTACACAAATCTTACACCACAAAGAGTACAAATGTTTCTTGAAGAGTGGTTTTTTCGCTAAAACTACTCTTTATCTCTTATATTCTTAGTGTACAAAAGTTCCTTTTAAGTTTCTGATCATGCACTATTTATATGAGATAAAAAGTGTTTCATTAATACTTCCAACGGATAGAAGGTAGCTGAAGAGTCAACTAGCCGTTGGTAGTATCGGATGTCCGGTACTTCCGATACTTGTGTCTGAAAAAGGGTAGAGAGTTTGACAAATCTTTTTCAGTCCTTTCGGACGTCCAGTACCTTCGATGTTTGCGTCCGAATACGGGCAGAGAGTTTGAGAAATATTTTCCAATCCTTTTGGACATCCTGTACCTCCGACGCTTGCATCCGAAAGCAGACAGAGAGCTTGAAGTACTATCTCAATTCTTCGGACGTCCGGTGATGCAGTTCTTTGCGCGTCCGAAAGCAGACAGAGGTTGAAGAATTATTTCAACTCTTTCGAATGTCCGGTGAAGATGTTCTGCATCCGATATGATCTGCACTCTTATCGGACGTCTAGCATTGTCTCTGTGAGCGTCCAACAGCTTTCGTCTACCTTTATCTTCTTTTAGATGCTATTGTTCTTTGAATCAAATTGCTTCAGAGTTGAAAGGATTTCTTATTGAAAAGATATTAGTATCATCTAATTATTTTGTAAACATCAAAAGACAGGGATTAAGATCAACATTCTTCCCTTTGTGATAATGATAAAACAATGGATGGAAAGAAGAAAAAAAATGAGCATAAGCTCCCCCTTATTCATAACATCCAAAACCATTATTAAGTACCAACTCACAGCATCTCCCTCTCAGAAGAACTCTCTCTTACACATAGCATCTATTTCTCTCCCTTTTTGTCATCATAAAATTAGAGAGTGAAGTCCAGCCACCAAAATTCATAACATAGCATTCATAACACCAAAAACTAGCAACTATCATCAGCCAAAAACAGAAAAATAGTACCAAAATCCATCAATGTCAGCCAAAGTGCATTAGTCATTCAACTAACAGTCACAACAATTAACATTCATACCAAAAAGAATATAGAGAGATCCATTAGTACAGAGCATTAGAAATATCAAAAGAGAAATTACAAAAGATCAAGAAAATGCATCCTAATATGAAGTGCAAATGCCCCTATAGTGCCTAAATTGTGATCTTAGATGATCCGGGCTTTCTTCTTGCAAGACGAAACTGAAAGGGATCTAATTCATGTTCAGTCTCCTCATCATCTACTTCACTGTCGTCAGTATTTGGAGCCTTGCCTTTGCCTAAAGTTGGGGGGATCATGAGGAGTAGGTTAAGAGCTCGAGGCATTGACTTCAGCAGTGGGAGGAGTGAACTCAGTTTGTGGCTCCTGTTGATGTGTATGTTCTTCCTCTTGTGGGACAGGAGTGGACTCAGTGTGTGGTTCCTTTTGATGTATATGTTCTTCCTCTTGTGGGACAGGAGACATTAAGTAGATTTCTCTTATCCAAGAATATTGTTTGTTGTTCAGGTGTCATGGTCATCATTAGGACCATCTTCAAGGAGAAGGACATGTTGTTTGAGTTTTTCAAGTAGGCAAATGACTTTGTGATTGGATGAAATGGGTTGAGTGGAGGATATGCGAGGATGAATGGAAAAAGGGTGAGTGACACGAGACTGTTTGGAAGGTTTTAGGAGTAACAGGAAGCTTCATGACGACTTTTGGTTCTAAACTCCAAGACGGCTTCCTTATAACACCAGTGGCCATCAAAAAACCTGCATATTTTTTTCTCTCAAAATATGCTTTGGTGAAAACAGAGGATGAATTTTCTTTAGGAGATACTTCAGTGAAAGGAATTTTGAAATGAGCAAAAATTTTACTTAAAAACTTTCCATAAGAGAGTTTCCTACTGCTGTCAGTGCTGAATTTGAGCAGAAATTTGCACATGACAAATCCAAAGTCAATTCTGATTTTTTCAATAAAGCAATAAAATAGATAAAGTTTCATTTTGTCGGCATCAGTCCTATGACCATTAGTAGGAACCAGCAGATTTAAAATGATTGTAAAAATGATCAGATTTTGAGGATTAAGATCCTCCAATTTGAACTCAATAAGTGGTGTTAAAGTGAGTGTGAAAGTAGGCCATCAGTTTTTCAACATGAAAATGGTGACAAGTAGTTGGAATTCCTCATATGAGAAAAAAATTTATAATTTTACTACGACAGCCTTCTTCAATTTTTATTTTCAGAACTAGATTGACAACATCAGGAGTAAGAAGAATGTTAATGCCATTAACACTTGAGTTCAATTTCAGTATGAGAATTACCCTTCTTAAGATTAGCAAAAAAACTGATATAGCACTTCAGGATAGTATATGTTGGGCAGAGACAGAATATGAGACTATTTTTGGGAATTCGGAAAAGTTTAGAATAGGGTCTAAATCAAGTTTACGGAATTCAGAGGGAATGACAGTTCTTTGAGTGATGAAACCTATTTGTGAAATCCACTCAAACTTGTCTCTAGCATCATCATCGATGAATCTGGGCAATATGGTGGACTGTTGCTCAGTTTGATCAGTACATTTTCTTTTCTCACTGCATTTCTCAAACCCATGAGTCAATTTTCTTGTTGATGGCACCACAGTTTCTTTCAATTTCTGAGTCTAGTTGTGCGTTTGGTGCCAGAAGATCCACCCCTCAATCGAACCATAGTGAAATATGAAATGATTTTCTTCCAAAATGTGATAAGAATGTGGATGAAATGAACTAAGTTTACTAGCTAGACTAAAACGAATGCTCGAATCTGCCAAAAGTGGGTGAGTTTTTTAAGTTAGGTTTTTTTTTTATGAAAATTTGGGATCAGGTGAGTTCTTGACAGTTGGAAAAGGGTTTAGATGCTAATCAGTTTGCAAAGGTGGGTAGTAAGGTTATTGCGAAGTCAATTTTTGAAATTTATTATGAGAATAAATGAATTTAAATTTTTTAAGGTGGAGAAAGGAAAGGGGTGCGTCTGAGACAACGTTACTTCTGAGCAAGTGATGGGGAAAAGCTTTTTTATAACACGCCCTTTTGAGTGTCGGATGGTCGAATGAAGAAATCATTTGACACAAACGTCCGATGCCAAACTTTCTAGAAAATAGGTTAGAATACTGTCGGACATCCGTTAATTTACTATTGGACGTCCGATAAAGTTTGACCAGAAATTTTTTAGAAAGTCTTTTCCAAAACGCCCAATTTTGTCCTAAAAAAATGTAAATTGATCCAAAGATTAAGGCTTTTGTAAGAATATAAGCAATTTAGGTTTTTTGAAACAAACATATTCTACACAGATTTCACCCTTTTGGATAAAATCACGAATGAAATGATGCTTTATGTCTATGTGTTTTGAATGGGATTCTTTGTCAAATTTATGACATTTCGTGTTATCACAATACATAGGCGCACAGTCATACACCAGACCAAAGTCATTCAAGGTATTTTTCATCCATAAACAATTGAGCACAACATGCACCGATGGCTACATTATTCCGCTCCACCGTAGACAAGGAGATAGCATTTTATTTCTTACTAAACCATGATACCAAACAATTACAAAAAAAATGACATGTACCACTAGTACTTTTTCTATCTATTCTACATCCACCAAAATCGGCATCCGATAAACCACATAAGCAAATTTATTGACATTTTGGATACAAAAAATCATAATTCAAGATTCCCTTTAAATATCTAAAGATTCTTTTAACAGCAATTAAGTGAGATTCTTTAGAGCAAGATTTGGAAACGAGCACACAAAGCAAATAGCAAATAGCAAACATAATATCGGGTCTACTTGCGGTTAAAATAAAGTAAACTACCAATCATACCTCTATATTTCTTCTCATCAATTTTCATACCTTCTTCATCCTTGTCAAGTTTGATAGATGTACACATAGGCATTCCAACTTGTTTTGAATTCTCTATTCCGAATCTTTTGAGAAGTTCCTTTGTATACTAAGTTTGATTGATGAACGTACCCTTTTGAGTTTGAACCATTTGGAGTCCAAGGAAAAAATTTAACTCTCCCATCATACTCATTTCAAACTCATTTTGCATAATAGTGAAAACATTCTTGCATAAACACTCATTAGTAATACCAAAAATAATATCATCCACATATATTTGCACAATTAGAAGATCATTGAAACTTTGTTTAGTGAAAAGAGTAGTATCCACAATACCTTTTTTTAAAATCATTCTCAACCAAAAAATCACTTAAACGCTCATACCAAGCTCTTGGAACTTACTTTAACCCATACAAAACCTTTGAAAGATTAAACACATGATTTGGATATGTCTCATTTTCAAAACCGAGAGGTTGGTCAACATAAATCTCTTGATCAATAAATCCATTTAAGAAAGCACTCTTCACATCCATTTGGAACAATTTAAAGTTCTTGAAACATGTAAATGTCAAAAACATTCTAATTGATTCTAGTCTAGTTACGGGAGCAAATGTTTCATCAAAATCTATTTCTTCTTCTTGAACATACCTTTTAGCCACTAGTCTAGCCTTATTTCTCACAACTTCACCTTTGTCATTCAATTTATTTCTATGGACTCATTTTGTACCAATAATAGGATGATTTTGAGCCTTTCAACTAGAGTCCAAACCTTGTTTTATTTCAAATTGATTTAGTTCCTCTTGCATGGTTAAAATTCAGTTTTCATCATTCAAAACATCAACAACATTTTTTGGCTCAAAACGTGAGACTAAAGTAAAATTACCCATTAATTGTTTAGATGAGGAGCGGGTTCTTACCTTTTTGGATTGATCATTAATAATAAGTTCTTTGGGATGATTTTGAACAAACTTCCAAACTCTTGGAAGATCCTTAGGTGTATCTATGACGACCCCACTTCTCCTTAAGGCGAATCCTAGGATTTTAGCAGGCCGCCTACCTAACTCTCATCAGGATTCACGCACTCATTCAAGGTTAATAGGAATCCACAAGTCAACCATAGGTTTAGAATTAAAGAAATACTTCAAATATACATGTCACAACTCCTGAGGCTACCATTTATAATTACAAACCGAAATACCAAAATATAACAAAATTTACACTTTAAGAATCTCCAATAACATACAAAGTATACTAGATTCCACCAAAAGTCGCTAGTCTAAAGTTCTCAACTTCCACTTCCAAAACCTGTTAAGGAAAACAAACTTGGGGTGAGCTAACGCTCAGTGAGGCCAAGAAAAAAGCAGGCAAGTAGACAAGCAGACAAGAACAACTAGCAATAATGACATATAAATCAAAAGGGAGCCATACTATTCATGTAAACTCACAAAAGAAATTAAAAGTACAATCAATAAAGGATACAGGAGCTCTCAGGAGCTAAATTCACACTGTTTCACCGAAAATCTTAATTCATAATTTTCAAGTGTTGACACTCCGTCAACCGAGCAGGTAACAAATCCGTAAAACCTCCACTTACTTCTTCCATCCACCATATCACCCCTTCGGATCCGGAACCAAACACGCACGAAAGGGCAATACTACTCGAGTATATCAAACAAGACTTCAAAAGATCAAACTTTATAATTTTTCATGGTTCACCAAATTTTTCTACCAAAACCCTTGCCGGCTCGAGTTACGAGACTAGCCAATGGGTTTTGGGCATCCCCACGAGTATAAGTATAAGTCGATTGAGATTGCTCTCAAATCGACACCAAGTCAAACACAAGTATAATTGTCAAGTACGAGCAGGTCAATTATCAAGTCAAGTAAAAGAGAACAAGTGTGATAAAATACACACTCGTCTCGACAAGTCCAATTTACATATTCAACAAAAAGTAGTTCAAGTATTATGCAACAAGTCATGCACTTGACACTCACCAAATTCAAAAGCAAGTGAGCAAGAAATTCCTTTAAAATTTCTCGTTGGAATTCCTTTCGAATCCCTCTTGAGCACCTGAAGAAATATTAACCAACCATCACTCACGGATACTCTAGGTCATTGAGCATACAAAGAAGAAAGTTCGTTTGCCTAGAATTAGGACAATGCATCAAAAAAATTTATTTCATTGAAAATCGAGATTCACAAATGAAGGTTTAAGGTCACAAGTTCAAGTCAAATTAAAGAAACTTTTCTCGCTAAATCATTGAAATAATGCTCAAAGAGAACTCAAAAGTCATTTTTAATTCATGTCGTGGTAAGTATATCTCAATTCCAAAAGAAAGTACCATATTTACTTTCGGCGCGAAAATCGAGAAAAATGGTATATGGTTTTTCATCTTTCAAAACTTCTAATCTCATGTCCAAACTTTAAAATATAAAGAACGTTCACATTTTTCAAACTAGTGGAGTCAAAACTCATCCAAAACTCGACTCATTTTCATAGCAAATGTTAAAAGTAAAGGTTCCAAATTTCGAGTATAAAACTAGTGAAATTCTCCAATAATTATTCTAGTCAAAACGCTCCCTTTTTAAAATTTCAAATTCATGGAAATCAAGGGTACAAGACTAGGGGTTGAAATCCATTTTTCAAGTATGAAAAGAGGTGCCATTAACCAAGAAAGTTAAACAACCAAGAAAATGCATCAAGAGGGGTTTAATCATTTGGAAACCAAGATTCAAAATGAAGTTTAAAATTCAAAGAGACCTTGTATCCAACCATGAAATTAAACTTAAAACGGACTAACAATCTCAAAGGAAGGTTGAAAGTGCTTAAAAGAGTCCTTTATTTGAAACCAGAAAATTTCCAGCTTGGTGCGACACTATTTGGAAAAATCATATTTCGAGTTTCGTAAGTCAAAAAATTGGAAACTTTATACCGTTAGAAACTAAACTCAATGCACTAAAACTCTCTAGAAGACACTTTTCTCAAACTCTAATTCAAAATTATTCAAATTTTAACTCAAAATCACTATTCTAGACAGGACAGGGCAAAACAGGCTTGCAATTTCAGTAAAGTTTGAAAATTCGACAAAATTCGTAGGAGTGGAATCAACCCTTGAAATTTATACCACTAATATAATTCCAAATCTAGTTTCAAATGCAATAAACAAAACCCAATTTGAACCTTTCTACATCAAGATACAATGGTTTTTAGAAAACTGAATTTTGGAACCTGTTTCACGAAATTTCCAGATTTGAAGTGCTTGACAGAGTTTCAAAATCTGATCATAACTAAAGTTATACAACTCAAAATTTAGCGTGGTTTGTGGCGTTAAAATTAGATTCAAAATGCTCAAAATCACTAGAAGGAACTATCTTAAAATTAATTTTGCAAGATAGGTGAAATTGAGCCACAAACTGCAGCTAGGCTTGTTTCTCGGATGAAACCAGTGAGAAAAATCAGTCATCTTTGCCGGTTCACTACGGCTCTCACAAAACAAATTAGCAAGGCAATTTTATACCATTGGAAAGCTCTTGATGTCTAGTTTCAAATGCCACAAATGACACTTGATTTCAACTTTTGTACAAAGATTTATGCACAATCAAAGAGCCCCTGGTCGGCTGACCTGGGCTACTTTTCCAGTTTTCTTTCTTTATTCAAAACTCAAGTTTTACCCAACCAATTGAAATGATTTTTGAAAGATAATTTTTGCACCCATAATACATCATATAAAAAGCATTTTAGTAGCCATTTGAGCAAACAAAATTCGAAATCAAAGTAAGGGAACAAGACAGCAAATTTCCGTCAGCCATTCCTTAGATTCCTTCCGATTTTCTCTCCACTACCAAGCCAATATCAAGCCATAATTCACAAAACAACAACAATCAAACAAGAAATCTCAAGTCCGCTACCTAAAAAGCCACCTCAAAACCACTACCTAAATATTAAGCAAGAACAAGGGTTTCCTCAAATCCTCTAACTTACGTTTTTGGTTAAGTCTCAAACCCATGCAAATCAACCACTAACCATTACTAATCTTTGTAAAATTTAAGGAGATGAGCTTGTTACCTCTTCAAGTTCTTGAACCCTAGTGGAAGGCAAGACTTTCACCAACACTTCCACCAAAACCACCACAAGATAGCACCTTTCCTCTAACTAAAACTGTGAGAACCCGAATTTTTACTTACTTTAATTCTATATTACTGGCTTATTTAATTATCTATTCAACCGTTTTCTCCGAATTATTTATTTCAACCATTTTAAATCCATTTACATGGAACAATGTCTCACTTATATTTTAAAAATGTCCCGTTAACAAATTTAATTTTTTGGAGGCTCGTTTAGTAAGGAATAACGAGTACACGTTTTTTCGAGGCAATATTCCATCCGAGAGTACAATAATCTTGGAAAAGTAAGAATGATCAATAGTAGACTAAGAAAAGTTAATTGAGAGATTAGAGGTGAGTGAGTTCAAAATTTTCCCTTTATCGTGCGCGCGTCGATAGTTTCTCTAAAGTCGCACTGCGCGACTAATTGGAGATTTGAGAAATTAATACTAGACTCATAAGAGTGAGTAATTACAGTGTTAAAGGAATTACATTAGAGGATTAGTGCATGAGTGTATCAAACCCGAGAGAAAATGGTAGTACGAAACCCTATTTTGCACTATCAAGAGTTGATTTTTGTGCACCATCTTAATGTAGCTTTTTCCATTCTTTCTCTCCAAGTTTTCATCCATACTAAACCCTCATATCTCTCACCTCATTCATCTGGCCAACCAAGAGGAAAAAGGAAGAAGAAAAACTCCATTTCTTTGGCTCCAATTCACTTGCAAATCTTCATCCAACTTTCTAGTTTCTTGGAGATTCATCCTAGCTAGGAGTAAGAAGCAATCTTGTGGAATTTCTTGGAGGAAATTTTGTTGAAAAATCTGGTTTTTTTCAAGGGTTTTAAGGGTAACCACTCCACCTCTTTTATCTTTCAAATTACAAGAAGTTTAACGGTTAATCTTCATGGGTTTGAAACCCTAATCGCACTCATAGGCTAGCGGACTTGAGGAACCATTTTTCTCACTTTAAATCCTAGGCTAGCTGTCTTGATGAGGCCTCTAGGTAGCTAACTTGATGCTTTAATGTTTGATTGTGGTTGTTTATGTGATGTATAGTTTGATTACTGTTAGAAAGTGGAGAAAAAGTTGGAAGAAATTGCGAAAGGAAGCTGACTGAAAATTCTGTCCATGTTGTTCTATTTTTATTTCAAAATTTTGATGTTTGTTTGGCTATAAAATTGATGGATATATGTTGTATATTGTGTGTACAAAGTGTCTTTCAAAAATTGTATCGATTGGTTGCTCAAAACTTGAGTTTTGGTAAAGATTCAAATCTGGAAAAACGTATAACGGGGTACCCAGACAGTGGTCCTTTGCCTGAGCATAACATTTTGTGCAAAAGTCAAAATTGAGTGCCGTTAGTGGCATTCAAAACTAGACATTCATAGCTTTTCAACGGTATAAAAATCCCTACTAGTTCATTTTGAGTGATTCGTAGCGAGTCGGCAAAGTCAGCTATTTTGTTTTGACTGGCTGTTCGAATGAAACTGGGAAGATGCATCTTGTGGCTCGATTTTATCCCATTTGTGAAAGGATTTTCAAAATGATATCTTCTGATGAATTGTAACATTTGGAACCTAGTTTCCAATGCTGTAAACCAATCTCAAGTTGGAGTTGTATAGAGTTAGATATGGTTTGGTTTCGAAAATACGACAAAGCTGGAAATTGGAAACCTTTCCCTTCCTTGTTGACCGAATGGTCAAATCTATTTTGGAATGCTATATGTCGAAAATTTTAGTGTCAATTGCTCATCAATTGCTTATTAAATGTTTCTGAAACTTTGGTTTCAAAATTAGAGCGAATTGGGGCTGATTGTGTTGGACAAAACGTTTGAGAAAGGAAAAGAACTACGGTTGGCAGATTAGCTTTGAAAATTTCCCAAATTTTGGTCGTTTCATTAACTGCCTTTCTGTGTGAGTTTTTACCTGAATTTTATAGAGAAGTAGTCCTTATATGGAAGTTTAAGTGTACCAAATTTGGTGTGATTTCAATACCAGTTTGATACTCAAATAATGCCCCAAAGATTGCTCTTCAAATCTGAAAATTTGCTGATCAGATTACAAAAATCAACCAACTTCAAACTGTTATATCTTGTTGTTCAAAACTCCGAATTTAGTTCCGCTTGTTGTGTTTGAAACTTTGTATGGAACTCTTATTGTGTTACAAATTTCAAAAGCTGATTCACTTTCTGTGAATTTTGCCAAATTTCCAAATATCGCCGAAAACCAAGCCTGGTTCTGTCTTACCTTCTTCAATCAGCAACTTTGAGCTAAAAAATGAATGCTTTTCATTTGGAATCTTGGAAAAGTGTCTTCTAGGAATTTTTAGTACTTTTAATCTAGTTTCCAATGGGTATAAATGTTTCTATTTCTGGATGTACAAAACTCAAGATTTGATTTTACCAAGTTTATCGCGCAAAGCTGAAAATTCATGATTTCTTGGGAAATGAGTTTTTGATAACTTTTCATTGCCTTTCGATATTGATAATCCATTTTAAAATTGATTTCATAGAAGATGCAAGTTTCTCTTGTGACATTTAATCCTCACTTTTGCATCTCGATTTTTGCGAGATTTGAAGCTCTTTTAAGATGATGTCTTAAGTCTTAAACGGATATACTTTCGTCCTTAATTGATAATGGTTGTGTGAATTGGTGAGTGATAGTTAATCGTTATTTCTTCAGGTGCTCAAGAGGATCTTGAAGAGAATCTCGGAGCAGACCACTAAAGATCTTATTTTGCACTTACTCATTAGTTTTGAATTGGTGAGTGTCAAGTGTACGAATAATTGCCAATTATGTGAATTGCTTCTTATAGATTAAGTGATTTACAATTGTCGAGTCGAGTGTGTACTTTATCGCACTCGTTCTCTTTTAATTGATTATATAATTGAATTGCTCATAGTTGAAATTATAATAGTGGTTGTATTTGTCGATTGGAGTGAATCTCATCGACTCATAATAGAAATCGGGGGACGCCCAAATCTCAATTGGCCGACCTTGCGATTCGAGCCAGCATGGGCTTAGTCGAGAAGTTTGATGAACCATGAGATAATCAAAAGTTTGATCTATTAAGAGATCTCGCTTGACATACTCGTGGAGTAGTGCCTTTTATAAAAGAAGTGCGGAGCCGGAGCAGGGGGTGTAACGGTAAGCGGGAATGAAGAGTAAGTGGAGTTCTACGGACTTAGTACCTACCCGATTTTGACGGAGTGTTTGATCGAGCCTTGGCGAAGCGAGTGGAATCTAGTTCCTGAGAGTTCCTGTATCCTTGTTAAGTGTGTTAATGTTATTTATGAGTTATTTGAACTTTCTTATTTTATTTCTCGTACAAATGCCATTGTTATTTGAACTATGTGTTTGCATGTTTTCTTGGCCTCACTGAGCATTAGCTCATCCCATTAGTTTTGTTTTCCTTAATAGGAGTTTGGAATAGAAAGAATTTTGGAGAAGCCGGTCTAACTACTTTTGATTAGTATTTTGGGATGTAATTGATTAGTCGACTTCTAGTGGTTATATTTTGGGAAAAATGATGTACTTTTGATAACTTATGATGTAAGACTTGAAAGTTTATTTAAGAAAGTGGCTTTTCTTACTTCGACTGTTATTCTTTGGTTGTGTATCTTTAAATTTGAATTGAAATTGTATTGAGTTCTGGTGAGAGTTAGGCAAGCGTCCGGCAGATACCCTTGGGTTCGTCCTTGGGAGAAGTGGGGGCGTCACAAAAGCAATATCCAAAGGTCTTGATGGTTGGATGATGATCTTTGAGCAAGATTGAAGAGCAAAAGATGAAATTTTCTTCCTCCATTTTGAGCTCCCAATTTTCGGCCAAGAGAGAGAGAAAGTGAGGGAGTTTGAGTATTTGATTTGTGGTGAAAAGGTTGGCAGAAAACTAGCCTTTTGTTTGGTGAAAAAAGTCAACTTCAAATAGTGGCTCCAATAGTGTCATGCTCTACCAATTTTCCTCTTGTTTGCTACACTTAAATACTAATCCTCCAAACTAGTTTTTTCTAACACTACAAATACTCATACTCACTAGTCTAAAATTAATACTCTAAATCTCCGATCAGTCGCGCCGGTGCGACTTTTGAAAATTTTGACGCGTAAACGATAAAAGTATAATTTAAGTAAAATTCATGCTAAAATAATAAAATTAAATAACACTAATGCAAATAATTTTAAAATAGACTAAATTAAAATAAAAATACGAGTTCTCACAGTACCAACATCCTTGTCATTTTCTTGTAATGCTTGATCCTCTTGAAGATTATCTTCCTTTGAATTTTCTTCTAATCGAGTATTGTCTTGATCATGAATTGTGAGTTTTTTGAAACCTTCTTGAACACCTACATCATCATTTTCACAACAACTCTTGAAAATATCATCATTAAATTCATCAAATGTAACATGTATGGTTTCTTCTATGACAAGTATCCTTCTATTATAGACCCTATATTCTCTTTTGCTTTCACAATAATTCAAGAAAATACCTTCATCGGATTTCTTATCAAATTTTTCAAAATGCTCCTTGATATTTAAAATAAAGCATTTGCAACAAAAAACTTTAAAATATCCAACAATTGGCTTTTTACCAAAAATTAACTCATAAGAGGTTTTATTCAAAATTGGTTTCAAGAGAACTCTATTCATTGCACAGCAAGCCGTATTTACGGTTTCGACTCAAAAATATTTTTGTAAGTTGCATTCACTTAATATGGTTCTTGCGGTTTCTTGAAAAGTTCTATTTTTTCTTTCAACAACACCGTTTTGTTAAGGAGTTCTTGCAATTGAAAACTCATGTGTGATTCCATTGTGATCACAAAATTCCGAAAATCTATAAAATTTAAATTTCGAACCATTATTACTTCTAATTTAAACAATATTCAAACCAAGCATATTTTGAACTTTTGCAAATAGGGAAACAAAATTTTTGAAAGTATCATCCTTGTGAGCAAAAAAAATCACCCAAGTGTATTTCGAATAATCATTAATAATGACAAGGTAATATCTCTTACCACCCAAGTAAGCAATTTGTGTAGCACCGAACAAATCAAGATGTAAAAACTCTAATGGTCTTGAAATAGAGACACACTTTTTGGGTTTAAAAGAGATTTTGATTTATTTTTCAAATTGACAAACATCACAAATTTTGTCTTTTTCAAATTTAATTTTTGGCAAACCTCTAACAAGATCCTTTTTGCAAATTTCTTTTAACAAATCCATGTTGAAATGACAAACCCTTCTATGCCACAACCAAGGGTCTTCATTTGAAACTTTAAGACATTGAAGGTCAGAGGAATTAATATTTCAAGAATCAAAACATAGATGTCAATGAATCTTTTTCCTTTGAAAATGATGTTAAAATTTGAGTCAAGAACTAAACACTTACGCTTCTTGAATAAAACAAACAAAAATTTATCACATAGTTGACTAACACTTAACAAGTTATAAGTTAAATTATCAACCAAAAGAACATTATGAACAAAGGTCTCACCATTCTTACCAACATCTCCTACTCCAATTGTTTTAGCCTTCATATCATCTCCAAATGTTACTTTACGACTTGATTTTGGCTTGAACTTGATGAATTGTGATGGATCACTAGTCATGTGTCTTGAACATCCACTATCTATGAACAACTTTGATTCCTTAATGATGTTCACAAAGTTCATCTACACAAGAGTTCAAAAAATAACATTTGGTACCCTTTAATTTTTGGGTCCACGAGAGTTAGTATCATGTCTAACTATCCACATGTATTTCATGCCTCTTCTCATGTTTTTCCTCACATAACAATTACTTTTCATGTGACATTTTTGACAACAGAAACTACACATAACTGACAAGTTATTTGCATGAATAGGTTTAATAAATCTTACTTGTATTCTCTTATAAATAGTAAATTCATTTGCACTAGAATTTAACTTCTTCTCATGAGTGCCAAGATGAGATTTAGATCCATTCCCTTGAAAATAGTTTTATTTTTTGTGTTGGAACAATTCATTTAGATTGTCCATTCTTCTTTTCAAATCACCTTATTCCCTTTTGAACATTTTCACAAAACCTTGTTTTTCTATCAAACTCATTATGCAGATCAATGTGAGGACCCGAATTTTTCTCACTTATAATTCTATTTTTATGGCTTATTTAAATATTTATTCACCCATTTTCTCCGAATAATTTATTTTAACCATTTTAAATTCATTTACATGGAATAATGTCTCGCTTATATTTTTAAAATATTCTGTTAGTAAATTTAATTTTTCGGAGACTCGTTTAGTAAGAAATAGTGAATACACGTTTTCAAGGCAATAATCGATTCGAGAGTGCAAAAATCTTGGAGGATTAAGAATGATTACTAGTAGATTAAGAACAGTTAATTGAGAGATTAGATGTGATTAACTTAAATAAAGCTTTTACTGTATACGTATCGATAGTTTCTCGAAAGTCATACCGCGCGACAAATTGGAAATTTAAGAAATTAATATCTGTGAGGACTCATGCTTTATTTCTAAAATGGTTATTTCATAATTAATTATATTAGTAGTAGTTAATTATATAATTGTTATATGAATTTCTCGTAAATTTCGCCTTATTGCGCGCGAATTGGAATTTCACGTATATCGAGCCGGAACGGCTAAGTGGAGATTTAAGAAACTTATTCTAAACTACTAAGAGTGAATAATTATAATGTTTAAGGAAGTGCATTAGAGGTTTAGTGCACAAGTGAAACAAACCCGAGAGAAACGGGTACGAAACGCGCGCGTACGCGCACTATTGATAGTTGATTTCACCAAACTTTGGCCCCAAGTTTTATCAAGCTTCCAAGAGAAGCTTTACCATCAGCTACACACACTCTCTCTCTTTCCTCTCAAGGCTGGCCGAAATCCCCTCAAGGCAGAAGAAGAAGCATTCTTCATCATTTCCACCTCATTTCACTCAAATCTTCTCACCATTTCACTCCAAATTTCTCACACAAACTCACAAACACTTGGAGATTAATCTTGGCTTGGAGGAGGAGGTCTTCTAATCGAGTTTCTTGGAGCTTTTGGTGACCCGAAATTTCTGAGCTTCATCAACCAAGAGGTAGTAAATCATCCAACCTTTGAAACTTGATTCTAGTAAGTTAGATTTCACTTGGAAGCTTGTAGCTTCATGTCGGTATCTCTATTTTGTTGGAAATCATTTGAGTGGGCTCTATGAAATCCCACAATGGACATGATTTTACTGATATGATGATTTTGGGTGTTATTGTGACAGCCCCACCTTCCCCTAAGGCGAACCAAAGGGTTTGGCGGACCGCCTGCCCAGCTCTCGCCAGGACTACGAAGTCGAATCATACAAACCCTAGATTCCGCGCAATAGAACCCGAAGAAAACAAACAATCGGAACTTACCAAATCAAGAACACATAGGCATACATTCCTCAACAATTATACGGAGAAAACAAAAATAATTACTTATATACATACGTTGGAACTTTACAAGTCGAGGGAAATACTTGTTCGAAGTAAAATTAGGGTTTTGATTACAAAAGAGTGTAACAAAAGAACATTTACACTAGCTCAACCCTTTCTTCCAAATCACGGTTCAAAAGTGTTGTTCCCTGTAAGGAAAACAAAGATAACGGGAAGGGGGTGAGCTTACGCTCAATGAGGTACCAAAAGTACAAGTAGTCACGAATCATGGCGTTTCACATATCAATCATGCAATTGTACACACCAGATAGGAAAATGAATAAATACTTCAAATGGAAAGGATACAGGTGGCTCTCAGGAGCCAAAATGCCCAATTGCGGTACTTGATCCAAACCCGTTGACTCTCCGTCAACGTATATAGAACCAACATGTCCGTAGACCCCACTTTACACCGAATTCCGTCCACCAAACATACCCCTTACCGGGCCCCGAACACCTCAACGGATCAGAGGGTGGTAATACTCGAGTATACCAGAAATCCAGAGTCTCCAATACCCAAAAATTTCTCAGAAACAGACTACTGCGGTTTGTTATCTAATCGACCAGGCCTTTGCCGGCTCGACTCGAATAACTAGCCACAGGATTTGAGCTCAGAGGTCACAGAAGGGTCGTTGGATACAAGCCTCCAAACGACGTCAACAAATATAGAAAACAGATACAGATAACAGATACCGAGAACAATTACAGATTTATACAGTATACAGGAACCAGAATAACCAGATGAGAGAAACGAGTGTGATAAAGTACACCCTCGTTTCATACGAAGTATACAAAGTCACAGATAATCAAGTTGCAAGTACAGATGAATCAGATAAGCACCAATTTAAGGGGATGGTACACTCACCAATTCAAGTGCAGATACTTCAAAAGTTTTCCCCAAAATGACTTTAATCGCCCAGAAACCCTAAAATAACCAAGGTAAACAATTGAGGTTTTCACATCCCAAATTCTAGTAAACAAAAAGCACAAGTGAGGTTCGACTACAAGTCGTATGCCTATCCAAATGAACTATGAATGCAAGGTTGCAAAAGCGTGATTTCGGAACGAAAAGGTAACAGGAGGACCTAGGGGCTTGAATGACCTAAAAGCCGTTCATCTACTAAGAATCAACTCAAACTTGAAGGAACCAAGCGGCCTAGAAAATTGGGCAGCATGCCCTTTGTGTTTACCAAGTTTCCAGCCATTTATGGCTTCCTTAATTCAGCCCCACAATACACACAAGTAAGGTTACCACAATAGCCCTTCCATAGGCTCCAAAATCATCCAAGTACAACACAAGTGCAAAAGTATCATTGGAAATCAGTTTTGAAGACAAACTAAACGGCAGATTTGGCATTTCGTAGCATTTTAGTCACAACCGGAGCTATGGTTATCGAATCGGGGTGAACCTTATACCATGTCGAAGCTAAGACAGAGGGGAACAACTTTTATGAAGGCCACTTAACCTAATTTATAGCTTATCTAAGTCGAATTTGCCAATCACAGATCCAAAAGTTTAAGATCAGTCTAGTTGTCAGCACTGACTTTAACCAGCAATAACTCAGGCTACACAACTCCGTTTGGGGTGTTTTCAGAGGATTTAGAAAGCTAAAACATAGGGCTACAAGGCTTGTGTTTTGGTCAAAAGCTAATTGGATACGAATCAGGGTGAAAAATGCAGTCCAAACTGGTGAATTCACAAACCTGTTTACGAATTACAGCTTGTAACTGTCAGGGTATTTCGGTCATTGCGCAAGTTTCGGTGCTCCGATTGAGCTGAAATTTTACCAGTAGCTAGCTAACTCAAATACCTACAACTTTCATGTTTTGAGCAAGGGCTAATTCGGTCTCCCTCAGGGTCGAACATACAGTGCAAAAATAGGGCAGATTACTACCATAGAAACCCTAAGCTGGAATTTGTCCACATAAAGCTGAAATTTCCGCAATTAACCACAAGTAACGCATAATAGCTTCAATTCCATATCATATTAAGCCATCAATAATTATCATATGAAAACAGAAAAATTCCCAAGAAAATAAGAAATTCACCTAACTTTACTTTAAACCACAAATTCATCCATAAACTAAGCTCCTTAACCGATATAAGCCACTAATTTGCAATTATTATGGAAAAAATTGAAGTTCTAAGCAATATACCTCAATCACCAAGAAAGGTAGCAACTTAGGGCTTCTCTTTGCAAAATCACTCCACAAACACCTTCAATCTCACTTAATAAGCTGTTTCTACGGAGAGATTCGAAGTTTTATCGGTTGGATTTTGAGATTTGGACAAGAAATTGAAAGAAAAGTTGAAGGCTTCTTTCCCTTTTTCTCTCTACAATTTTCGGCCAAGGTGCTTGAAGAATGAAGATGATTTTGGTCAAATTTTACCTTTAGTAAAGTTGTAAGAAAGTTAGGCAAAACTTGGCCCAATAGAAATGCGACACGTGGCGCCTTTTTTGATCTTTTCCTTATCCTTTAGCTTACTAATGACCAAGCATCTAACCAACCTCTAGTTATCTCTTAGCACTCAGTAATTTAATGCCTTACTGCACAATTTAACCTAATTGGCCGAATTTCTCTCACTTAACGCACTAGCGGGTCCCACCTCCGCTATTTGCTCCAATTTTCTCGTGAACTCACTTATACTAGAAAAATGACTTAAAAACTATATTTACTTATAAAATATATGTAAAATGAATATAATAAAGAAAATAAAAAAAAATGTGTGCACGAAAATCGATGAAACCCTAAAACCCTAAAATCGGATTTTTTTTTTCGAGTTCTCACAGTTATCATGTTGATTAAGTGTTAAACTAGTGGATATAAGTTGAAAAAGTGGAAAAAAATCAAAGGAAAGTTGCATGAGAAAGGGCCGAATTCTGCCCTATTTTTTGCAGAGCCCTTGGTTCGATTTTTTTTTGTGATCAAATGACCTTGCATTTGTTGTAGATATGTTTTATAGGATATGTAGAAAGGTTTCACCGAAAAGCACTTGATTTGGTTGAGAAAAAGTTGAGTTTTGGACAAGAACAAAACTGGAAATCGCGTGATAGGGGTCTTCTAGCAGTGATTTTTGAACGAACATATCTCTCTGCTCAGATGTCGAAATCAAGTGCCGTTTGTCGCATTTGAAACTATACACTTCTAGTTTTCTAATGGTGTAAAATGAATTTCTTGATTCGACTTGAGTGAGCCGTAGTGGTTTACCAAATTTACCTGTCCTGTTTTATGGCTTTGCTCGAGCCGTAATGGTAAGTTTGTGAAATAAAGTAGCAAGTTTAAACAATTCACCTATTTACCATTTTATTTGCAAAACTTACCATTTTTCAACAAAAAACTTACTATTATTTGAATTAGACTTACTAATTATAAAGTAGTAAGTTTCATTGGAGAAGTAGTAACACTCGGTATTTAAAGAGTAAATTTCATATCACACTTATAACTTACCAATTTTATTACCAAAATTGCCATATTACCACCTGATGTTCCTTTTAATATTGGAAAACCTAAATGAACAGTAGTACAATTGTCACTAAATATACCAATCTTGGATGTGGAGACCACTGTTAAGTGGTTGTACCAGTATTTTAATGTAAAATATTCACAAGTTTATGGTAACAATCAGCACTGTAGCATTACCACTATTTTTCTGAATATAATGGGTCATTTATCTTAATCAAATACATTCTCAATAGACCTCATGTATTTGCTATTATTTCAGTATGATTTGAAAAGGTGGCAAGTATCGATTGTTTTGTAAATCACCATGAAATGGCTGTGTCAATATATATAAATAAATAGCCAGTTTGAAACCTTACTTTATGTGGGATAAATATCTAACATCTGTATAACCAAATAATTTAGGTCAAGAGTTATATGAGTAATATAACCCAAGATCAATTATTCTTTAGGGATAGCAAAAAATACGTTTTTATACCATTCCAATGTCGTCTAGTTAGAAAGAAACTAAATCTTACTAATACATTCACAGAAAATTATATATTCAATCTTATACAATTAGCAAGATATATTAGGGCACCAATTATAGTAAAATATTGTACTTCAGAACCAAGGATCTCTTCATCTTCCTCTTTTGAACTAGAAGGATCTTTAACATGATCAAGTAATCGAACAACCATTGGGGTACCTAATGAATGTACTTTGTCCATATAAAACCGCTTTAATATCTTCTAAGTATAAAAAGTTTGGTGAACAAAAATCCTATTTTTCAAATATTTAATTTGTAAACCAAGGCAAAATCTGGTCTTTCCAAAATCTTTGATTTCAAATTCTTTCTACAAATAGCCAACTACCTTTTGAATTTTTTCAAGAGTTCCAATTAAATTCAAATCGTCAACACGTACAACAATAATTACAAAATTTGATACATTTTTTTAATAAAAATACATGGGTATATTGGGCCATTTGTATAACCTTTCTCACACAAACATTAACAAAAACTGTTATACCACATACATCCAAATTACTTAAATTCATACAAAGATCTTTGTAATTTGATAAAATACATTTGTTTAGGATTTGATTTACATGCTTCAGGCATATTAAATCCTTCAGAAGTTTTTTGTATAGACATCATCATATAATGTCGCAAATAAAAAAGCAGTAACTACATCCATTAGACACATATCAAGTTTTTCAGTGTATCTAAACTCACAAGATACCTAAATGTAATTGCATCCATTACTAGTGAATATGTCTCATCATAACCAAGTCCAGGTTTTTGTGAAAATCCTCGAGCTACGTGTCTTGTTTTGTATCTTATAATTTCATTTTTCTCATTTTCTTTTCTCACAAAGACTCATTTATATCTAACTAATTATACACCTTCAGGTATTTGGAGTACAGTTCTAATAACTTTTCGTTTAGTTAGTGAATTTAATTTAGATTGGATCGCGTCTTTTCATTTTAGCCAATTATTTCTACACCGGCATTCATCAACCAATCTAGATTTATGATTCTCATGTTCTGCCATAATATCAAGTGCTATATTATATGAAAATATATCATTCACAAATATTTGTCTTTGATTCTAACTTTTTCACGTAGTGACAAAATTATTGAATTTTCTATAATTTCATTTTTCTCAAGAATATATTCTTCAACGATTAGTTCTTTTGTGAGCAACCCTCTATTAATTAAGCATTATCAACGATTATCATATTAATATTTGTTTCTCCCATTTCTAAATTGGAGAAGTACTCTTTATTTTTGAAATAGTGTAGGTAGTAACACTATTAATAAGACAAATATTATTGGCACTGTTATTTGATCCCAAGTATTTGGCATTCATTTCTTTTTCAGAAAATGATTAAAGAATCACAAGTAAAATGAACATTAATAAGTGAATAAATTTCATATTACATCAATGAAATTACATATAAGATGCAAAAATATCAAAATAACAAAATTTTAAATAATATAGGGAATTATAATAATTATACTGCATCATCAAAGAAATTAGTGATAGGGTATAAATTATAGTACTTTTATATGTATAAATTGTTAGTTAATTATGATATTGGAGGACTACTTTGAATGGAAATTGCCTAATTTTAGTTATTGATGGTTTTTGTAGGTAAAAGTCATGTTCAATGAGGAAGTGGACCAAAAACTCAGGGGAGGAATTATATGAGGTCTCATCTAAGCCACCTGATCACTTCGTGCACTTGTGGCTTCATATTTTAGGTGAAAATGGCATAGCTTGCATGAAAAGGACAGAGATGAAAGCTTGTGGATAGCAATCTTGCTTAATTCCAAAAAATACAATGTTATGTACGTCAGTGGCATTGAAATGATGATGGGAACTGTGTTTTATTATTCCATTTAGGGATAATTTCAGAAACCTCCCTTGAGATTTCTGATAAATTCACTCGACTCCCCTCAATTTTAAAAAATTACACTTACCTCTCTTGACATAGTAAAATACTTATAATGCCCTCCACCTAATAGACAGTTTTAAATTTAAGGCAATAAATTTACAAAACCTAAAAAAATCTATTTTTTTGTCTCTTGTCTATTTTCTAGTTAATAAAACCTCTTTTATTATCTTCAGTTTTGTGGATATCAGCAAATTGAAATTAGAAAATCTACAAAGAGAGTAGATTATGTGTCAAACTAGAAGGAAATGAAGAGACTCGCAGTGATAGAGAAATAAATAATGAAATTGATGATTGAAATAGGAAAAAGAACTAAAGATGCAGAATTTGTCATATTTTGTTTGTTGTTAAGAAAAACTTTTATAAAATGTCAATAATTACATAATGATTTCTTTCATTGGATTAGAAATTTTTTATTATGATTTTATTGTGGAGGTAGGTAGAATTTATTCTTTACTTTTGAGATATTAATATTTTTAAAACCATAGGAGAGTTGTAATGGTAGTTCTAGTCAAATTAGCTTATATTGAAAATGTATTTGAGCATTGATATTTATTTTGGGGGTATAAAATTGGTTGTCAATGGGGTTTTGTGTGTGTGTTTTTTTTTATCATGGCAAGTATTGATACTATATATGCAATTTGGAATCTTTTGAGTGATTACTTAATTTTAGAACTTATACTTAGATGGTTATTAGGGATTTGGCTTGTTAATTTATGCAAAGTGTGGAAGAAAATGATTGAATATACTATATTTTTCTTTCTTAGTTTTGTACAAAAGGACAATTTATGATTTTTGAAAGAAAATCTAAGTTCTTAGACCTATATTATTACTAAATAGTAAAAATAGGGAAGGTATATGTAATTTTTAAAACTTGAGAAGAGCTCTTTGTAATTGTGATGAAAAGAGCATAAGAATTATCTCTTCCATTTAATTGTGACAAAGAGAGCATATGAAATCTCAGGAGAGGTTTGGGAAATTATCCCTTCCATTTAAGGGAGCATAAGAATTGTGGGCCACAACCAGGATTTCTTCGGCAGACTTCATCGGGAAATCACGCAGGGCTTGTCTTCTTCAGGTTTAAGAAGTGTATTCCTTTTGGAATTCAACTAAAATTTTAAAAAACTATAAATAGCAGTACTTAGGATGTTTTCAAGGGAGAAAATACTTGTCTAAATTTTAGTTCTAGATTTTTCTTTGAAAATATAAGAATCAAAATTGGAGATCAAGGTATGAGATTTAGAGTTTTGTTAGTTGGGAAGTTCTACATGCTCTTTATTAAGTCTTATATTTTTCAACATTGAATTTTTATTTATTCTTACAATTATGATGATCTAATTTGTATCTTGGGTTAAGGTTTTGTAAGGAGTTTTGATTATTTATCTTAGTCAAAATTTTGACTTTTGTCTTGATTTATTTATCTTAATTTAATTACATGTTTGTGATTGACCATGATAGATATGCTCTTAGGGTTTGTATTGAATTGAAAGGGATGTACAACCATGCATTAGACAGATATACATATTCAATCTAATCGTTAGAGTAGATAAAGATTTGTATGACGTAATTAAATCACCTAAGAATTTAAAGAGTTCAATTAAGTATTTATGTTCCCTAGAAAGACGTGGTATTTAATTGGCCACAATTTAGAATTATTAAGAGATATCTAAGGTACTTGCGTGTGATACGTTCTTGACTTGTTAAGAAAAAAACTAGATAAATAATTCAAATTCCAGATCAAAATCTAAACCCCTAGTCTTGTGCCAATTGTTTTCTCACCTCTACCTTATTTAATTTGATTTTTTATTTTATTTCTTGGTTAGAAAGTACAATCCCTTTTACTTTGAATTTTACTATGCTTAATAATAATTAAGGAAAATTTTAATTTTTCCCTATGGGTTTAACCTCTAGAATATTCCAAATAATTTTATTATTACAATCGACCCAATGCATTTGTAAGAATTGGTCGATCAAGCTTTTAGTGCCATTACTAAGGAAAGCGTTTAATTTTACTACTTTAGTTATTTTTATTTTATTTTTAGTTCTTCACTTTTATGTTTGATTTTATTATTCAGGTCCTTGATTTATGACCCAATCTAAAAAAGATGAATTGAAGTTTGACCTAATAATTGAAAAGATTGTCTGGGAGTTGAAGAAACAAAGTTTGTTTAGGGTTTGCAGCAATTTTCTTCTGGTATCAATATCGCCATTGAATTGACTAAGTAGGGTAATTCAAATGAAGAAAAGATAGCAAAGGAAAATTCAGTTTCCTGAGTAGCAGTTTAGGGTGTATTCCGATATGCCCACAGTATGCTGGGTAGTTCATCCAACCATCTTGTCTGAGCAGCTTCTACTCGAATCTTCAATCCATGTAAAATTATTTTATTGGCATTCTCAACTTGTCCATTAGTTTGAGGGTGCCCTACCGAAGTGATGCTGCTAGGTTCCCAACTGTTTGCACCGATTTTGGATGGAATTTTCGACAAACTATTGACCATTGTTGGAAACCATTATTGGTGACTAGAACTCGATTAATGCCAAATCTACAGACTATATTTTTGCAAAAGAACTTCTGTATTGACTTACCACTAATAGTGTTAATAGGCTCAGTTCAATCCACTTAGTGAAATAGATTATGGCAACCACTAAATGTTCATAACCCCCTAGAACTCGAGGGAGAGGCCCAAGCAGGTCTAGTCCCTATTTAGCGAAAGGTCAGGAATTTTGCATGGGTATCATCTCTTGGGTAGAAGCATGCTGAATAAAGGCATGCAGCTGGCATTCCCTACATTTCCTTACCAGTTTTGGCGAATCCGAAAAGATAGTCGGCCAGTAGTAACCTATCAACATCACCTTTTTTCCATGATTTTTGGGCTGATATGATTTCCACAAATTTTCTTATGTATTTTCCACAAGATATAATTTTCCTCTTCAGGCATGATGCATTTCAGCCACAGACTCAAGTATGACTTTCGATACAATATTCCATTAGACAGAACATACCTTCTCAACTTGAGTTGGAGTTTGTTGGCCTCCTTTCTATTTGGGGGAGTTCTCCACTGGATAGGTATCTAATAATAGGAACTATCCATGAGTTTGTTATCTCGATCATGGCCGTCTTATTGTTCATATGCCCTTCTTTTCACCACTTCCACCAAGACTTCTTTGTTCAAGGGTGTGAATGAAATGGGTGCTAATTTGGATAGCATACAGAAGATTTTGACACCTCGGGATCTATTCAATATCAACCGTGCTGAATAGACTCTTCATTTTGTGCACCTTGTTCACGTATTTTTTCATTAGTTCCTCCTTGGCTTCATATGTCCCCAAGACTTGATTTACTATCAATTGTGAATCACTGTAGACCTTTAGCGATGTGGCTTCCATCTTTCGAGCTATCTCCATCCCCGTAATCAAGGTTTCATACTCGGACTCGTTATTAGACGCCCTAAAATCAAACCTTAAAGTATAGGCCAATTTCTCTCCTGTGGGGCTAATGAGAAGTAAACTAACACCATAATCCTCTTTACTGGATGCTCCATCTACATAAAACATCCACATCAAGCTAGTCTGGTCAAATTTATCATTTTTCACCTACTCTTCATAGGGTCTAAGGAAAACTCCATCTATTATAAAATCAGCCAAAGCCCGTGCTTTCATGGTTGTTTGGGATTGAAACTTGATGTCATACTTGGATAATTCGATGACCTATTTAACCATTCTCCCTGATGTGTCCGGCTTAGATAGAATTTGCTTCAACGTCTGATCAATTACCACCATTATAGGGTGAGTTTGGCAATAGAACCTAAGCTTCTGAGCTGCACGGATGATAGCCAAGACATATTTCTCCATTGGTAAATGCCAAACTTTCACCCCTTGCAATGCCCTGCTTACATAATGCACTGATTTTTGAATTTGCTCTTCTTCTTTGATTAACACTGCACTGATGGCTTCCTCCTCCATAAATAGATATACAAACAGTGTTTCACCTTATTTAGGAGAGGTCAGTGTTGGCAGTTCGGGAATATGTGCTTTTATCTCGTCAAAGGCTTTCTAATACTCAGGAATCCATTTAAAATTTGGTCCTTTCTTCAAAACTCAGAAGAAGGGGGAATCCTGAACAACAGATCTTGATAAGAATTTATTTGGGGTAGCCATCCTTCCAATTAATCATTGTACTTCCTTGACATTCTTTGGTGGCATCATTTCCATAATAGTTTTAACTTTACTGGGATTGGCTTTGATTCCTTCTTTGGATATCATATACCTAAGGAATTTTTTCGACCTAACCTTCCCTATGCTTTAAGGTTTGATTTTACAACATCCAATAATGAGTCAGAGTATGAAACCTTGATTATGGGGATGGAGATAGCTCAGAGTACGTTCAATGTTGGTTGTCCCAAATCATATTGTATGAGGACGCTTCCTTCGCTATTACAAAGTTCACAAGGACAATTCAGTGTTTGGGAGCTGTTCCAACCGTTACCATGAGAGTTATTATTTCCTCAGACTTGATCGGTAGTCCTACAAATCCAATCAATGGAGTTTGAATAGGAATCAGCTTTTTTTCTTTCAATTGCAGGTCATTGAATGTTTTATAATACAACACATCAATGGCACTCCTATTCTCTATGTATACCTTCTTTATCTTGTAATTACAAGTTTTCACCTCTATAACAATGGCTTTATGATTGTTCGAGGCTAGAGGCACTACATCCTTAGGACCATATACTATTTTTTCATAGACCTTTAGCTGCTTACTCGAATTATTCCCATTCGGAGGAAGTTAATTGCTGCGCCGAGTTGTGTGACTATCCTTTTCGATAGGTCATTCCGCTATGGTATTGATCAATCCTACAAGGTTCTGCGCCTCGGGTTTGGGAGTTCGGTTTCCATGGTTTTGATATTGATCTCACCGATAATTCTTATCCTCTTGCTTGTACTCCATTCGTCTCTGTTTAGTTCGGTCTCTTTCGACAAATTGCCTCAAATGCCCTCGCTTTATTAAATCTTCAATATCTTTCTTCAAATCCCGACAATCTTCTGTATCATGTCCTACATCCCTTGATAGACACAATATAGATTCTGGTTCCTTTTGTTCTTATTCCCGAATAACATCTTCAGAGGGTGTGATAGACCCTCAGCCTTTATAACAGCAAGTATCTAAGCTTGATAGACAGTGAGAGGAGTCCATCCCTTCTCATCTTCAGGGGTTCGACCTTTTGACAACCGATCAAAGATTCTTCTTCTCGACTGGCTTCTCGTATATCTGTCGGGTTGGTATTTCTTTTTCTTCTTTCATCTCTTTGTTTTTCCTGTTGCTCTCCAAGCGATTGGCCTCCTCCACGTTAGCCCTCTCATGTGCTCAGTCCAGCATTTTTCAAATAGACTTGGGAGGTTTTTCCACAAATTTCATATACAACTTTTATAGTCGCAACTCATTGATGAAGGCTGCCATCACTATCTTGTCATCTCGATATCTTATTTGGAGAGACTCATCATTGAATCAAACCATGTACTCCCTTAGTGATTTTTCTAGCCTTTGCCAAACTGTCATTAAATGAGTAATATTTTTTAAAATGCCTGAGATGAGACAAACTGGGCGGCGAATAACCACGCAAGCTGCCTAAAAGACCGTATTGACCTAGAAGGCAGTCCTTGGAACCATAAGCACACATTTCTCTCTAGAAATATAGAAAAGATTTACACCAAATTGCGTCAGCAGCAGTCTATAGACGTATGTGAGTCAAGAATGTGAACAAATGGTCCTTTGGATTTGTGGTTGCATCATATGGTTTCATATTTGGTATCTTAAATTTGGCCGGTAATGGATAGTTTTCAATATCCGATATAAAAGGAGAAGAAGTATAATTGTCATCTTTTGGATTTAACAATCGGTCCAACTCATCTTGGATTGGATACTCTCGATGCGTGGAAGAATACTCTCTCCTAAGAATCCCTTGAGAGAACCTGAAATGATCCATTTGAAAGTTCCTATGGGAGCATTCGGGAACCCCTATCTAGTCATGAGAGGGTCTATTCTGTATCCTCTTTCTTCGAGGGTGCAAATTTTTTGATCTAGAATCAGATGACCCTTCTCTTACTTTTTCCTGGGTTTTAGAGTCCCGTTCATGGCGATTCTCATTTCTGCCTCTCATGTGCTTTACTATAGCTTCAAAGGTGGGTAGGTTTTCACCTACCACCTGTACCAACTGTTTCGGAGGTATTTGGGAGATTTCCTTTCGATTCTTACCATAAGTTTGACCATGGTAAGGGTTCTGCTGGTTACTCAGCTCATCTCCCCTTGAACCCTTAGCGTTCTTTTTAGATCGGGTTCTCGACATGTCGCTAAGAAAAAGTATTCCCACAAATGGCGCCAATTGAAAGCCAAAGAGCACGACCCGAGCAGAATGCTGGATGGGTTTAACTGAGCGAATCTGCAGTAAGTCGAATAACAGGACTATCTTCCTATTGTGACTCCGATGCTCAAGTCAGTCAAAGAATGAGAATATATAGAGTAGAATAAGTATATTGTATGATGTATCTTCTCTTGATTCAACCCACCACTATTTATAAGGTTTCTCATGATAAGCTATGAAGGTGCCCAGAGCTACCTGAAAAGTAAGCTATTCCAAACCAAGATACGTGCTACTTCAATTCAACTTGCGTTGTGACTCCAATGCTCAAGTCAGTCAAAGAATGAGAATACAAAGAGCATAATAAGTATATTGTATGATGTATCTTCTTTTGATTCAACCCATCACTATTTATAAGGTTTCTCATGATAAGCTATGAAGGTGCCCAGAATTACCTGAAAACGAAGCTATTCCAAACCAAGATAGGTGCTACTTCAGTTCAGCTTGGGAATGGAGTCCGAACAAGGCACCATGGCCCTGACACATGTCCGTAGGGGATTCCTCCCGCTACAGTAGACATGGTAGTTGGAGGGAATATTTGACTGGTCTTTATGAGTTGTTATCTAGTCATTTTCAACAAAAAGCTATCTTAGGCAAGAAAGTGGGAGTCCATGAAGTTAGTGCTACAAAAGATTTGGCCTCACAAGTTGCTGAGTTGAGTCATCAGATGTAACAGATGCAATTGCTCTTAAATTAAGAAGCTCAACCTAGGAAGCATGTGCTTATAGTCATATGTATAGGCATACTACTGCTGGCTGTTACAATAGAGAGCCTCCTGCCAAGGTGAAAGATGTCAATTTTGCTGGAGTATATGGTGGGCAGAAGTTGTAGCCAAGGAATAACCCTTTATATAGTATGTATAATGAAGAGTGGAGGAATCACCCTGATCTTTCTTGGAGAAATCAAGGAGTTAGTCTTTCAGGACCACCTGGTGTGATGCCCCCACTTCTCCCTAAGGCGAACTAGAGGGTATCCGCGGGACGCCTGCCCAGCTCTCGCCAAGACTCAAGACAATACGATTCAAGCTTAACTATAAATAACCAATAATATAAGTCTAATAAAGAAAGTTGCTTCCATAACCAATACTCAATAATACACCACAAGTACAAAATGCATCAATCGTCCACATCTTACATTAGATTCCCAAAAGTTACATCAAATCCCAATTTATACAATAATTCAAAGTCTAGTCATGTACGTTGAGAACCCTAAAACAAAAGTACGTCACAAGGGGGTTTTCTTCAAATTCACTTCAATCCATTCCTGTTAAGGAAAACAAATCTACAGGGTAAGCAAAATGCTCGTGAGGCCAAAAACACACATGTAAGCGCATTGTCCAAATAACAATCCCATTTAACGAATAAAGCAATAGTATGCAAGAAATTAATAATTCGAGCCATAATATGTAAACAGAAACAATTCAAAGATATAGGAGCTCTCAGGAGCTATTTTTCACTTGCGCGATCCAAAACCTCCACGAATTGACACTCCGTCAATCGGGTAGGTTTTGTCCGTAGAACTTCACTTATCATGTTCCCTTTCACCTCACATACCCCTGTATCGGGCCTGCCTATCATTTGTTTGAGGCAATACTGCTCGAGTATGCCAAGCAGGATGTGAGAACCCGAAAATTTTCACATTTTCACGTATTATTTTATTTCCTTGGCCATATTTTATACTGTCCTTTGAAAATATTAAATGTTTTGTACATTTTACAAGTAAGTACAATTTTTAAATCATTTTCCTAGTATAAGTTAGTGTACATAACTTGAAGTGCATTTGTTCGATGTGGGGCCCGCTAGTGCGTTATAATTTTGCCGATTAGGTGATGAAATACTAAGTGATATTATTTTCCATGGTACTAGGAGATGATTAGAGGTTGGTTAGATGGATGAATTATTGGAAGTGAGAAGATAAACTTAAAACCTAAAGGACGCCAAGTGTCGCCAACCGATTGGAGGAAACTTGCCTAACTTTCTTACCTTTACCAAAACTCCAATTTTGACCAAAATTCCCTCATTTCTTTCCCTTGCCTTGGCCGAACCCTTGGAGAGAAAAACAAGAGAGAGAGCTCTTCAATTTCCAACTTCAATCCTTGCTCAAATCTTGTGATTTAACCAACCAAATTGAAAACTACACCATACAAGTGCTAGCTAAGGGAAATTGAAGGCCTTGGTGGAGTTGTTTTGGGAGGAGGAAGTCTAAGCTACCCACTTTCTTTGAGGTTTGAAGGTAAGGTTGCTAAGAACACCCTTCTTTGGTTCCAATAGATGATAATTAGTGGCCTATGGTGGCTTGCTAACATGATTAATGGATGATTTTGTGGATTAATGGAGAGTTGGTTAAATTTCTGATTTATTGGGAATTTTCTGCCCTAATCTGACCAGTGTTGTTCGGCCATGATGGAGGCCGAATTGGACTTAGCTCAAAACATGAAAGTTGTAGAGAATAGAGTGTAGGTTATGCCTGTAAAATTGCAGCTCAATCGGAGTACTGTAGCCTGTGAAATGACTATTTTACCCCTGCTGCCCTGTTTCTGTCCGGAAATGATAATCAGTCCCTGTATTTGGCTCTTTTGGCTGGGAAGATTACTGAATTAGCTTTTGATGCCTTCTTAAGAATTGTAACCTTGTATCTTAGCTTTCATATGGCTTTGGAATCAACTGAATTGGAGTTGTGTGTGCTGAGTTATGATGGAATATTTGGGCCTGGTTTTGGATGGTTGTAAAGCTTCAATTGGTTGCATTTTAAGGGTGTTTGATAGCTTATGGTTTGTATATGAAATTGTGATTGAATGGTATGATTTGGTGGTTGGGTTGTAGCATGGAAAGTAAGGAAAAACAAGGGGAAATGCTGTCCGTTTATTTTCTTGAACTTGAGTGAATGGAAATGAGATTTGGAATGTGATTTTGGGATGCATTGGATTTGCTTTGCTTAGACTAGCTTAGTGCCACTCTAGTAGTGTTAAATGAGTCACTTTACTTGCACTTATACCATTTCGTTTAACCATGATGCTTAGTTCTAAATGTTAGTTTTGAACTTCAAATACGTGTTTATTTTCGTTCCGAAACAAACAAGAGTGGCCTAGGGTTTCTCGGCCACAAAACCTAATTTTAACGCGCAAGGTTTTAAAGTGTGAATTCAAGGTATTTGACTACCTTTTTCATATGATTTTTAACCAAGATACTTGTTATACATTAATTCTTTGTAAATGTGTTAGTTTTGAGCCAAAAACACGTTTTACGAAAAATGAGGAAAACTACTGTTCACTATCCGGCCGTGTATCCGACCAAGTTCTGGCCGGATTCTGACGTGGCAACTGTTTTAAATTTTTCCGATTTAATTTTCTAAAACTCTTTTGAGCTTAGTTTTATGTTTGATTTGGAAAACCTTTAGTTACTCATTTCCTTTGATCAAAATGTACCCTTTTTCACTTTCAAACACGTCATACTTCCCTCTTGTACTCGTTTTATTCGAATTTTCTTTGATTCACTGGACATTTTGATGGTTGAGCCATAATATTTTCTCATGATTGTTATTAGGGTTTCTTGGTGACCAAAGTTGATATCCGGAGGGATACTTTGGACGTAATTTTGCTTAATTAGATGAGTGTTCTATATACGATTTGTTTCTAATGACTATGTGAATTGTTGTGACTATTTGGATTGTTGCTTTGTTATGTGATTGAGGTACGCTATATTTCCATTGACTACGTGACTAGTGTGATTCTTGATTAAATGTTAATGTTCCCAATGATTGCTAAAAATGGATTTCGCTAGGCGAGTGTGTACTTTATCGCACTCGACCTAAATGAACGTGAAATTTTCAAAGATTGAATGATTAAATGTTACTTGTGCATGAATGTAAGCCTTCGAGCTGAACTGGGCCCTTGCCCTTGGTTATTGGTCGACTCGAGCCAGAAGCGGACTCGGTCGGGCGATTAGTGACCCTGGGTGAATGTGAATGTTGGTATACTCGAGTATGACCATGAAGTTTGGGAAGGACTGGCCAGTGCGCTGGCCAGAAGGGGAAGAACGAAATGAACGAATGAATGGCAAGAATGATGGAGGGATTTTCAATGACAAATGAAATTTTTCTAAATGATTGAAGGAATGGATGGTCGATGAACGAACGAATGAACGAATGACTCCGTATCCTTTTAATGAATGTGTTATTCCTGCTTTATATCGTCAATGTTATTTGGATTACTTGTTGTTACGTGCTAATGTCCTTGTTTAATTGCTAGTTGAGTATATAGAACCTTGCTGGGCTTTTAGCTCATTCCACGTCTTTTGTTTTCCTTAACAGGGGTTGCGAGCAAGGGCGAGAGACCTGTATAGTATAGTTTAGCCTTTTGTATTGTTTTGGCTTTTGATCTCGTTCTAGTGCTTGATTAGGGTTGGAATGTACTAAGAATTTAAAGCTTATGTATACATTTGGGACTGTATATTTGGTTGAGCTTGAGATGAATGTAATCTTATGGTTCAAGGCTGGGTTTCGTTTCCGCTTATTCTCGAGGCTTTATTTTACTTTCTTTGATGTGAGTGAACGAGTCCTGGCGAGAGCTGGGCAGGCGGTCCGCCGAACCCTTTGGTTCGCCTTAGGGTAAGGTGGGGCTGTCACACAGGACCTCTTAATAGGTCAAGTTTTTGTTTTCTCATGGTTCGCCAAGGAGCCCGACCAAGCTCATGCCGGCTCGAGTCCAAGGTTAGCCAGTGAGATTTGGGCGTCCCCTATGTACATTTGAGAGTCGAGGAGATTCACTCCAGCGACGTATGCAACCATAGCATACAAATTCATGTCATTCAAGCATTTGATATATCCAAGCATTTGATAATTTCAAACATTTGAAGCATGAGTTATTCATTTCAAATGAGAACGAGTGCGATAAAGTACACACTCGACTCCATTTTTCAAAATCTCAAGTCATGGATAATAAGTAAGCATGTATCAAGTTCGCAGGAGTTCAAGTAGTCATGCACTTGACACTCAGCAAGTAAGTAAGAAGAAATGTCACTCGAGATTCAAGCGTTCACCGTGGGATCCTCTTGATGGTCCTCGTGAGTGCCTGAGCAATAAATAATAATCTATCACTCATAAACCCCAATTATCAAGGAAGATTGTACACTTGTACAATCTAAGAAAATTTCACGAAAATGAGCCCTATCTATTCACAAATCGAGGCTCAAATGTGGGGTTTTAAAACACAAGAGAAATTGAGTTTTCACCTTTGAAATCAAGTGTAAAACGTTCAAGTGATATCGAGGGGAAAAGGAGAATTCGAAAAACTCCATTCCCTTAAGTTTCGAAAATTTCAGATTTGATATGAGATCTTTGAAAAATCGTTTCTCAATCATTTCAAGTCGAAAATTGGAAAACTTGGAACCGTTGGAAACTGCTTCCAAAGTACTAAAGGTTCCTAAAAGACATTTTTTCATGATTCCAAATGGAAGATATCCAAAACTCAGCTCAAAGTTGCTGCCTCAAGCTTACTAAGACAGTTTTGGGTTGGTTTTCGGCTAACTTTGAAAATTCGGCAAACATCACAGAATTCGATCTAGCCTCTGAAATTTGGTACTCAATTAGAGTTGCAAACAAGGTTTAAAACTCAATAAATATAACAAGATTCGGAGTTTTGAGCGCCAAGATATAGCAGCTCAAAGTTGGCACAAAATGAAATTCACTGGACAAATTTCCAGATTTGAAACTTAAAGTTTGGGACTTTCGTTGGGCATCGAAACGGACTCGGAATCACACCAAATTTGGCAGTATTATCCTACCATATAAGTGATATTCCTATGTCAAATTTCATAGAAAAATTCATTCAGGAAGCTAGTTAACAAAGCCACTAAAGTTTCCAAAATTTCCAAGGCAATCTGCCTTGCACTTTGTTTTTCCCTTTCTCAAACATTTGGCCATTGAAATTTTCTCAAAAAAGGTTCATTTTTTGAAGACAAAGTCTAATAAACATCCAAGATGCATTTGGTAGGTGATTAACACCAAGAATTTCGAAACAACAAGTCCCAATAAAGATTAAGGCATCAACTAGCCCAAAAGAGGGTTTTCAATCCCTGAGTCAGTTTCGAATTTCGGCCACAACTCACTCAATTCAACTTCGAATTGAGCGTGGTTGGTGGTGTTGAAAACTAGATTCATACAGATACATTTTCTTAGAAGACATTGTTGTCAAAATCTGTCCACAACTAGCTCATATTTGATCATCAATTCGCTGCTCAAAACAGGGCTTTCAGTGCAGACGAGAAACAGGACAGTCAAATTTACAAAGTTGGTACGGATCACTCAGGTGGAATCAGAACATGAATTTTATACCGTTGGAAATCTGGGAATGTCTAGTTTCCATTGCCACAAACGGAACTCAATTTCGATGTCGGAACAAAATGTTATAGCGAAAACAAAAACACTGCCAGAGCAGTGACGGGAAATTTTTCCAGTTTTGCTGATCTTCGAAAACTCATCATTTGGACAACCAAATCATGGAATTTTTTGATGAAACTTTCTACACATCTCACACAACATATATACATCATAACCAAGTCATTATAACCACAAAAAGTTTCCCTAAGGGCCACGGACATCACAGGGGCAGAAACAGAAAAATTCTCCCCTTCACTTCCTTTGAGCTATCCTTCATAAACTCACTTATTTCTACTAATTTAAACACTAAACCAACATTAATAACATCAAAACTCATCAAATCAGTCCATCAAGCCATAGTGGGAGTTCATAGAGCCCACACAACAATTTTCAACATAAACAAAGCTACCCACATGATTATATGAACTTATAAGTGCAAGACTACTTCCATAAACCAAGATTTGCAAGGTTGATCATTGTTTACCTCTCTGGATGAACAAAGCAGAAATTTTCGGCCTCTTGAAGCTCAACAAAACCATGGAAAGCAAGCCCTTTTCCTAGCTTGATGTAATCTTCAAGTTATTTGCAAAATGGGTTGAAAGTTTGAAGTGATTTTGTGAAGGAATGAAGCAAGAAATTGGAGAGCTTTTGATCCTTCTTGCTCCTAGTGTTGCACGGCTGTTTTGAGGAGAAAAGAAAGAGTGTTTTGCTGATAATGAAGCTTCTTGAGGAAGCTTAAAAACGTGTGGCCAAAAGTGCTTCAAAAGTCAACCCTTCACTAGTGCGCGTACGCGCGCGTTTCGTACTCGATTCCTCTCGAGTTTGTTTCACTTGTACATTATACCTCTAATGCACTTACTTTAATACTAATATTATTCACTCTTAATAGTCTATCAATAATTTCTAGAATCCTCCAATTAGTCGCGCGCGGAAAACACGAACTTCCAACTTGTGCGCGATAACGCGAAATCTCTAAGAAATTCTTATAACGATAGTATAACTAACTATCACTTGAGTATTTAAACTTAAAATAACCATTTTAGGACTATTGTACAAGTCTCCAATTTTCCAAACTTATTGTATCCTCGAATCGATTATTATTTCCAAACGTGCATTCACTATTCACACTTAACGAGATTCCAAAAATTAAATTTTGAAACAAGTCACTTTAAAAATATAACTAAGCTATAGATCCATGTAATTAGGTCTAAAAAGGTTAGAAAATAATATTCGGAGTAAACGGGCAATTGAATATTTAAATAAGCTAGTAATAAGAATTTAAAGCAAGTAGATTTGCAGGTCCTCACATGAGTCTAGTATTACTTTCTCAAATCTCCAATAAATTTGCCTCAGCGCGTCTTTTGGAAAGCTATCGACGCGCGAGCGGTATGTACTTAACTAGAACTCTTTCACCTTTAATTCCTCAATTAACTTTTCTTAATCTACTATTGATCATTCTTAATTTTCCCCATGATAATTACACTCTCGAATAGAATATCATTTCGAAACACATGTACTTATTATTTCTCACTTAAACAAATCTCCGAAAATTAAATTTGCTAACGGGACGTTTTAAAAACATAAGGAAGACATTGTTCCATATGAATGGATTTAAAATGGTTGAAATAAATTATTTGGAGAAAACAGGTGAATAAACATTTAAATAAATCAATAATATTCGATAAAAATAAGAAATTTTTCGAGTCTTCACACCTGGGATCCAAAATTTGAAGCAACCTCTCAATATCCTCCCTCGTCTGCTCAAGAAAAAAGCCAAATATTGAAGAGACGATGTTGCAATATATGCAGAAGATGGATCAAATGGCTGGATTTCGACAAGCTTCCATCTAAAACCTTGAGAAGCAAGTAGGCTAATTAGCTAAAGCGTTGACTGAAAGGGAGTAGGGGAGATTGCTCAGGTATACAGGGTGAACCCAAAGGAAGCTTCTATGGCGATAACCCTTCGATCACAGAAAGTGTTGGATGATCCCATTATCAAAGCAAAGGAGGTATCTAAGAAGAGAGATGGGATAAATAATGAAAGTGAAAAAATTGGGGATAAAATGCATGGTTGGGCAATGGGGTTCAAAGTGATAAGCAACAAGTTAACGAGCTCGAGGTTAAAATTTATGTGCCTCCCATTCCATTCCCTCAACGATTGAAGAAGAAGGAGAATGAGGGATGTTATCAAAAGTTTATGGAAATGTTAAAGAAGCTACAAGTCAATATCCTATTTGCAAAGTCATTGCAAATATGCTTACCTATGCAAAATTCCTTAAGGAGGTCATGTCCAATAAGCAAAAATTCGAGGAATTTGCAACCATCCCCTTGACTGAAAAGTGTAGTGTAGTACTTCAAAATCATCTTCTAATTAAGATGAAAGATCCAGAGAGTTTTACTGTGCCTTGTCATTTTGAGAATATTTTCATTGATGAACATTTATGTGACCTTGGATCTAGTGTGAATTTAATGCCTTAATCAATTTTTAGAAAATTAATGTTTACCGAGCTTAATCCTACCACGATGATTCTACAACTTGTTGATCATTCGCTGCGATATCTACTAGGGTTAATAGAAGATATGCTCATTAAAGTTGGCAAATTTTATTTTCTTACGGATTTTCTTGTCTTGGATATGAAAGAGGATACTAGCATGCCTATAATTTTAAGTAGGCCATTCTTGGCTACTGGAGGGGCTGTAATTAATGTGCACTTCGAGTGTGGGCAATAAAAAGAAAAATTCAATGTTTTTCATGCTTTACAATGTCCATTTTTTTTTGATAAATCTTATATTCAAGTTGATGCAATTGATACCATTAGTGCTATAGTAGTTGAAAAGAAATGTTTTAAAGATCCGGTGAATCCTATAATTGCATTAAATTTAGATGTTATTGATGATAACATTGTTTTAGTTCATTGCGCCACAAAACCATTTCCGTCTCATATGAGTCATGATCCATTTGTTATGAATCTCTCATCTTCTTTAAGTGTTGTAGAAGTACCAAGGGTGATACGGGAGTGTGCTCTTGATAAGACCAATTATGGTGGATCTCAAACTCACACAATAGAGATAATGAAATTATTTGAGACGTTTTATCCACCGTGATTCCATTTAGCCTTGTCTAAGTGAAGACCTTATCAAGAGACAACCCAACTTTCTTTTTTTTTCATTTAATATTTTTCTCTTATTTTTGGGATTGGTGGTGGTATGTATTTGTATAAGATTTTATTACTTTCTAGTTTGGGTTAATTATTGGTGTGCTCAAATCCTATTTGTTGTGTTCTCTTATTTTTCTATTTTGGTAGGATGGTTTCTCGAGTTTGACTTCTGGGATGGTAGCTGGCAATTCTCTCTCGCCCTGCTTTGTTTTGGCACTTCATTTGTTATTAGCAAAGTTTCATTTTCATCTCTTTTCTTACTATTATTTCTTTTGTCTTAAACATTGAGAATAATGTTGTCTTAAGTATTGGGGGTGATAAAGGTTGAAGTAAAATTTTTGGTGAAAATTTTTAATTTTCTTATTTTATTCCCTGAAAAGCAATGGCTTATATTTTGAGTATTATTATTGATTAAGGCATATATATATATATATATATATGAATACGTTTGTGTTAAATGGTATTGTTTTAGAACATTTCTTTGGTGAATGTTTGGTTTTTTGAAACTTTTTAATTTTTGGCTAACTTTTTAAGACATTATAAATATTTTTCTAACATTTTTTGTGAACTTGGTGTGATTATTAATCTTAGTTCTCTATATCATTGGGATATGAAATTGGCATTTTTGTTTTTATTTGTACTTTTAAACTTATTTTATTAAGTTTTACTATCCGTTGGTGGAAAAAATGCACTTTTTATCCCTATTATTTGGGGTGTTGGACAATTTCATCCCTAAAGTTTCAGTCAAACCACATTTCGTCCTCTTAGTTTTGTAATTTTGACCAATTTCATTCCTAAAGTTTCATGCAAACACATTTCATCCTCATAACTTCATAAATTTGATTAATTAAGGACAATTGATGAATTGTTGAGCAATTCGAATGGAATATCATCACTTGATCATAGCATGCCTGTTAACAAAATACAATAACATTGGATCGACAAAAACCTCAAAAATCATTTTCTAATTCGTTTTCTTATTTAAAATAAAACTAAGAAAATTTTCAGCCACCGTTACTCTTGTCTTAATCACAAATTGAACAAAAATATCGAGAGGATGTGACGCCCCCACTTCTCCCTAAGGCGAACCAAAGGGTGTCCACGGGACGCCTGCCCAACTCTCGTCAGGAGTCAGGACGAATCGATTCAAGTTTAACTATAATAACCAATAATACAAGTCTAATAAAGAAAAGTTGCTTCCATCCTTATATATAAATATCCAATCTTACACAACGAGTACAAAATACATCAATTTTTCAAAAGATATACAACTGCCCAAAAGCTATCCATTCGATTACAATCGAATCCCTATTACAAAAGTTCATCCCAAAGATTCCTCCGAGTTTCACCTCAATTCCATTCCTGTTAAGGAAAACAAATCTACGGGGTGAACAATCGCTCGTGAGGCCAAGAAACACACATGCAAGCACATTGTCCAAGTAACAATCCCATTTAACGTACAAGTATAAAAGTAATATTCAAGTAAATAACAATTCGAGCGAGAAAATGTAAACAAAACAATTCAAGGATATAAGAGCTCTCAGGAGCTATTTTCCACTTGCATGTTCTAGAACCTCCGTGAATTGACACTCCGTCAATCAGGGTAGGTTTAATCTGTAGAACTTCACTTATCATGTCCTTGATCACCGTTACATACCCCTGTACCGGGCCCTCCTATCGTTTGTTTTGGGCGATACTGCTCGAGTATGCCAAGCAAGATCTCTCATTAGATCAAGCATTTACTTGTTTCCCATGACTCCCCAAGCTTCTCGACCAAGCCCATGCTGGCTCGAGTTGCAAGGTCGGCCGATGAGATTTGGGCATCCCCCAATAGTGTCATTAGGAGTCGGGGAGCTTCACTCCACTCAACTTATGCAGCCATAGCATATTATTTCATTTCAATAAATCATTCAATACATTTCAATCATTCATTGCATTTAAATCAATTCAATCATTTTCAACTAATTCAATCATGATTTATTTAAATGAGAACGAGTGCGATAAAGTACACACTCGACTCAACAGTTATAGTCATGCTATACATAACTTGCAAATTCACATAATTTCAAGTAGTCATGCACTTGACACTCACCTAGTCAAAAGGAGAGTAAGTTGCACAATTCAAGTACTTAGGCGTCCGTTGTAAGGTCCTCTTGAAGCTCCTCTTGAATGCCTGAGCAAACAAAAGGTATTTATTACACAGTATCATTTATAATCCCCCAATTATCAAGGAGGAGATTGTACACTTGTACGATCTAAGAAAATCTCATGAAAATGAGCCTTAGTTGCTCAAAATTCAAGATTCGAAAGTAATGTTTAACAACACAAGGAAAAACTAATTTCCTTCGTGAAAACAAGTTCAAAATGGTCAATTAGTATTGAAGGACAGGGAAGAGTCTCGAAAACTCAATTCCCGTCAAGTTTGAAAATTTCCGATTTGAGGTACATTTTTGAAAAATCATAACTCACTCTCTGTAGGTCCAAAATTGAAAACTTGGTACCGTTGGAAACTACTTCCAAAGTACTAAAAGTTCATAGAAGGAACTTTTCCATGATTCAAAACGGAAGTCACCCAAATTTAGGTTTCAAGTTGCTGTTTGGACTCCTAAGACATGTTCAAGGTTGTTTTTTGGCAAATTTTGGAAATTGGCACAAAATGAAGGCCACTGGACAAAATTCCAGATTTGGGTCACAAAATTTAGGATTCTAGTTGGGCATCGAAATAGACTTGGAATGGCACCAAATTTGGTATGATTACACTATAATATAAGGGCTATTCCTCTGTTAAATTTCAAGCAAAAATTCGAACGGGAAGTCAGTTAACAAGTCTACTAAAGTTCTAAGAATTTCCAAGACAAATCTGTCTTGAGCTTTCATTTTCCTCTTTTCAAACCCTTTGCTAATGAAATCATCTTAAAAATGGGTCATTTATGAAGCAAAGGTCCAAGAAATATTCAAGATGCATTTGGTAGGTGATTAACACCAAGAATTTCGAAACAACAAGTCCCAATTCGAAATAAGCTATTGACTAGCCCAAAACTAGGGTTTTCTATTACTAACACAGGTCTGACATTAGGCCATAACTCACTCATTTCAAATTGAAATCAAGCATGGTTAGTGGCGTTGGAAACTAAACTCATAGGGCTACATTTTCTCAGAAGAAATCGTTTTAAGATTCTGTCTATAGCTAACTCAAATTTCAGCCACAAGTTCCAGCATCTCATTGGCTCTCTAGCAGAGCAACGAACCAGGATAGGCAATTTGAACAATTGGTACGGCTCACTCAGGTCGAATCGGGTTATTTATACCTTTGGAAAACTGAGAGTGTCTAGTTTCTAATGCCGCAAACGGCACTCGATTTTGACGTCGGAGCAAAGAGTTATAGTCATTTGAAATTTGCTGCCAGAGCAATTCGGGACACAATTTCCAGTTTTGAAACCATTTCGAAATCTAAACATTTACCCATCCAAATCAAGTGATTTTTGGTGAAAACTTTCCACACAACCTATACAACATATCTACATCAAAATCAAGTCAATTGGAACCACAAAATTTTGCACCAACAGGTGCGGCAAAGCAGGGGCAGAACCGGCACTTTTCTTCCTTTTGTTTCCTTTGAGTTTTCTTTTCACCATTCAACTTATAATCACTTGTTTAAGCACTAAATCAACATAAACAACACTCAACATCATCACATAAGTTCATCAAGTCCATTGTGGGATTTCATAGAGCCCACTCACAAGATTTCCAACAATATAGAGGTACCCACATAAATCTATAAGCTTCCAAGTGCAAATCAACTCACAAAAGCCAAGATCTAAGGGTTAGATGATTATTACCTCCTAGATGATCTTAAACCAGAATTTCTTGTCCCTTTGAGCTCAAGAAAACCATGAGAATGAAGCTTTTCTCCTAGCCCAAGATGATCTCCAAGTGGTTTGCAAGTTGTGGTAAAATTTTGGAGTGATTTGGAGCAAGTTTGAGTGATGAGATGAAGAAAGTTTTTGGTCTTCTTCTTCCCCTTGCTATTCGGCTGTTTTGAGGGTGTGAGAGGGAGTGAAATCTGATGGTAAAGCTTCTTGAGGAAGCTTGGTAGGTGTGGGGTTTATGTGCTCAAAAGTCAACCCTTCAATAGTGCGCGTTCGCCAGCGTTTCGTGCCCGATTCCTCTTGGGTTCGTTTCACTTGTGCACTAAACTTCTAATGCACTTAATTTAACACTAATATTATTCACTCTTAATAGTCTATCAATAATTTCTAGAATCCTCCAATTAGTCGCGGGCGCGAAAACGCAAACTTCCCACTTGTGCGCGATAAAGCGAAATTTCTAAGAAATTCTTATAATGATAGTATAACTAACTAATACTTGAGTATTTAATCATTAAAAATAACTATTTTAGAAATAAAAACATGAGTCCTCACATGAGTCTAGCATTAATTCCTCAAATCACCAATTAATTTGCACTAGTGCGCCTTTCGGAAATCTATCAATGCGCGAGCGGTATAAACTTAATTTTAACTTTCACCTCTAATTTCTCAATTAACTTTTCTTAATCTCCTATTGATCATTCTTAATTCTCCGAGAAAATTTGCACTCTCGGATAGATTATCGTCTCGAAACACGTATACTCATTATTCCTCACTTAAACGAACCTTCGGAAAATTAAATTTGCTAACGGGACGTTTTAAAAACATAAGTGAGACATTGTTCTTATAAATGGATTTTAAAATGGTTGAATTAAATTATTCGGAGAAAACGGGTGAATAAATATTTAAATAAACCAATAATATTCGATAAAAGTAAAAAAAATTCCGGGTCCTCACAGAGGAAACGAAGTCATGGAGAAGAAACACCCCCATTATAACCAATTGGAGAAAATTTTCAAACTATCCCATTGCAACCAATTGGAGAAAAATATAAACGCGAAGAAAGAATTGTTTAGATTGTTATTTATTTGCAAAATTTTGTTTTGTTGCATCATATACATGTTTTTCAAATTGTCTATCTATCATCCGGTCTATTTTTTTCACACATACATCATATCACAAATTTTTTTTAAAAAAAATCTTTTATCTAAACACACTCATTATTATTTATGTAATTCAATCAATGATCGAATTAAATATTAGCAATACAATTATCAACAGGACATGCCAGTCATATGATGATATTCAATTTAGATTGGTTAACAATCATTCAATTATCCTCAATTGTTCAAATTTATGAAGCTATATGGATATACTATGATTGCATGAAACTTTAGGGATGAAATTGGTTAAAATTACAAAATTGCGAGAATGAAATGTATTTTGACTAAAACTTTAGGGACGAAATTGGCCAACACCCCAAACACTGGGGATGAAAATTCCTTTTTTTCCTTCCGTTGGTTATCATTTCCTAGTAACTGAGTGTCTTCATTGAATAAATGTTGCCTTTTGCATCAAACAATGGCAATAGCTATGAATATGTGGTTCTTAAGTGGTGAAAGCTGAGTAACTAGACTTTTTCATTTGGGAGATGTTGGAATTCGCATCAAAAAGTTTGAACGGCTGAGAATTAAATACTTCCCCTTATTAAGCGTGAAAAAATTTAAGTGTGGAGGAATTTAAAAAAAAAAAAAGAGAAAATATGTGCCTTATAATACTAGACTATGTACCTATGTGGTCCATATTTGAGTTTGACATTTTGCTTAATGGTTGGATTGTTTGTGGAGAAATGCTTCTTAATATTTTATATCCTCGGTTAAGTCAGTCAGAATTGAATGAGTTGATGATGTTAAAAGTTAATTGGAATAGTGACTCTTTAGTTTTCACTATTGACACTTGGCACTAGTTTGGAATTGTTACTTTTACAATAATAGTCTTGGAATATGGCCTTTGTTTGTGTTTAATTAGATTTTATTCTTGTGTTTGGGAAAAGCTTGGGTTAAGTGTGGGAGAGTTTAATAGGGTATAAATTATAATATTTTTATGTGTAAATTGTAAGTTAATTATAATATTTGAGGATTACTCCAAATGAAAATCGCCTAATTTGAGTTATTGATGGTTCTTGTAGGTTAAAGTCATGTTCAATGAGGAAATGGACCAAAACCTGGGGAGGAATTATATGAGGTCTCATCTGGGCCTCCTGATCACTTCGTGCACTTGTGGCTTCATATTTTAGGTGGAAATGGCATTGCTTGCGCAAAAAGGAAAGAGATGAAAGTCTCGTGGAGAGAATCTTGCTAAATTCCAAACTTACAATGCTAAGTGCGTCAGTGGCATTGAAATGAGGGGTCTATGTTGTATTATTTCAATCAAGGGAGCATGAGAATTGTGGGCCGCAACCAAGATTTATTAAGAGAAACACAAGAACAGTGGAGAAAAGAATCACGCATGTCCAGCCCCGGAGTTAAGTCAGGTCATAAGACAGGACTTCTTCTGGAAATCAAGAATTCTGAAGTTAAGAATGTTCGGCACGAGAGTTGTCACAGGTCTTGGCATTGGACTTCATCGGGAAATCATGCAGGGCTCGTTTTCTTCAGTTTTAAGAAGCCTATTTCTTTTGAAATTCAACCAAAACATTAGAAAACTATAGATTCGAGAACTTAGGGCATTTTTAAGGAAGAAAATGTTTGTCCAAACATTATTTCTAGGTTTTTCTTTGAAGATTCAAGAATCAAAATTGGAGATCAAGGCGTGGGATTTAGAGTTTCATCAATTGGGATTTTTCAACATTGAATTATTATTTATTCTTACAATTATGATTAACTAATTTATATCTAGAGTTAAGATGTTGTGATGGAGTTTTGATTATTTATTTTAGTTAAATTTTTTACTTTTGCCTTAATTTATTTATCTTGATTTAATTACATATTTATGATTGGCCATCATAGATATATTCTTAAGGTTTGTATTGAATTGAAAAGAATATACAATTATGCACTAGATAGACAAACATATTTAAATTAATCACAAGCATAGGTTAGAATTTGTATGGCTTAATTAAATCATTTAAGATCTTAAAGGGTTTAATTAAATACTTATGATCTCGAGAAAGATGTGAGATTTAATTGGGCACAACTTAGATGTATCGAGAGATAATCTAAGGTACTTGCATGTGATTTGTTCTCGTCTTACTAAGAAAATAACTAGATAAATAATTCAAATTTCAGATCAAAATATGAAATCTTAGTCTTTTGCCAATTGTTTTCTCACCTCTATATTTGATTTGATTAGTTATTTTATTTCTTAGTTAATAATGACAATCCTTTTTACTTTGAATTTTACTATTCTTCATAATAATTAAAGTAAGAAAAACTAACTCATCCTTGGAACACTTTAGGTGATTTTATTACTATGATCTAAGGTAGTTGCATGTGATATGTTCTTGACTTACATGTGGGGTTTAATTGGGCACAACTTAGATATATTGAGAGGTTTAGATATATCAAGAGATAATATAAGGTACTTGCATGTGATATATTCTTAATTTATTAAGAAAATAACTGGATAAATAATTCAAAATTTGTATCAAAATTTGAAACCTTAGTCTTTTGCCAATTGTTTTCTCACCTCTATATTATTTGATTTGATTATTTATTTTATTTCTTAGTTAGAAATTACAACCCTTTTTACTTTGAATTTTACTATTCTTCATAATAATTAAAGTAAGAAAAATTAAGTCATCCTTGTGGATTCGATCTCTGGAACACTTCAGGTGATTTTATTACTACGATCGATCGTATACACATGCAAGAATTCTTTGATCAATCAATTATGTCGAGGTATGGCATTAGCAATATATCAGCATCATTGTCATTATAGTCATTTTTTTATTAGCAAAATTTGTCTCAACATCATTGTTTTTCATTCACAATTATGCTTAGTAGAGGTCAACAATATGTTCCGTTGTATGATAGGTACGAGACCAATGATCTTTCATGCCACACTGGTAGTATTTTTCTTCATAATTTTTCTTTTCTGATTTCATCTTGTTATCCGACTTCTGGGAATTATTCTTGTCATGGCTATGATCATTTTAGTAAAGCATATATTTGCTATGACCATGTTCACATCGATGACAATGTCAATGTCTTCTTCCACGACCACATCTAGAATTTGACAATTGAGTTACATTCACTTCAGCAAATGGAAAAGCACTAGTTGGTGATGATTTTTTTAAATTTTTTTTATTTTTTTTGCTGATTTCTTCATGGCTGCCAAATGGCCGCTTGATTGCTTGACCACCCACCAGGGGGTGTGTTGCCCCCTCTAGCAAGAAGTTTCGCTGTAGTGGTTTCATCCGGTACTTCAACAGGACAAGAAGTTGACGGTCCTGGCATTGTTTCTACGTTTCGAGGGGAGCCAGCATTACGTATGTCTCGGAGTGAGATGCTGCTGCTAGCAGAACCATTTTGCAATGCCTAGTGGTGTGATTTGCATATGGTCGGCCGCCTATGGAACTCATTAGGAAGTTTATTACTTCGTTAGGGTTAAAGGGAGATTGTCCTGTGGGGCTCTTGGATATGAAACATGTCTTGTTGAGGCCAGTATTGGAGGAGGATTACATAAGATTTGCTATTTCGTCACACTTGGTTTGTCTAGAACGCAGCCATGGTTATCTCCAAATGGACATTAGATTTTCGGGCAAATCAGGAAAACGCCATAGTTTCAGAATAGGCTACTTTCCCTGAATTACCATTGTCATTTTTTGCGAAGGGTCAACTAGTGAAACTAGCGTCAGCTTTGGGCCGCTTCTTGAAAATGGATGCTGCGACTGGAGACTTGCGCAGGCCCTCTGTAGCAAGAGTATTGGTAGAGGTTGATATTTCTGTGCCCCCTGCTTAACAAATCTGGATAGGTGATGACGAATTTGGGTTTGGCAGCGAGTTGAATTCGAGAAGTGGCCATCATATTATTCATTCTGTGGAAGGGTTGGCCACTCTAATGTTGATTGTTCCCAGAAAAACCCGACCTTGAAGCCCCAATCGACACTTAAACAAAATACAAAACAAGTGAGGGACCTGGACAAAGGGTTGTCTCGAATTGATGTATAGAAAACTAACACGGACAAGGGGAAAGGTAAGGAGATTGTGGCTGCGGAGGACTGCATGAAGCTACCTACTGCTGATCCGGAGGGTCTAGGAGCAGCGAGTATGTCAGTCGCAGAGGCTAGGGAGACGTCACAAGAGCTGGAGTTGACGAAGGTGGTACTGCCGACAAGGAGTGAGGTGACGCAAGGATAGACACATAGGGAGAAGGTGGGGCCATCAACTTTGACAAAGGCTACCCGGCCATCAGTTGTGGGGTGCGACAGACTGAAAGACCTACTGCAAAGGCTGGGTTGGAAAAGGTTTGCTTACCACTAACGGCGAAGAGTACCTTGGTGCCTACAGCAGCCCAGGGACATGAAGAGGTATGGCCGGGATTTCCATGGTTTCTCCAGCATCAAAGGATCCCATACAGCAGCCAAAATAGTGGTTGTTGGTCCATAAGGGGAACCAGCAGATTGAGAATGCTACAGCTAGGCCCGCATTGTCCTTGAATATGGTGAGAGTGTCCAATTCCTTTGCAGCATTGGCGAGCCGAGAGGGTGCATTGGACCGAGTCATGTTTAATCAATCAGGCAGAAGTCGTTTGGTGGGTAGTCCTTCTCCTCCTCCATTGCGGCGTGGGAGATCAAGATGTAGGAGAAAATCGTTAGAGCGTATCGAAAGAGGGAGGGATTCAATGCAAAATCTACAATGCTTTCAAGCTTCGTTGGAGCGACGGTTACATATGATAGAATTGGTGGATGTAAATCTTCCCCGTGAGGCTATCATTGACTCCAAGGATGTCGAACTACTCAATCACCTGGGGAAAAAAGTGAGATGACCTACCAATTACAATAAGAAGCTGCAACAGTTTCTAGCACAAGTTCATTCTTCTTTTAGGTCTCAATGATTAACTCGATTAATATTGTGGTATGGAATATACGGGGTGCCTCTAGAGCGGCCTCACAGCATTTTCTTCATAAAATGTGTTCCCAACATGCTGTGTAGATGTTGGTGTTGCTGGAACCGATGACTGATGTTGCGCAGCTAGACGTTATTACTTGTAGACTTCGATTTCCTAATTCTCAAGCTTTCTTGGATGGGAAGATTTGGATCTTCTGGAGTGACAATTCGTCAATCGCTTTTAATGAGAGCGGGGATCAACTGGTCCATATGGAAGTGACTTAGGCGGGGTTTACCTTTAAGTTTTCGGCAGTATATGCAAAGTGTACGAGAGTAGGCTGGAGGGACCTTTAGAGAGCAATGGAGAAGATTCATGATGAATTGGAGGGTCCATAGATGGTTGCGGGGGATGTTAATGTGATTTCCAATGTTGCTGAAAGGTCGGGAGGGCCTCTCCAAATTTACGGAACATGGAGGAGTTTAATGAAGTGGTGTTCAGTTGCAAATTGTTGGTGGTAGACTTTGACGGCCTAGCATTTACCCGAACAAATGGTACAGTGTGGCAACGCTTAGGCAAGGCTTTGGTGAATGAGGCTTGGGTGGAGATGTTCAGGGGAACAAATGTCTCTCATTTACTGTGAGGACGGTTAGATCATGCCCCTTTATTAATTAAATGTGGTCATGAACCGACTTGTGGTTTGGCATTCAGGTTTTTAAACATCTGGAGAAAGCAACCCAATTTTTTGGATGTGGTTAAAGACGTTTGACAGACTCCCGTTAATGAGGGGAAAAATGCTTGGCTTCCATAGGAAGTTAATGAATACTAAGGCGAACCTTAGAAGCTTGAATGTGCAGGTGTTTGGAAATGTTTTCCAAAACGTGAGAGAGGAAAAGAAAATTCTACAGCTGAGGGAATAGGAGTTTGACTTAATGAGGGATGCGGCTTTGAGAGCCGCAGAGCCACGTTGGGAGAGGTTAGAGCTCGCCATACATGGGCTTTGGCTTTGGAGTGTGAGTATTGGAAGCAAAAGTCAGCTATAGGATGGATCCAAATAGGGGATGCAAATACTCAGTTCTTTCATTCTGTGGTGAAATATCAAAGGAGTATGAATTTTATTGCAAGAGTCAGAGAGGAGAATGGCCAATGGATAGAGGATGTAGAGGGGATCAAGAGCTCGACAACTCAATATTTTGATCAATTATTCGCTTTAGACCGAGAGGGTAGATCCACACCGAAGATGGGTAGTACCTTGCCTTTGTGAGCCAGGAAGAAAATGAGTTGTTGCAAAGGATGGCAACGTTGGAGAAGCTAAAGGATGTGGTCTTCTCGATGCCAACGGACAGTGCTTCTGAGTCGGATGGGTTTGGAGTAAGCTTTTACCAAGGCTATTGGGATGTCATTCATGACGATTTGCTGCTCGCCATCCAAGACTTCTTTAAGGGAGCTCAGCAACCAAGAGGCTTCTCTAGTGCCATGTTAATTCTTATCTTGAAGGTTGTTGGGGCGTCCCAATGGAAGAAATTTTGACCTATTAGCCTCTGTAATGTCAGGTCTAAAATTATCTCAAAAATTTTGGCTAATCAGCTTAACTCCGTACTTCCCAAGCTAATCTCTCCTTGGCAGTCGGGCTTCGTTCCAGGTTAGGGTATAACTAACAACATCCTTTTGGCACAAGAATTGACATTGGATTTAGATAGAAGATTGGGTAACCCAAATTTAATGCTGAAATTAGGTATGGAGAAAGCATACGATAGGGTGGAGTGGAACTTCTTAATTTTTATGATGAGATGGTTTGGCTTTGCGGAGTGGGTGATAGACCTAGTTTTTAGAACGAGCTGATATGAACCCACCACAAATGGCATGAGCTCACATCCTACGAAGCTCCGGACCTAGACGAAGAAATCAAGTTGAAGCAAAACCCTTGACCCTTCTAAACCAAGAAACTATGAACCAAGATGAATTCTTGACCCACAACCTAATAATTTAGCGAACCAAAAGTGTAGGTAAAAGAACAATCAAGGTGTGTACTTGATTGATAAGTTCGAATTGAATAACTCAAGAAAACTTTCAAATATTCAAAAGAAGTTCTCTTGAACAAGAGAAAGTGAATAAACTCACAAATTCTGATATTTTCTCATTATCCCAAAAACGTTTTGAAAGGCTAGTCTATTTATAGCTTTACATGGACTCACCCTAATGTGCTTTGGAATTATCTAGAAATCCTAATGTGATTTGGAATCACTTATTTTTCTAAAACTATCAACTAGAAATTTGGCTCACTTGAGAGACTAAGCTGGCCAAATTTAGTTACATAAATAAACTAATTAAAACAGCAAATAAATCAGCACTTCAACCCTTGCTATCACTATTTTAATCAAACGACACAACTACTAAGGCAATAACTTAACTTAACTAATTTGCTTCCAACTCTTCATGTGTTTGAATGGGGATTTGGATCATCATGTTCTCATCATTCCTCTCCTCTTGAAAGCAATTTGTCGACAAATTGACATGAATGATGATAAGAAGAGTTACATGTCTTCGAGTCAATCTTCTTATGATGACCACAAATTTCATCCAATGCAAAAACCACTTGCTAAGTTGGAAAACAACCATTGTTGAATCTTGAATCTCATGAACCAGCTTCAATGTATGCTCAACTTGATCGCTTGTGGTCATGAGGTAAGGATCCTCAAAGTAGTGTGACGTGTATCCCATGAAACCGAACTCATGCTCGAACACACTTGCAAGATACCACGGTAGCTTTGGTGAAGTTGGAGCTTCACATGGACTATGGGCAAAATGACAATTGTAGTGGCAATGATCATTGAGAACTCATTCTTTAAACGAATCCTTGGTACACAACCAGCCCCAAAATTTGGAATGTTCCCTTCAAGATGAGCTCGAACTAACTCTCCATTGTTATGGACAGATTTGAGTTGACATTGTTCCATGAATTGATACGAAAGGGATTTAACTCCTAGAAGACAAACTCCATGGAAACTTATAAGGTGTACAATTGACTTTGGAACGAAACACATCAAGATCAACTCTACTTGACTTTGCTTGATCTACATAAAAGAAGAAACACTAAACAAAGCAAAGGTAAGTTCGTTAGGAAAACAATAAGCCCTCACATATTTGTTCAAAATCAGCTCACTTCCTCTCTTTTCTTCCTTTTTAACTAGCTCATGACAATTAACTTGTGTAGATGGAACTTCAAGGTTTTCAAGCTCAAGTTTATTGCTAGCATTCATATATATTTCTTCAAATAATGGCGGACTAGAAGGAACATCTCCTTTATTACCATCAGTTGACACATGATTAAGTTACTCAAAGTATGAATTCAACACTTGGCTAATTTTCTCCTTTATAGAATCAACCCAATTTTTAGTCCAACTACAAAAATCATCCTTTGGTTCTTGAGGTTTTGACTAAATCTGAGAATTCTTAGGCTCCATGGCTTGATTGTCACGACACTCCTTACATGAATCTCGTTTGCTTGATGACCTCGACTTAGATGCTCGATTCAAACTTCTTTGCTTCTCCTCATATTCATCACAAGTACGCTTATATCTTTCATATACACACAAAGCATGGAAATGATCCATTTCCTCCCGAAGTGAATGAAACTCATGTTGTGAATGCGACATTCTCGAAGAATTTTTGGAACTAGAGTGATCAAAGTATATCTTGTTGACGAATTCAAGTACATCTTATTCGTGTCAAAGTAAGTTTCCTTTGTTTCAAATCTGGTCATTGTTCTTGGTAGTAATATGCTAGGGTTGTTTTCCAAATTAGCAAGTGGTTTTTGCATTGGATGAAATTTGAAGTCATCATAACAAGATTGAGTCAAAGGCATGTAACTCTTCTTGTCATCATTCGTGCTCCAATTTGTGGGCAAATTGCTTTCAAGAGGAGGGGAATGATGAAAACATGAAGATTCAAATCCCCATTCAAACACATGAAGAGTTAGAAACAAATTAGTTTAGTTAAGTTATTCCCTTAGTAGTTGTGTCGTTTGATTAAAATAGCGATAGCAAGGGTTTAAGTGTTGATTCATTTGTTGTTTTAATTAGTTTTATGTAACTAAATTCAGCCATCTTAGTCTTTCAAGTGAGCCAAATTTCTAGTTGCTAGGTTTAGGAAAATAAGTGATTCCAAATCACATTAGGATTATTAGACAATTCCAAACCACATTAGGGTTTTGAGTCCATGTAGGGCTATAAATAGCCTAGTCCTTCCAAACGTTTTTAGCGAATCAGAAAATTACAGAATTTAGTGAGTTTGATTCACTTTCTCTTGTCCAAGAGAGTTTCTTTTGAATACTTGAGAGTTTTTTTGAGTTATTCAAATTGAACTTATCAATCAAGTATCCACCTTGGTTGTGCCGTTCTTTTACCAACAACATTGGTTCACTAAATCATTCGATTGTGGGTTGAAATTCAATTCAAGGTTCATAATCTTAAGGTTTAGGCGGGTCAAGTGTTATCCGCACCCCAACTTGATTTCTTCGTCTAGATTCAGGGCTTGGTAGGATACGAGTTCATACCTCGGGCAGGTTTGTATCACACTGTCCAACAATTGGTTCTCAGTTCTGATTAATGGATCTCTTCGGGCTATTTCAAATCTTTGGAGGAGTACGACGATCCTCTCTCACCGGTTTTGCTTTTGTTGGGGGCTGAATTCTTAAGGCATGGGCTACAAAATTTATTCAGCCAGGAGGTGGACAAATGTTTTGTGTCGGGATCTTGGGGACAGTACTTGGCCTTCATAGATGATATTTCAATTTTTGCTCGATGCTCGAGTGATTGTCTAGAGGTGCTGGCCAGCATATTTGCACGTTACCAGTCTTATTCCGGGCAGAGAATTAATGCAAACAAGAGTTCATTCCTAATCTCGAGGTAGGCGTTGGAGGAACAATGCGCAATGGTAGTTTCGAAGCTTTGCTTCCAGCGACAGGGGTTTCTTTTCACCTATCTGGGAGTATCCATTTCCAAGGGTCGAGCTACTTGTCTCTTGTTTGATTCCATTGTCGCTAAGTTGCGGGAAAGGCTGATTCATTGGAGTGCGCCATTACTGTCCCTTGGGGGTAAGTTGGTGCTTCTTAGACATGTGCTTTGTTCGATCCCTATGTATATATTGTAGGTGTTGCAGCCTCCAAAGGCTGGTATTTGTCAAGGTTGGGAAACATTTGTAAACTCTTTCTGTGGGATAAGTCGGTTGAGGCAAAAGTATTCATTGGAGGGCATGGGAGAAACTTTGTTACCCTTATGAGGAGAGAGGACTAGGGCTTCAGTCCTTTGAAGATATGAGTGCAGCATTTGCCTACAAGCTGTGGTGGAAATTGAGGAAAAAAGGATTCTATTTGGGCAGAGTATATGCCATGATAAATACATTCGAGAGAGTCATCCCTCCAGAGTTCTAGTGCAGAGGCCGCCATTGTCTTGGAGATGACTGGAGAATGTTAGCACAAGGACGGAATGTCAGATTCCGATGTGTGTTGGGAGAGGGTTTGTTGACTTTTGGTACAATTGATGGCTCTTGGACTTACCACTAGCAGAATGCTATTTCACTAATCAATCCCTCTCATCTGTTGGTGGTGGAAGTTTTAGGGCGAAGAAGGTTGGAAAATAGATAGGTTGAAGAGTGGGTGCCTGACTGGGTGGTCCAACTGATTCAAGAAGTCCACAATTACCCGAAAACAAGAAGACTACGTGGTTTGGCTGGGCTTGAAAACAGGTGATGTCTTGATTAAAACCGCTTGGAACTCGTTGCGTCAATGTTGGGAAACATCTCAAGTTGATCGATTGGTTTGGAACAGACTTGTCTCGTTAAAAATATCATTCTTTGTGTGCGCAACTAGTATGGAATCTGATTCCCTTGGAGGTGACTCAAAAAATTTCGAATACTGATTTTGTTGTGGTGTCTATGCTGTCGGTTGCAGGAAAAACATGGAGACATTTGTTCATTACGGATCCAATAGCATGCCAGGTGTGGACTCATTTTCCAAAGAGATTTGGTATTATTGAGTCTACGTTCTCTTGTATCTCATCTCTACTACTCTCTTGGTTTTACTCTAGCTCGGTGGGGGAGGTTAAACACGTTAGGGTAGTGGTTCCGGTGCTGTGCTTTGGGGTTTGTGGAAAGCAAGGAATAATGCTCGGTTTGAGGGCACGAGGTTTGAGATGGGTAGCGTCACCTTCATGGTTAAACAATTGATAAGGCAGTTGGGCAAAGCAAGAGTGTTCTCTGGTCACATATTTTAGGGGCAATGTTGAGGATCCATGAGTGGAGTTAGCATTCCGCCCCATTTGAAGAAGATGTTGTGTGGTGGTTTCGTGGAAACGACCCCACCCCAACTTCTTTAAATTGAATACTGATGCGAGTGTGGTTTAGGGACGAGCATCCGGGGGTGGCATTCTTAGAGATTCAGATGGTCGATTGGTTTTTGCTTTTTACAAGGAATTCGGCGACAAGAAGGTCCTGAATGCAGAGAGTCTGGCATTGCTTCATGGTCTTCAACTGTGTCATGAGCGAAAAAATCTAGAGGATACTGGTGGAAGTTGATTCAAAAAGTGTTTGGTTCAGTTGATCCATTCAGGGGAGGTTGTTTGAAATGGCCTTTATGTAACACCCTGCGTCACATAAGGTACTTGTTAGCCTCATTGTCCTCTTTGGTGTCACACATTGTTTGGGAGGCCAACTCTGCATCTAATAGGCTAGCAAATTTGTGGATTACCATCTGACTTGCTCTGCACGTCTCCTCAACAACTTCCTAGTATGGTGAGGGGCATCTATACTATTTGACTCAAGGAGTTCTCGTCGGTGCACCAGTAATATGTCTTAGAATAGCCTTTTTGTTTGTGCTCTAGATAGCTGTGAATTGTAGTATTCTCAGTGTAACCTTCACATTTGGGTTATGAATAAAATATGGCATTCCCAAAAAAAATAAAAAAGTACTTATTGTATTAGTTAATGTGCGATTTGAAAATGTATTTATCTCTTTATTTAGTTTATAAAAAAAAATCAATAGAATTACGTGCAATGAGTTTCAAAATATTTTTAAATCCTTTATCTCGATATTGTTGCTGCGAAAGCACATTTGAGACATGAAAGGTAAAAAAATGTTTTTTCCAACATATCCTCATCAATCTCAATTTACTACATAATTTGATTGAGAGGTAATTCTAAGCACACTACAACAAAAATGACCTTTAACGGCATTTAAAGGTGTCAGTATAAATAATCTAACCTGACACTTTACCTTTCGTCACACCTCGGACGAGTGTCGTCTCTTCCAATATGGGGATAGGCTTGTTGCATTCAAATGTGTCAGGAAAAACTATACTCTTATAGCATCCCATCTGCCAACAAAAATCCCTTTTCTTGATAATCGAAAGTGTCAGGATAGCTATAGTACAACAATAGGATATCGAATTCTATGCTGACACTTTTAATTGCCAGGAGTTTTTTTCTTTCTTTTTTTTATATAGAAGCAACTTGCAGGTAGTGCTCCCTGCTATACATCCCGTCAATTAGAAACCCAAAGGACTTGTAAAATTATCCCAAAAAACAGAATGCATATAGTAATCTAAAAGCAAAAGTCAATGCTCAACTATAATTTGTTGAACTAAAAGTCAGTAACAAGTACTAACATAGCAAATCCCTAACAAGTACAAACTTGAAAGATTCTCTTGTACATAAACTAAAAGATTCTCTTCCCTAACAAGTAGAAAGAACTTGCAGTAGCTTCCAAACTTTCTAAACTTCCAGTCCATAGGCAAAACAAACCTTTCCTAAAACATAGTTAGGAACAAGAAAATGAACATAATTTCACAATAAATTTTTAATAAAGTATACATAATACAAAAGCTACCATTACCTTTTATGAAAAAATTCATTAATGTGTGCAAAGCATAAGGAACCACTTACAAAAGCTGATCTTCAGTGTAGTTTGTGTGCCTCTCGCATATCTTAGTCCACTTCTTGAACCCATTGACAGAGCATTGTGCAGTAAAGATTCCTGCTGTTGCTAAGAGAGATGGGGGGAACCTAAGCATTTCATAATCGACGAGGCACAGCTCAACAATAAAGAAGGACAGAAGCTCCAACTAGTCACCAGAAGATTATTGCCAGTTATTACGCAGATCAAGATAGTTCAAAAAATTCACATACACTAAATAGACACATATCCCACTGCATGACTAATCAAACGACGCAATGCATGTCTTCCCTTGTTCCCTTTTCCACTCACAGTTTGCAAAAAAATAAAAACAAAATTAAAATTAATTCCTACCAATCCAATAATATAGTAGTTATTAACATTGTACATTCATTACTTAGGTACATAACTAATTATTCTTACGTACCAGGAGGGGTTCCACAACGCATGGAGCGATCGTCCACGTGTTGCACTTCCAAGCCAATGAACCACGACCCCAGCGACACGTCCTCATTAGCATACCGATGCAAAATCCCCCTATGCCATACCATGCATGCACGTATAATTGTGGAGAAATTATTGCAGATGGAATCATAAGATGTATATATATATGTATCATCCATCAGAAAATAAGCATCTTAGTTAACTTTGTGATCATATATGTATAGGCAGGCATGTGCATATTTGATAATTAAACCAAACATTTACAAGTTGATAGAGATATAGGTGGCAAGGTCTTTAGAGATGGCATATATTTGACCGGTGGCATGCCTAAAGTACTTGTTGCCTTCTTCCCCAAATTTCCAGAACTCTGGCTCATAATACTTAACTCCCCTGCCATGCCATGATTAATTTCAAGGCCTCCAACAGGTCTTAAATAGACATTATTAAATAGGACTTTGTAAGAGAAACTGCAGTAAAATAGACTGCTAAGCCTTTTGCTTCAGGCTGCAATGATTTGATGCGAAACAGCTAATTAGCCAAACCAGTCATATGCTCCAAGCATCAATGTAAATAGAAGAGCTGTGAAACAAATAGCCTTGTTCGCTCAAGAAATTTCCGCATATACATTTATGCATATTACAGGTTTTGTTGTTCGTTTGTCCTGTTCCTTCAACAAGTTCCTCCTAATTCCAGTTTAGAAACTATATTTAAGTGTATACCTAGGATTTTTAGGGATCTTATCTTGCCAAGTTACGACTACTAACTATCAGTGTATTAGCTATCTCATCAAGAGCATGATCAGATTGCTGTTGCAGAACTTACTGAGAAAACGAAGAGTTCTCTAAGAATATCTGTAGCTGCTTGTACAACCCTCTCCTCATTCAGCGGGCGGATCAGAAGATCTGATGAATATCCATAAATTTGCCTTTGCATGATGGTCGAGAATTTGTAATTTGCCTGATTTAACAAAAAACCAGATCAGGATCAAAACTGCATTGGGGTTGTATTAGCATAGAATGTGCATAAATAATTTGACATTACCCTCCAAGCTCACCCTAACTGCACTCAGATACAATAGAAAACACCTCTCAGCCCAATAAAAGATAAAAGGAAAATGTAAGTACTCTAAACCATCTCTCCAAAAGTGTGACCAGTAGTGACCACATTGAAAATGCAAAACACATTTTCTGTTGTATACTATAGTTCTCCTCCAACACCATCCTATATTTGTTAGATCACAGTTGAATGAGTTATCTCTATGACTGAAAATGGGACTTTCATATCATATGAAGGACTTTCATATCATATCATATGAAGCATGTCATATCTGTAATCATTTTTCTAAGATTCACCAGTTTCTTGGTTGTCTACTTGACATTTTATCGAACAGGTTATGGGCAACAAATCCATAACAAAATAGTCACATGAATCAAGTAGACAACCGAGAAGAATAAAGCTGAACAATAAGTGCACTCAAATCATAAACTATTACTACATCCATTTGAATCTCAAACAAATAGGACTAATCTCAAATGTAATCAATTTAGGGCAAACTTTAAAACTTAACCCTCACAATTCAACACAATACAATACACAGCTTCAAGAATAGCTAATAATGTCCAATAAAATCTCAGGAAAAAAGGGAACAACTTGAAGAATGAGTTAAAACGTACAGTAAGTAACATAAAATGTTTATGGTGCCTCTTTCTATTTGGATTTTCCATGATGTGTTTTAGTGTTTACCATTGCTCGCTATCTCTGCAACAGATTGAGGAACTAGAGAAGGAATTGGCAGAGACCAGAATGAAGTGCACTAAGCTCTCTTTGCACTTGGAAACTTAGAGAAAGCAGAAACTTGTCGAGCAACAGATGGACTGTACTTGATGCAATACTTTTTAGTAGCGGTTCGAGCCTTTGGCATAACAGATGGAAAATGACATGGGGTCGAAAATGTATTTGGATGGGGGAGGTTATGGGGTGGAATCCTCCTGCTATTGCCCTTCCTCTTTTCAGCTTCTTTCTCTGCCAGTGATTCTGTGACAGCCCCACCTTCCCCTAAGGCGAACCAAAGGGTTCGGCGGACCGCCTGCCCAACTCTCGCCAGGACTCGATCACTCTCTCGAACAAAAATAAAATATAATCTCGAAGAAAAAAAAACGAAACAAAACACAATACCCCAAATTGAACATATCCTTACATTCATCCGCCATCCTCGAACAGAAGTATAGTTCCAAAACCAACAGCTTTACATTCTCAAACACTCCAACCCTATCCAAGCACTAGAGCAAGTACAAAAGCCAAACTATACAAAAGGGACCACTATGCTATGCTATACCAGGTCTCTCGCCCGCTCGCAACCCCTGTAAGGAAAACAAAGGGCGTGGAATGAGTTAAAAGCCCAGCGAGATTCTATATACACAACCAAGCAGTTAAACAGGGACATTAAGCTGTAAAACAAGTAATCCAAGATAACATTTACGATATAAAGTAATAGTAAACACATACAACAAAAGGATACATGCTCACAAGGAGTTATTCGTTCGTTCGTTTTCCATTCATTCACCTAATATTTTCCTTATTTCTCTCCGATCATTAAAACATTGTTTGTAAGTGAAAACTCCTTCATTTTCTTGTCCGTTCGTTCATTCATTTCATTCCCCAATCTCCGCCAACTTCGTGGTCATACTCGAGTATACCAAACATTCACCCAGGGTCACTAATCGCCCGATCGGAGTCCGCTTCTGGCTCGAGTCGACCAGTAACAAAGGCAAGGGCCCAATTCAGCCAGAAGGCTTACATTCATGCACAAGTAACATTTTAATCATTCAATCATTGAAAGTTCACGTTCATTTAGGTCGAGTGCGATAAAGTACACACTCGCCTAGCAAAAATCATTTTGGAAACATAACATACCTCAATCACGTATTAAAGCAACAATCCAAATAGTCACAATAGTTCACATAGTCATTAGAAACAAAGCGTATATAGAACACTCACCTAAATAAGCAAAACGTCCAAAGTATCCTTTCGGATATCACCCTTAGTCACCAAGCAACCCTAAGAATAATCATGAGAACATATTATGGTCCAACCAATAAAATGTTTGATGAATCAAGGAAAATCCGAATAATTACTAGTACGAAATATAAGTATGATTTTGAAAGTGAAAAGAGTGCATTTAGTCCAAAAGACATGAGTAAAATAGTCCGTAAAACTTATGTCCGCTCTTAAAATTTTGAAATCGCCATTTGAGTGCAAATTCGGACAGCACGCCCTTTGTATTTACCTTTTTTTCCAGCCATTTATGGCTTCATCATTTTCCTCAATCAGCCCCCAAAATCAAACACAAATAATCTCATTACAATAGCCGTTCAATAGGCTAAAAGTCATTTAATAACAAAACTAAGCTAGAAAAGTGACCGGAATTAAGGTTTAAGACAAGGAGCAAAATGGCAGGTTTGACATCGTTTTAGTGTATTGGTCACAACCGAAACTACACTGATCGGATTGAGGTAAACTTTATACTGTTTCGAAGCTAAGACATTGTTCTACAATTCTTATGAAGACACCACAACCCAGTTCTCAACGTAACCTAGTCAAATTTATCCAAACAGACCCAGATATTCCAGTTCAAAGCTCACTGTGAAATTCAACTAGCAGTCCTGATTTATTCAGTCATATCGCAGTACACACAACTCCGATTCAGTTGATTCTAAAGCCATTCGAAAGCTAAGATACAAGGCTACAATTCTTAAGAAGGCATCAAAAGCTAATTCATTCATCTTCCCAGCCAAAAGAGCCAATTACAGATGCTGATTTCCAGTTTTGGCAGAAACAGGGCAGCAGGGGTAAAATAGTCATTTCACAGGTTACAGTGCTCCGATTGAGCTGAAATTTTACAGGCATAACCCTAAATTCAATTCTCTACAACGTTCATGTTTTGAGCTAAGTCCCAATTCGGCCTCCATCATGGCCGAAACAACACTGGTCAGAACAGGGCAGAAAAATTCACTATAAACTAAAATCCACATATCACTACTCATAACCAAGAAATAATGCACAAAACCACCAAAGTGGCAACCACAAGCCACTAATTTCCATCTATTAGAAGCAAAGAGGGGTGTTCTTAGCAAATTTACCTTAGAACCTCAAGGAAAGTGGTAGCTTAGTCTTTCTCCTCCAAATCAACTCCACCAAAGCCCTTAGTTTCCCTTAGTGGTCACTTGTATGGAAGGGTTTGCGATTTGGTCGGTTGGAACTCAAGATTTGAGTGAATTTGGAAGCTAGAAATGGAAGAAGCTCTCTCTTGTTTTCTTGTCAAGAGGGCCGGCCAAGAGAGTGAAAAATGGGATGAATTTTGGGTCAAAATTTGGTTTTGGTAAAGGTTAACATTCTTGGTCAAAGTCCAACTCCCAATCGGTTTGCGACACTTGGCCCTTTGAATGGTTTTAAGCTTATCTTCTCACTTCCAATAATTCATCTATCTAGCTAACCTTTAATCATCTCCTAGTACCATGGAAAATAATATCACTTAATACTTCAGCGCCTAATCGGCAAAATTATATCGCACTAGCGGGTCCCACGTCGAAAAATGCACTTCGAATTAACGTACACTAACTTATACTAGGAAAATGATTTAAAAATTATACTTACTTGTAAAATGTATAAAACATTTAATATTTTCAAGGGCAGTAATAAAATGTGGGCAAAAAAATAAAATAATATTTGGAAAACGTGAAAATTTTCGGGTTCTCACACTCTCTCCCCCTTAAGAAATTTCGTCCTCGAAATTTTACCTTCTGTTTCCTCATGTGATCCCGGAGTTTGTTGCGATTCTACCGCATATACCTGAGCTGATACTCTTGTTCGGTTCTCTCTTTCATTAGTTGATTTCGGTTTGGCTCCATTCACTTGTTGAGTGCTAGTCTCTCGTGGTTGTTTTTTCGGACAAGTACTAAGTTGATGATCGCTCCTCCCACAAACCAAACACTTCCGCCCTTTTCTCCAGCAATCACTTTCAGTATGGTTTGCCTTCCCACAATATCCACAAACCAAGCGAGGGGTTACTGTTTGGCTTTCTCGAGAAGTCTTCTCAGGTCCTATTTGACTTCCTTTTGTAGATCCCTCATGTAGTGCTCCAAATGTCCAGGGTGGATGAGGGAAAGGGTTTACTTTTTGCATTTTGGAGGGCGTTATCCTTTCTCCAGATTCCTCAGGTATGCTACTAGGTGTACCTCTTTTCCGCATTTGAAGAGCTTTTACTTGTGCTTTTGCATCCTCGATTCTCTGTGCTTTCTCGAGAGCTTCCGTAAAAGTGTTAACTTGAACCGCCGCTAAAGCTTCTTGAATTTCCAAATTCAAGCCTTGGATGAACCGTCTTATCCTTCTTTGCTCGGTAACCACTAATTCAGAGGCGAACTTAGACAATCTAGTAAATTTCGACTCATATTCGGCCACACTCAAGGTTCCCTGACGCAATCCAATAAATTCATCCTCCCTCCTTTCTTGGACCAGAGGTGGGAGGTACTTCTCGTTAAATTCCCTTGTAAAATTCACCCATGTCCATGCAGTTTGTTCTCTCTCCCATTTTGCCCTAATAACGTTCCACCATGCTCGGGCCGGTCCTTCAAATTGAAACACAGCAAAGTTCACTTGCCTTTGCTCCGTGTAGTTTAGGGCTGCGAAGATGTTGATCATTACTTCTAACCACTGTTCCGCCTACATCTGGATCAGGTCCTCCAATGAATCAAGGAAAATCCGAATAATTACTAGTACGAAATATAAGTATGATTTTGAAAGTGAAAAGAGTGCATTTAGTCCAAAAGACATGGGTAAAATAGTCGTAAAACTTATGTCCGCTCTTAAAATTTTGAAATCGCCATTTGAGTGCAAATTCGGGCAGCACGCCCCTTTGTATTTACCTATTTTCCAGCCATTTATGGCTTCATCATTTTCCTCAATCAGCCCCCAAAATCACACACAAATAATCTCATTATAATAGCCGTTCAATAGGTTAAAAGTCATTTAATAACAAAACTAAGCTACAAAAGTGACCGGAATTAAGGTTTAAGACAAGGAGCAAAATGGCAGGTTTGACATCTTTTAGTGTATTGGTCACAACCGAAACTACACTGATCGGATTGAGGTAAAATTTATACTGTTTCGAAGCTAAGACATTGTTCTAAAGACATTGTTCTACAATTCTTATGAAGACACCGCAACCCCGTTCTCAACGTAACCTAGTCAAATTTACCCAAACAGACCCAGATGTTCCAGTTCAAAGCTCACTGTGAAATTCAACTAGCAGTCCTGATTTATTCAGTCATATCTCAGCACACACAACTCCGATTCAGTTGATTCTAAAGCCATTCGAAAGCTAAGATACAAGGCTACAATTCTTAAGAAGGCATCAAAAGCTAATTCATTCATCTTCCCAGCCAAAAGAGCCAATTACAGATGCTGATTTCCAGTTTTGGCAGAAACAGGGCAGCAGGGGTAAAATAGTCATTTCACAGGTTACAGTGCTCCGATTGAGCTGAAATTTTACAGGCATAACCTAAATTCAATTCTCTACAACGTTCATGTTTTGAGCTAAGTCCAATTCGGCCTCCATCATGGCCGAACAACACTGGTCAGAACAGGGCAGAAAAATTCACTATAAACTAAAAATCCACATATCACTACTCATAACCAAGAAATAATGCACAAAACCACCAAAGTGGCAACCACAAGCCACTAATTTCCATCTATTAGAAGCAAAGAGGGTGTTCTTAGCAAATTTACCTTAGAACCTCAAGGAAAGTGGTAGCTTAGTCTTTCTCCTCCAAATCAACTCCACCAAAGCCCTTAGTTTCCCTTAGTGGTCACTTGTATGGAAGGGTTTGCGATTTGGTCGGTTGGAACTCAAGATTGAGTGAATTTGGAAGCTAGAAATGGAAGAAGCTCTCTCTTGTTTTCTTGTCAAGAGGGCCGGCCAAGAGAGTGAAAAATGGGATGAATTTTGGGTCAAAATTTGGTTTTGGTAAAGGTTAACATTCTTGGTCAAAGTCCAACTCCCAATCGGTTTGCGACACTTGGCCCTTTGAATGGTTTTAAGCTTATCTTCTCACTTCCAATAATTCATCTATCTAGCTAACCTTTAATCATCTCCTAGTACCATGGAAAATAATATCACTTAATACTTCAGCGCCTAATCGGCAAAATTATATCGCACTAGCGGGTCCCACGTCGAAAAATGCACTTCGAATTAACGTACACTAACTTATACTAGGAAAATGATTTAAAAATTATACTTACTTGTAAAATGTATAAAACATTTAATATTTTCAAGGGCAGTAATAAATGTGGGCAAAAAAATAAAATAATATTTGGAAAACGTGAAAATTTTCGGGTTCTCACACTCTCTCCCCCTTAAGAAATTTCGTTCTCGAAATTTTACCTTCTGTTTCCTCATGTGATCCCGGAGTTTGTTGCGATTCTACCGCATATACCTGAGCTGATACTCTTGTTCGGTTCTCTCTTTCATTAGTTGATTTCGGTTTGGCTCCATTCACTTGTTGAGTGCTAGTCTCTCGTGGTTGTTTTTTCGGACAAGTACTAAGTTGATGATCGCTACTCCCACAAACCAAACACTTCCGCCCTTTTCTCCAGCAATCACTTTCAGTATGGTTTGCCTTCCCACAATATCCACAAACCAAGCGAGGGGTTACTGTTTGGCTTTCTCGAGAAGTCTTCTCAGGTCCTATTTGACTTCCTTTTGTAGATCCCTCATGTAGTGCTCCAAATGTCCAGGGTGGATGAGGGAAAGGGTTTACTTTTTGCATTTTGGAGGGCGTTATCCTTTCTCCAGATTCCTCAGGTATGCTACTAGGTGTACCTCTTTTCCGCATTTGAAGAGCTTTTACTTGTGCTTTTGCATCCTCGATTCTCTGTGCTTTCTCGAGAGCTTCCGTAAAAGTGTTAACTTGAACCGCCGCTAAAGCTTCTTGAATTTCCAAATTCAAGCCTTGGATGAACCGTCTTATCCTTCTTTGCTCGGTAACCACTAATTCAGAGGCGAACTTAGACAATCTAGTAAATTTCGACTCATATTCGGCCACACTCAAGGTTCCCTGACGCAATCCAATAAATTCATCCTCCCTCCTTTCTTGGACCAGAGGTGGGAGGTACTTCTCGTTAAATTCCCTTGTAAAATTCACCCATGTCCATGCAGTTTGTTCTCTCTCCCATTTTGCCCTAATAACGTTCCACCATGCTCGGGCCGGTCCTTCAAATTGAAACACAGCAAAGTTCACTTGCCTTTGCTCCGTGTAGTTTAGGGCTGCGAAGATGTTGATCATTACTTCTAACCACTGTTCCGCTACATCTGGATCAGGTCCTCCAATGAATCAAGGAAAATCCGAATAATTACTAGTACGAAATATAAGTATGATTTTGAAAGTGAAAAGAGTGCATTTAGTCCAAAAGACATGAGTAAAATAGTCGTAAAACTTATGTCCGCTCTTAAAATTTTGAAATCGCCATTTGAGTGCAAATTCGGGCAGCACGCCCTTTGTATTTACCTATTTTCCAGCCATTTATGGCTTCATCATTTTCCTCAATCAGCCCCCAAAATCACACACAAATAATCTCATTATAATAGCCGTTCAATAGGTTAAAAGTCATTTAATAACAAAACTAAGCTACAAAAGTGACCGGAATTAAGGTTTAAGACAAGGAGCAAAATGGCAGGTTTGACATCTTTTAGTGTATTGGTCACAACCGAAACTACACTGATCGGATTGAGGTAAAATTTATACTGTTTCGAAGCTAAGACATTGTTCTAAGACATTGTTCTACAATTCTTATGAAGACACCGCAACCCCGTTCTCAACGTAACCTAGTCAAATTTACCCAAACAGACCCAGATGTTCCAGTTCAAAGCTCACTGTGAAATTCAACTAGCAGTCCTGATTTATTCAGTCATATCTCAGCACACACAACTCCGATTCAGTTGATTCTAAAGCCATTTGAAAGCTAAGATACAAGGCTACAATTCTTAAGAAGGCATCAAAAGCTAATTCATTCATCTTCCCAGCCAAAAGAGCCAATTACAGATGCTGATTTCCAGTTTTGGCAGAAACAGGGCAGCAGGGGTAAAATAGTCATTTCACAGGTTACAGTGCTCCGATTGAGCTGAAATTTTACAGGCATAACCTAAATTCAATTCTCTACAACGTTCATGTTTTGAGCTAAGTCCAATTCGGCCTCCATCATGGCCGAACAACACTGGTCAGAACAGGGCAGAAAAATTCACTATAAACTAAAAATCCACATATCACTACTCATAACCAAGAAATAATGCACAAAACCACCAAAGTGGCAACCACAAGCCACTAATTTCCATCTATTAGAAGCAAAGAGGGGTGTTCTTAGCAAATTTACCTTAGAACCTCAAGGAAAGTGGTAGCTTAGTCTTTCTCCTCCAAATCAACTCCACCAAAGCCCTTAGTTTCCCTTAGTGGTCACTTGTATGGAAGGGTTTGCGATTTGGTCGGTTGGAACTCAAGATTTGAGTGAATTTGGAAGCTAGAAATGGAAGAAGCTCTCTCTTGTTTTCTTGTCAAGAGGGCCGGCCAAGAGAGTGAAAAATGGGATGAATTTTGGGTCAAAATTTGGTTTTGGTAAAGGTTAACATTCTTGGTCAAAGTCCAACTCCCAATCGGTTTGCGACACTTGGCCCTTTGAATGGTTTTAAGCTTATCTTCTCACTTCCAATAATTCATCTATCTAGCTAACCTCTAATCATCTCCTAGTACCATGGAAAATAATATCACTTAATACTTCAGCGCCTAATCGGCAAAATTATATCGCACTAGCGGGTCCCACGTCGAAAAATGCACTTCGAATTAACGTACACTAACTTATACTAGGAAAATGATTTAAAAATTATACTTACTTGTAAAATGTATAAAACATTTAATATTTTCAAGAGCAGTAATAAAATGTGGGCAAAAAAATAAAATAATATTTGGAAAACGTGAAAATTTTCGGGTTCTCACAGATTCTTGTGAGAGAGATAAGAAGAAGCAAAATTTGATTAAGTGTTTTGCCGACAAAATGAAAGTTTTGAGCAAATGAATCTTCCGCCAATTCACTACGATATCATTTTGTGCTTTTCCTTCTTTTTTTGGTATATCTCATATTTTCTCAAGTGTCATAATAGGTAGTCTAAAGGCACATTATTATTTTTATATCGGATAAAATAAAAAAAATTAAAGTATATATTATCAAGTTGATAATAAGTGTCATAATAGAAGTACTATAATGACACAAACCAACAAGTGTCCTTATAGGCATGTCAGGAAAAGCATTTTTTGTTGTAGTGGCAATGGTTGAATTATATTCACTAACAGTTTTGAAATCTTGCAATTGTAGGTGGAGCCAATCATATCTAACTTTTGAAAGAATGTCCAACTTCAAGTGGTCAAACCTTTCTTTCAAATTAATCCAAAGGTCAAGTGGATTTTTGACCGTAAGATAATCTATTTTTAGTCCTTAATTAAGGTGATGACAGAGGAATATCATGAGTTTGGCACAGTCTTGGTTTGTTGCATCATTATCTTTAGTAATAGGTTTTTTTAAGACCCATGAATTCAAGATGGATTTGCACATCCAAATCCATTGTCCATGATAAGTAGTTCTTTTCCAAAAATACCAAGAGGTATAGATTCCTATTTTATAATCTTAGCCATAACAACTATGAAATGAATTAAAAGTGAGAAATATTACTCAGAAATTTGCCAAAAATTGCCCAAAGAAGTGCCCAATGTTTGATCAAATATTGGTGGAACTTCGGTAGAGTCTTGTATTGATAACGTGTTATAAAACTAATACTAATATGATGTAAAATTTGTGTTATTTATATAGTGGGCACTGCACTAAGAAAATCAGGAAAACTAATGAACTCAAGAAAAAGAAAAGAGAAAAATAGAGAAAAATAGTCTAGAAAAAAGAATTATTTTTTTATTCACTCAAATGAACTTGAGTTCTCTATATTAGAAACAAGAGAGGGTGACTTCTATTTATAGGGGAGTATAGAAGAGTTTAAAGTACATCAACTAACTATAATTCTTATCAAAATAGTAATAAATTAGTATTATTTAAGGGATGAGATGAATGTGATAGATATCCATAATTATTTGATTATTTCATAATAGTTTTATTTTTATTATAGTTTGATAGTGAAAAACTTTAGAAGCAATGAAACACTTCCTCATTTTACAAGTAAATATAATCAAGATTCCTAAGTTGGCTAGCGCAATTTTATTTCTTCAATGTAGTAAATTTTTACATTTCAATTTTGTTATTTGGTTGTACAAACCAATTCCTTAACGATGCACACTGTCTTTAGAAAACATAAGTAATAATTATGTTTACATCATTTTAATATGGTTGGATAGTGAAAAGTGAAATTAGAAATAGTGAGACATTTTCTAATTTTAAAGGTATATTTATCTAAGTTGGCCATTAAAAAAACCAATTTCTTAGTATTTAGATTTTATATTAAACCACGATATTGTTCTGCAGTTCGAAGTATATAGAGAACTACTTATGAAGGTATATTTTCTTTTGCCAAGAACAACTGATATAAAGTTCTTCAATTATCCTCTAAAATTGATGGTTAGTGAAAAGCCTTTATAGTGCCAAATAAAAGATTTTTCAGTTTTATTAGAATAGATAACTAAAAATATTAAGCCAAGTAAATACAGGAGACATAATTTTTACTTCTTTGTTAATTTGAAATTAAGTTGTAATGGCAAGAGGCTAGTTGTTCTCAAATCATAATTTTCTTTTCCATTTGTTGCAGTTGAAATACCGAAATTAAGAAATGGAGTCCAAAAAAAAAAATGAAGAAAGAAAGACATTTTTCTCTGATGTTATCTTGTATGCAACTACCATTACTTATAATTGTTACTTATAGATCTAGCATCAAATTAGGGAGGTGAAAAATCATTTCCCTTATTTTACTAACGGTAATTACTAGATGAATCAGTTAGTCTCCTTTGGAAAAACTACACCGGTAAATCTCCTCTTCTGTTTCGACAAAAAAAAAAAAAAAAACTCCTCTTCCGTGATTCTCTAAACACAGTAACTCTTTCTCTCCATATTCATGTTTATTTTAATATTTTCTTTGAGTTCGGGCTAGTTATCTATGACTTTTTCTATTTTCTTATCAACATACTTTGTGATTTTTAAAGGATGTAAAAAGAAAATTGGATGTTTATTCAATTGTCAAGCACCTGACGGTGAGAAACGGAAATACGGGAAATAGAAAGCTTTTCTTCACGTAAGTTTGTTTTCAATTTTTTTTGTTTAATTATCTGAATTTTCTTATCAACATACTTTGTGATTTTTAAAGGACGTAAAAAGAAAATTGGATCTTTATTCAGTTGTCAAGCGCCTGATATCGAGAAACGGAATATACGGGAAATAGAAAGCTCTTCTAAACCTTTCGCGTAAGTTTGTTTTCAAAATTTTTTTTGTTCAATTATCTGACTAATTTTGATGTTTTTGGTTCTATTTGTAAGCTAGTAGGAAAGATAAGTTTTTTATCTAACTTTTTGGTGTTTCATTTTTCATTATACGTACTCTTGCTTTTTGCTATGGCTTGATTCTGTTTTTTTTTTCTTTTTTTTTTTTTTGGGTCTGGTGAGCTCTCTCTTTCTATCCTTTTATGTTAGACGAGTATCTAGGTAGATGTTTATTTATTTTACTGTAATAATACGGTATTTTTGCTCAATTTTATGTAGAAAATTTAAGAATCATTATATGGAGTACAGGAGAAACATCTAAATAACAACTTTATTGCTATTGTACGTTCGTTTCCTTCATTTTTAGGCATTTTTGCTATTTGATTGCAGAAGTTTGCTACTTCTCTCCATGAATGTTTTGCCTATTTTGCTATCAAAAGTTTTTTTCCCCTTCCCTTTCATTCCAAGTCCAGGTCCGATACTGTAAGTTTTTTCTTCTTTTTGGTTATAAAGAAACAAAATATTTCCAATTTCCTTAAAATTTTTATTTACTCTGAAATTAGTCATTGGCTTATTTATTTAATTATTTATGATTTAGGAGAAGCTCTGCCAAGGTTGACACGAGAAAGGCTGAATGTGTTCTTATTACAATGAAAGACCTATTTTGATTTAAATTTTAATCATGTTGCTGTAAGTTTGTAAGATTATTATTTGCTAATAAGCTGATAGAGCTAGAGTGTAGAACAAAGAATCTGACAAGTGATTCTAAGATGTGGAAGGGAAAATTTTGGAATACACAACAACATAGCTTTGATAATCTCATACTGGAAGGATATCAACAGCAGAGTCCACGCTTTATTTCCTTTTGTGGTTTTTCCCTGTTTTAATTCAAAATAATGTTTTAATTGATCACCCTTTTGGCTTTAATTTACATTGACATAGCACGAATAATCTTGTACTGCAGGCTATTGCTAAATTGAAGGAATCCCGCCGATTTACATATTCTATTAACCACACAATTTAGTGAGTAGCGCTTTTTCTCTTTGGGAAAAAAATAAATAAAGAAAGAAGGGCTTCATTTTTGGGAATCTCATAGTTTAATTATCTGGAAATGAGGCAGGAAGATCTCCAGATAGCAGCTTGGTGAGAGCCCAAATGAACTTTGGAGTAACTTCTCCTTTGCTGAGCTAGATGTGATTACACTGTGCACAGTGGTAACAACAATGAAGAATACTGGTGGTTATGAAAAACCATTGTATAGTGGCATTTCTGATTCTCAAACTGTTATAAATTTTGAGGATGCTAAGGTGGTTTCAACCGAAATTAAAAGTTGCACCTGAATATATCATGATCAAAACATTGGTGTTTCGTTGAGAATTTCTCTAACTTTATGGTTGTTGATCTTTGGTTGATTTTGTTGGGAAAAAAATCTCATGGAATTGTGCAAAGTGGCATCAAGTAAAGGATGATGATCTTGCTTTATGAGTCAGATTTTCTTTGGTTTCTGGAAGTTTTTCTTTTGGCAGTTCCTAGTTTGTCATTGATGGCTTCCATTTTATGGTTTCATCTTGGTGAGCCATGCAAGTAGATTGTAGTCAGTTGTGTGTGTGTGTGTGTGTGTTTTTTGGCAATTGCTTGCACAAGTTGTTCAGAGTGTTTTCTTCAATCAATACTTGAAGTAAATGATTTTCAATTGTCTTTTCAGTTTTTCTTTTCTCATATAATCCAAAAGCTTTCCTGTTTTCCTTTCTAAATGCAGCCTCACTTTTTACCATGTGATCATCCTTTCTTTCTAAATCCTATCTTATTTCATGAAGCGAAAGGCTACATAACCTCTTTTAATTTTGTTCATTGATCCACTATGTTAGTGCCATTTTTTAAATATAGCAATCTTTTTTTTCTCATTTTTATTTATTTACATATTATTGTTTTCATTTTCTCTTTTACTAATTGAAGAAAGACGTTTCCTGCATGCTAACACAAACTTTGACCGCAAACCACCTTTTTTATCAACTTCTGGAAACCGGACTTCCAGACACTTTTGGATACGTTGGAGTTCCAGGAAAATGAATTCATGAATTTTCAATTGAGGCGACTATTAATACCGGCGTCATTTTTTAAGGAAAAAAAAAGGAAATAGATAGTAGCGATAACACGATCGTATCTTAATTTATTACACGTTTCACAACTCTGAACTTTTTAGATTCACCATGTTGTCATTCGCGTTTCGTACTTCTCACGGATGTACACAAAAGACAGATTGGAAAAGTAAAACATGAGAATTGATTAACTTTTCCAACTTCTTGGAACTTCCCTGCATACTTTAGCCCAATTCACCATCAATTTGAAAGATTTTAGCTCCGTTTGAATTAATTATTTTTTAAAATATTTTATTATAACAATATATATAAAAACTTTTATTGTAGATATATTTTTTATGTTGAGAGAATTTTTAAAATATATTTTAAGATATCTTTTAAAATTAAAAGTTACCTTTTAAAACTACGTCAGAATCATAGTTGGACAGCTCAGGCTTGTTGACAAACCTGAAATTCTCTGGTAGTTAAGATAAAACTGATATGGAACCATTGAAAGTTAGAAAAGACAAGTGGCATAAACTCAAGGGTGTATTGAGAGAACTTGATAACGGAAAGGGGCCCGGTCCACTTTGCGTGCTTGTTGGAACTTGATACGTCAAAAGTCAAGACCCCAATTGCCACATATAATAGGCTGTATGCATCATCTACGGCAGAGTTATGAGCTGATGTATAGGTATCAAGGATTAAACAGTCCTCATCATTGTCGTATTCTTAGTTATTCTAAATCCCTTCAACCATGTGCAATTTTATTCCAATCAAATGTACCTGTTGGACTTGGTCAATAGCCTGGTTTGATTTGAATTAACAACCAGAACTAAGAGAGTTGAATATTAAGAGTTCCACATGTGATCAACTTCCTGAATTTTCTTTTTTTTTTCTTTGTTTGCTTCGTAGAAATGATAACTTCGTCCTTAAAATCTGCAGTGAGCAAATACATCAAATGAAACATGACATAAATACATATATATCTGAAAATCAATAATTACAATAAAGCTGAAAAATCAATTCAAATAAATAGATAACATTGAAGGTTTAGTATATCATCTTTCATCTAAATGAATCATTTTTAACCCAATAGGTCTATGCATGTCTTTTAACAATTAGATTTTACTAAAAATTGGTTCAAGTTCAAAGAAAAATTTAAATCAAAAAATAATAAATGAAGAAATTATAGATTTATAAAATCTCAAATTTCTTATAAAGATTCAATAACTAAAAAGAAATAACTTAGGAGAAAATAAAACTCTCAGTAGAATAATCTAAAACAGACGGCGAAGAATTTCGCACTTTAAAAATCCTAGAAGAGAACTTATTTAAACAAAGAAACCTAAAAACTAGAGAGAGGATTCCTCTCCCAGGGGAAATACCATATTTTTCTGGTCTCTTTCCAATGAAAAAATTGGAGGAGATTTTGATTAGATTAGTTCTAGAGAGAAGCAGAGAAGCACACGATACTAACTTCCAAGAAATTAAAAGCCCAAAAAAGCACATTGGATCAACTCCTTAAAATCTAAATTAAAACTTGAAGTGATCAATCACTTTAGGATTAATTTTTTAAAAGAAAAGCTATATTATGTGTCAAATTTTTAGGATTAAAAATTGAAGTGATCAATTTAAATTAACTTGTCTGATTAACTTTCATAATTCCAACAATTTTCTGAAGATTCATAAAAAAAAAAAAACTCAGCTTCAAAAACAAGTTAATTTGGCGTACTCAATTTGAAAATATCAATGTTGCATAAATATCATTTACCTAATATAAGTGGAGCTGACAATTTCTTCCAACCATATAAAAATCACTCTGGGTTATTGTCGTGCATAAACAATATGTAACTTTAAAATTTCAAAATGTCACTTCAATAAAGTGGCTATTCTTTGTGCTGAAGGAATTATATAAAAAAAATTAAATTATTAAGCCGGTGTTGAGCTTCTTTTCTTTTCCGAGCTATTTCCATACTATTTGAATTGGACAAAATTAAATTTCTCGAGCCAAGGAAAATGAGAACCTTTACAAGACCAACTTCTTGTTCGTTCGACTTTGAAAATCACAGATTTCTTCGAAACTCACAGAATTCATTCCCTATAAAATGCATCCCCAACCCTCTAACAAACTAACCATTTGAGCACTTGAAGGAAGTCTGAAAAAACCTCCAAAATCGCCTCCCATGGATGTCAAAGTAGAAACTCCAGCATCTCCACCAACCAGCGGTGGCGATGCAAAAACTCCACTTTTAGCCTCCCAAAAACCAGATTCAACCACCACTCCCCAAACCAATCAAAACTCTTCAATCCGGCAAGCAATCTGTTCAACATTCAAGGGCACAGCCTACCTCGCTAGCCGTCTTCCTGCAGGAACAGTCCTTGCTTTTCGGCTCTTATCTCCAATACTTTCCAATCAAGGCGATTGCGACGTAGCTTTCAAAACCATGATGGCTGTTCTCTTGGCTCTATGTGCGCTTTCGTGCTTCATTCTTAGCTTTACAGACAGTTTCAAGGATGGAAAGGGTAACGTTTTCTTCGGTTTTGCGACATTCAAGGGCTTCTATCCCATTGATAGAACTGTGACCATTTCCCCTCAAGAAGCTGCAAAGAAAAAGATAGGTCCATTGGATTTCTTGCATGGGTTTTTGTCACTGTTGGTTTTTACGACTATTGCACTTCTTGACAAAAATATTGTTGACTGCTTTTATCCCACGCCTTCAGTTGAAATCAAAGAGATCATTTCGGTGTTGCCTGTTGCAAATGGGGTGGTCTGCAGTATTTTATTTGTTGCATTTCCTACACAAAGGCATGGAATTGGCTTTGGTGCTGACCCAGATGGTGTCAAATCTTAGTAAACAAACAGATTGACTTGGGGGAAATTGCCAAGATTATTGTTTTCCATTTCAATATTATCTCCAATTATTATTGTCAATATGTTTTTGCATGATGAATAAATGTTGCTCTCCACAATTGGGAAATAGTTGTATTCACCAATTTTATCTTGATTCTTTTATAGTAAAATATAACCAAAACTACAAAAGTTTATCACACTCTGGTCCAAATATTCTAAAGCTGTTATTCAAATTTTATTGTGATAAATTCAATAAAGCCTTAATATCATAAGTCCCATATGACAAAAGAACAAGTACAGCTCGAAAGTAAACTTGTTGATCTTGGATTCTAATATTAACTCAAAATTTGTATGTCTTCTATCTTTAAAGAAATCGTTGAAGCTTGAAGGTAATTTTAGGGCAATGGATAACTACTAGTTTTTGCTTCATTCTTTATTCTTTTTCCCCTATCCTAGATAATGTCATTAAGTTGATATTTGATCTGTCGGATTATGTTTGTCAGGAGAAAAAGTCAATATATTCCCAATAATCCCCCTCTAGTATTAGTTTCTTAGTGAAAAGAAAGCAAAGTTACTTATTTTAACGGACTTTCCTATGCTTTATAAAATTTTGCGTACTTAAATTGACAACATACAGAGAACAGAAAGTTAGTTAAGAATAAACTATTTATAAGTATTTGTTTTCTTTGAGATACCTCGTAAGAAAATTTGAATTTCTTTTTGTTTTGTTTAGCTTTCAATTTCTTCACTACTCGTTGGTTTTATTTGTCTTCTCTTGAAACCAATAACTTGCATAGCCTGGAATGAAACATGGGCATCAGTTGCAACTCACAAATGAAATGGAAACTCGCACCATTCATCCTCACATATCGCGTCTGTAGAATTTTAGTCCCTAGCTTATTAAATGTGCTCCTGTTTTGTCCTCCGTTGCCTTTTTAGGTCAATTTTGACAAAATGAGCCATGGACCCCTCACTTTAAAGGCGTAAATTGAAAAGTCACTTATTGCATTGATGCAAATATCAAGGATCAATTTATTCAATCAAAGCACTTGAAATTTTGGATTATATACCTGTGGCTACTCTTTTACATATTAACGTAATGCCCAACCAAGTCAAATAATAAATGTCGAACTAATAAATATAAAATAGCCAATTTAGATTTTAATACCTAAATGTCCTTTAAAAAAATCTAAATCCCTTAGCTTTCTCTCTTTCTGCTAACAAAAGTTATATAAAAAAAAAATTCCACACCTAAAAAAAAAAATTTGTTAAAACTTCAAACTCAAACAATAAAAGCAAATTAACCAACTTGAAATTATAGAGGCGGGCAAATAAATCTATTTCAGTGGTGGTGGAGCTTGGCTGAGTTCGCTTCTTCCTTCCAAGGAATTTTCAATTGCTTTGTGGGTGATCGTGGTGGCAGTGGCGACAGCGGCATGAGAGGAGATGTGGGAGTGGAATTGGCCATAAGGTTTTACAAGAAGATTTCAATTTAAAAATTAGGTCACGAGAAAAGGAATTTTGGGTGGATGCAGCAAAATCACAAGGTAAAGAAAAATTGTATTTAGCTGATTGTTACTCGAGAATCCAATAGGAGAATTCAATGGAGAATGTGAGGTAAAGGCGTAAAGCCCTCAATTGGGTGGTCCTCCAATTCCTTGCAAATCAAAAACCTCAGCCTTCCCTTATATTTTTGTTTTTGTTTGTGGGATTTGAAATCATCCTCTTCTTCAACCTCCATATATCTCTTCTCAACTCTCTATGGAACGGGAGAAAATATGTGACGCCACCACCTCTTTAGGGCGAGCTCTAGGGTATCAGCGGGGCGCCTGCCCAACTCTTATCAGGACTCATGCACTCATTCTCACTTAATAGATATTCACAAGTCAACCATAGACTTAGAATTTAAGAAATACTTCAAATATACAAGCCAAATTTTTCTAAAACTATCATTTACTATTATAATCCAAAAACCCAAGTATAACAAAGTTTACACTTCAAATGTCTCATATATCATACAAAAGGTTTACTAGCTTCCATCCTATGTTTTCAGACTCGGACCGGGACTCGACTCGGTCGAGATCAGGGGTCAGGGATCAATGGGTTCGACCGGGGTCGATAGGGGGTCGATCCGGATGACGTCATATATATATATATATATATATACCTGCAAATCAAATTTACAAAATATAACCAAAGAACCCAATCATCTAAATTTATATCCAATTCATCAAACAATTCACCAAATTCATCCAAACTCACAAAATTTATAAAATAGAAATCCCATACATGTTTAATCCTTAACAAATAGCAATCCAAATAAGGTAACATGTTCATGTTCAAATGCTTGATAAATATCAATCTAAATAAAACATGTTCCAAAGAACTATCTAAGTCATTCTTCATCTTCATCTTCATCATCCTTATCTCCAATTTCATAACTTTCGAAGTCGATATCATCAAGATCATCCTCATCATCAAGTTGCACAATATTTGTGTCTTTCTTATCTTAAAATCATTTAAATACTCATAAATAAAAATATTCAAAAATAAACACAAATTAAAAAGAAACTTAAATAAAGTTAGCAAATTTAAACTTACGTGATTGAGAGGCTTCATTCTCGCTAGTTCTAGGAAATTCTTCTTCAATCATTTCTTCTAACTCATCATAATCAAGCTCTCCTTCTTGTTCCTCATCAACTACCCAAAATTCAACTTTATCAATAGTTTCATAATCCACCGAATCATAAGACCTCTTTTTATATGAAAGCCTACAATGAAAAAAAGAGCAAAAAAATAAAAGAAGTAAGTAATTTTAAAAAATTAATAAATTTACAAAAGAAAGTAAGCATGTTTAATAGTAATTCCATACCTATTCTTCAAACGTAAATTATAATGAATATAAACAAGATCATTCAACCTTTGATGCTCAAGTCTATTTCTCTTTTTGGTATGGATGCGTTCAAATACACTCCAATTGTGTTCACATCCCGAAGAAGAAGATGTTTGGCTCAAGAGTTTAATTGCCAACTTTTGTAAATGTGGAGCATCATTACCAAACAATTTCCACCACTCATCTATATTAGTAAGACATAATTAGTACTCTTTTTTAAAGAAAACCAACAAAAGTAATTCTTAACATAATCAATGTGAAATTAAAGTAGGCATACCTGGACGGGCAGTTTTGTGAGTATTTTGAGCAAATTCAAATCCAAAACTTTGGTCTTTTGACCTAAACATTGATATTTCATCTATCATATATTGAAGTCCATCCATTTTTAACTTTTGCATGACTTCTAAAACACTTTTCATAATCTCAGGCATGTGACAAGGGCTATCCTTATCATATTGGAAGGCCGGATTCAACCAAAAGGTAGCTGCATGAAGATCTTTTTTCAACATATTATCCCACCTCCTATCAATTATATCAATGTATGGGCCATAGAACTTTTTCTTGTTCTTAAACAGTTCTTTAATGCCATTAACAATTCTCCACATGCCTTCATATACATAACCCAATGATGGTTTTTCATCAGAATCACAAATGCGCAACAAGGGCATAATTGGACGCATAATTCTCACAATAATCAAACAATTATTCCAAAACTTCCCATTAACAACAATTTGTTTGACTTCTTTACCTTTTTCATTTTTCAACTCTGTCTTGTATGCACTAGAAGTCACTGAAGCCTCCAAATGCTGTTTCAAATCATGAAGATTCTTCAAAGCAATAAAATTAGTACCAAATCGTGTTTCCGTAAGACGAAGAATCTCTCTCCAACCAGGCCTTTTTCTTAACCAACTAAGAATCCACTTTCGATTATGAACATACACAGTGACTCTTGAAGCAAGAGTAATTACATCTTTCACATGAGTCATTTCTCCAATATCTTTCATAATTAAATTCAAACAATATGCTGCACAAGGAGACCAACTAATTGTAGGATATTTTTTAGAAAATAATCGACCAACAGCTTTATAATTACTTGCATTATCTGTGACCATGTGAACAACATTACTAGATCCAACAATCTCAACAATTTCTGAAAACAGATTACACAAATATTCAACATTAGACTCAAAATCTGAAGCATCAATAGATTTGATAAATGAAATCCCACTAGGACAATAGACCAAAAAATTGATCAAACTTCTTTGCCTATTATCCTTCCAACCATCACCCATAATTGTGCAACCAGTTTCAGCCCATTTACTACATAAATTGTCAACAATTAACTCAACTTGCTTCTTTGCATCTTTCAACAAATTTACCCTTAAAGCATGATAGCTAGGTCCTTGATAACCATGACCCATACTTGCTATTTTTCCAATTGCTTGTTGGTAATAGGAAGAATTACAAGCATTCATTGGAATACATGCATCATAAAACCACAAAACTATAGCCATGTCAGTATCATGCCATCTCTCTTTACTTTGCATACAAGACTTGATACTCGGTTGAGAGCGATCAAGAGATTTACCTGTCATATAAGATTCAATGCCATGTGCCTTTCTTTTTCCCTTATTCCCACTCACGTTAGTTTGAGTTGCCTTTGTTTTTGGATGAGGAATTTCTTGAACATCATCACCTTCAAATCCCACTACACTTCGCCCCAATGGATTTCCAATTTCAAATATCCCTTTTTTTTCTTTTGCTTTTTGAACATTTTCGTTCAATGAATTTTCCATTAACTGCTGAACATCATTTGACACATTTTTGCATGGCGCAACATTACCCTTCACTTTTGCAAGATGATTCATTCGATTAATACCTCCGCCTCTAAAAGTACTATTGTACCATTGACATATCAAAATTTTTCTACCTTGTGAATCTTGTCCTTCTATAGCATGTCTCCAAGCTATATTAGTTTTTTGCCTATAATTTTCAGAACTTGATTTTGATGCCGATCCTTCATTTGCTGGTGTGGATTGTGAATCGGTACCTTCCATTGTCCTACATTAGAAAGAACATTGAAAATATTAAATAATTTAAAAAATATCCTATAAATGAAAATCTACAGCAATTATTACACATGAAAATACATTGTAAAGTTAAAATTAACATAGTTATCATGATCTGTACAAAAAAAAAAAAGAATCCATATATGCACAGCCATCTTGTGACATTCTACATTTTTGTTGACCTATATTAGTCATTTAAGCTAGCTACAAAAATCCCACTTCAAATAAAAGAATCCTAAGAGTTAGTAGCAAGCATGCTCAAACTGCCCTTGAGCATTATAAAGCATTCAAAGACAAACTTTCCTTTATAATCGACTCGCACAATTTGTGGGAACAATAACCACATATAATACTATAAATACTACTAACACACAGTGAAAAAGGCCCAAAAAACAGTTAGTGAAAAAAATACATATATTTACCTACCAAATCTAGCCTACCTACCAATGGCAGTTGCACTTTGGTATGTAGTTATGTATATTTTAAGCATTTGAAAAAAGGTACTTCCACATTTCACTATACAAGTTACAAAAATGAATCTTCAAAAAAACATTTGAACCTCTAATCTCAAGTGCACAGACCCAATTGGAATTGCAAGAGTTTATAAAAAAACACTTTTAGTAAGACTCATAGTTTTGCAACTGATGAATTTTCAGGAAGTAAACCTCTAACCATAGAAGAAAATGGAAAACTAGGGGGAGGCTACAATGTGCTATTGCAAACTGCCTTGCCCGAGGAATTCCGGGCTTATGATCCAGCTAAAGAAACTATGGAATCAGCTCTCAAGGTTTTCAGGACTAGATTTCCACGTGAATTTCGGTTTGGAGATCCTTCACGTATATTCAGGGCTGCCGGTGATAGTATACAAGTTCAGGCATTGGGGTTTCATGGAAGGTCCTTTTAAAGGAAATTCCCCAACTGGAGAAATGGTTGAATTTTTTGGGATGGCCATTTTTGAGGTACCTGTGCTAATATCCTAATAATTGGACTTGTTCTCAAATTATGGTCCTAGAACAGTTGAATGAGAACTCCAAGGTTGTGAAGGTGCACTTCTTGTACGACCCTGGACAACTACTTGAAGGCCTTCTTAAGGGCAAACCATCAGATGAATATAAGATTAAGGCACTTTCTACCTGCCCATTTTTGCTACAGCAGAGTAACTTAGACAAATGAGCTTGAATCATTCCTGAAGTGCTTTTCTTTGAGTTTCAAGTCAGATCAGAGTAAAGTGTTTTTAAACTAAATATCATGAATGACCAAAATACTGGGTAAATAATCAAACATTGAATTTAGTTGTCAAATAAGCATTAAATATTTAAATTAAGCTCAACAATTTTCACAAAATAACCACAATCAAGTAACAAAGTAATACATGCAGAGGATAAAAAGGTTAACAACAAAGTTTTACACCAAAATAAAAGGAAATAGATTTATGAAAAGTGAAAAAGAAAAAAATGGAATCTGGGTCGGCAGCCGATGAACAAGGACTACCCACCTCAAACCAGAAACTGTGTGTTTTTGCCTCAACTAAACTAATTCACTAGCTGCCACTGAAGGTGGTCTCTCTTCCTCAACAAGCCACAGGAATCTGCCCCTGAGTAGCGACTGCCGACTGAAGTAAAATACATAAATTTCAGGTCTTCAAGAATCTACGTCGAAACTCTTACTCAAGTCCTTCATAGGCGCTTTCCAAAATTCCAATTAATAGACACACATGTCCATTACATGGTGAATCTCAATTGACAACGATGAAGGCTTTTAGATTTAGGGTTATTGGATCTGAAGAAGAAAGAAAGAAAACGACGGAAAGAGAAGCAGAGGAGCTGACCCAAGAGTTTTTTTAATTTCGTCTGATTTTTTTAGTCGGTCAGTCAAAATTTTGACTGAAAAAAAAGGCCGAAAAAGGTAAAAAAAAAAAAAACCAGGGTTGATCAACTTATCCTGTTCACCGGTATGACCGGGTTTGACCAAGTTTTTAATACCTGAGTTTCTTAACTAACTCGGACCGGACCGACCGGTCCGAGTCTGAAAACATAGCTTCCATCAAAATCCGCTAGTCTAGAGTTTCCAATTTCCACTACAAAATCTGTTAAGGAATGACAACTTAGGGTGAGCCAACGCTCAGTAAGACCAAGAAAATCAAGCAAATAAGCATGTATCACAAGCCAAATCAAATAGCACATTCAAAAGCGATTTAACATGAATTTCATATAAGTGAGCAAGTAGGAAATAAAACACAAATAGAAAGAATATAGGAGCTATCAGGAGCTATTCCCACGTCGCGGCCGGTTCAAACCATCTTTGATTGACCCTCTGTCAACTCAAGTAACAACATATTTGTAGAGGTCCACTTACTTCCTCCATCCACCATATCACCCTCTCGGATCCAAAACTAAACAAGCATGAGGTGGCAATACTATTCAAGCATGCCAAACAAGATCTCAAAAGATCAAGTTATAAAATTTTCCATGGTTCACCTCAACCAAACTCTTGTCGACTCGAGTTACGAGGTCAGCCAATGGATTGGGGCATCCCCACAAGTATAGTTGGTCCATGAGGCAATGTTCCAATCGACTTAGAATCGATCATAACACTGAGTCGGGAAGAGAGGTACCTCCCACCCGAATAGGGTGTGGTACATGCTGCCGCTCAGTGCTCACGAGTTAAAAGCATGTTCAAGTACAAGTACAAGTCACACAAATTCATATGACAAGTAACGAGTATTCAAGAGGGAAAGGACCGTGAGACCCCGAAATTTTACTTGTCTTTATAACCCTTATGTGAACTCACTTACCTTTGATTCTTGGTTGCTTTAATGGTTGAATTTGAGCCAAGAGAGTGAATTTGTTAAGAAAAGTTTCATATTCTCAAGTTGTTAAAAAATCTAAAAATTTTCGCAGGAGACTCTGCGCAGTTTTGGGAAATTGGCTATAACTTCGTATAGGAAAGTCAGAATTGAGTTCCGTTTGTTGCGTTTGAAACTAGACTCATAGGGCTTCCTACAGTGGAAAATTCAGAGTTTGATTCAATCTCTATAAATTCCATAAAATTGGCAAATTTGACTGAAAATTCTGCCCTGCACAAGTGACAATAGGAATGTTGTAGTAGCTTATGGCTCAATTTGGACCAACTTATGAGCTGAATTTCTTTGAGATGTCTTCTAAAGATTATTAGTATTTGAAGTCTAGTTTTTACAGGCCAAGTTGTATGAATTTTTTATATTTATAACTCAAGTTATGATTTTCTAAAGGAATGGCATAAGTTAGGGTTTTTTGTGCATACTAGGGTTTTTGGTGTATTTTGGTAGTGTGATCACTTGGTGACGTGTGTGTACTAAATTTGGTGGTTAAGAGTGAGTTTTAGGTAAGAAAAAGTGTGTGATTAGAAGTGTTAATAATAAGTGAGTGAACCATAAGTAAAAGCACAAGTACACGCGAGTTAAGGAAAACCGACTTGAACCGACGTGCACCGTTTGCTACCGATTGAATACATCACTTGAACACTACTTTATTATCTTAATCTCCTTGTATTTAATTGAGCTAATTAGTTCTTAATTAACCTTTAAGTCAGCCACTATTATTGACTAAGAAAAAGAAAGATATTTTGGTGAAAATATTTGTGATTGTGCCATTTGTCAAAAATCCATCCAAGGTCTTGACCAAGCCTTTCTTAATCTTCCTCTTGTAAACATTGAACCAAAACCATTTCATTTTTCATTGTCTTGGCCGAAAATAGAGAGAGGAAAAACAAGGGAGAGACTTCATCTTGCACCTCACTTCCTTGCTTGAATCTTGAGTTTCAACCGTTAGTTTTGCAAACTAGTCCATAAAAGTGGATCTCTAAGGAAGCTTAAGGGTTTTTATGGAGTGATTTGGGAAGATAAATGTGTTGGTAGCCTCTTTGCATAGGTTTTAAGGTATTTATGGCAAGAAATCTCTCTTTACTTCTAATACTAGCATCCTTGTGGTTTAGAGTTGCAAAATATGTTGTTTTATGAGACATGTTATGGTTTGAAATGGTGTGATGGAAATTTTCAGTTTTTATAGTGAATTTTCTACTAATATGTGATGCTTGAGAGTTTTCCATGTTTTGATAACTTTGATATGTGAAAAATTGAAGTTTTATAGGCTAGTTTAACTTGCCTAAAGGATTTTCCAGCTTAGGGTATAATTTCCAGCATTGATGATGAAACTGCTCTGTTTCTGACTTGTATATTTGTCTATGATAAAGGCCGAATCAGGTCTTTCTCAAAACATTAAGGTTGTAGGGAATGGAGTTAACTATCTGCATGTAAAATTTCAGCTCAATCGGAGCACTGTATAGTGTGAAATGACTAAAATACCCCTGACTGCCCAAATACCCTATTTCACGGGCAGCTTTCTGTTTTCTCTGAGATTTCACATTTTGACCTTGAAAATGCAAGAACTGGGTGTTGATGTCTTCATAGGAAATTTAGGTCTCTATCTTAGCTTTGAAATGCCATAAAATTTACCCCAATCTGATAAGTGTAGCTTCAGCTGTGACCAAAATGCCAGAAGATGTCAAACCTATTATTTAGTTATTCTTCTTTAATACTAGTTCCAGCTTTGATTTTGATAGTTGTATTGCTAGACTTGTCTTGTAATTGGATGACATTGAGCCTATTTGAAGGGCTATTATGTTAAAATTGTTTATGTGTGACTTTGGGACTGAGTTGAGGAAAATAATGAAGCCATAAACGGCTAGAAAATAGCTAAATACAAAGGGCATGCCGCCCAAATTTTCACTTGAGGGTTAGGCGTGTGTATTCACGACTTGAGCGAAGATTTGAGGTCGAATTGAACTTGGATTGTCTATGGTATTCGAGTCTTGTTCCGTAAAGGTATATAAGCTGAAATTTGGCCGAAACTCGTACCCTTGGAAAAATAAAAATAGTGACTACTCGGAATATGTTTTTCTCGTCTTTTAGACTCAAATATGAATTCAAAAGTTTTAGTTGCTTCTTTAGCAACATCAAAAGAGCGAGCATGAATTTTCTAGAGTTTGATACGTAACATGAACTATCTAAATGAGTTTCATTTACTTGATCTTCTTGAAGCGAAACTCCTATTCGAACCCTAGTTGATTTCAAGCTTTTAAATGATATTGTATCGCAGATTTGGACTCCAACCAAGGAGTTACACCTGAACGTGATTTTTGACAAGCACCAAATTTTTGGTGAGTGCTTCCAAATACATGATTGAACTTGATATTTGATTTACCAACGTGATCGGATAAGTTTTGTTTGGTTTGGTCGGGCAAGTGTGTACTTTATCGCACTTGACCTAACTCAACTAAATACTTGATATCTCTCATTCATGCTTGTACAAGTGACTTGATTTGCATTGACCTGTACTTGTATTTGTACTTGACTTGTAAGTGTTGAGTGGCAATATGTACCACACTCGATACGAGTGGGAGGTACCTCTCATTCCCATCTCCGTACTTTTCTCTTGACTAAGTCGATTGGTAATCGACTATAGTGACTACTTGGAAACCCAAACCCCACTGGCTAGTTAATCGAGTCGAACCGGCAAGGGTTTGGTCAATTAGATAACGAACCATGGGTCTCTTGTTTTGTTGAGTGGAGTGATACCTCCTTGACTAATCAGTATACTCGAGTATTACCACCAGTGTTTAGTTGGTGTTCTAGCCCGGTAAGGAGGTTGAATGGTGGACGAATTGGTGTGAAGCGAAGCACTACTGGATTGGTTACTTTACTTGAAAGTTGACGGAGTGTCAACTAATACTTGATCAAGCTCTGGTGAAGCAACGGGAATTTGGCTCCTGAGAGTCATCTGTATCCTTATACTTTGATTGTTATTCTTAATGTTATTATTTCTTTTAGAAAAAGAATTTTACACTTGCTCATTTTGAAATTTGCTATTTGAAGTGTTATTGTTCATTTTTATGAACTTGTTATGCTCGCTACTTTGATACGTGCACTTTTAAATAATGGTCAACTTGCTATTTGGAACCTCACTGAGTTTTAGCTCACCCTATTCCATTAAATTTGTTTTCCTTACAGGGGATACGAGTGAGGGCGTGAAATTGGTACAGGGCTAATATAGTCTAGTTTTTGAAAATTTTGCGATTGTACTCGCGCTAATGCTCGATTAGGATTGAATATATCTGGAACTCATATCTTTTGATATATTTGGGATTGTATGGATGATTGAAATAGAAATGAATGTATTTGTACGTTCCAAACTTGGGAACTACTCTTGAGGTTGCACTCTATTTTCTTGACGTGAGTGAGTGAGTCCTGGCAAGAGTTGGGCAGGCGGTCCGCTAAATCTTGGGGCACGCTCTAGGGGGAGGGGGGGTCGTCATAAGGACGAGAGCAATAAAGTACACCCTTACCTTGACAAGTTTACAAATCACAAGAATCACATAACACTTGTACAAGTATCATTTCACTCAAAGTAACATGAAGCATGCACTTGACACTCACCAAAGCAAAAGCAAAAGAGAGCAAAAGCAAGAGGTCAAACAAGCTCCTCGGTGTCCACGTGATCACGTGAGACATGCATAATCACGGTTATCTAAGTATTCGATCAAGGCTAAAAATAAAAGAAAAATCCCTTTGCTACCCTCACTCAAGAGCCTCAAACTCAAGTCATATTAAAAGAGAAACATTCTCACTTTATTGCTAAAATAATATTCAAGGACGACTCAAAAGTCCTATCTTCGAGTCAAGTCATGGCAAGGACTTTCGATTTCAAAAGGAGAGTATCACACTTAATTTTTGGCACGAAAATCAGGAAAGGAAATAAAATGTTTTCATATTTTAAAACTTCTAATCCTATGCCCAAGTTTTAGAATATAAGTGAGCATTAACGTTTTCTAAACTAATGAAGTCAAAATCCACTAAAAACATCACTTATCTCTTTGTAAATATTGGAGCTAAAAGCTCCAAATTTCAAATGTGAAGCTAGTTAAATTCCTCAAGAATTACTCTATCTAAAATATTCAATTTATGGTTCATTTTCATGGAAACCGAGAGCATAAGACTAGGAGGTGAAAATCTTATTTCGGAGCGAAAGGAAACAAGCTAGTTTCCCTTGAAGCTTGGCCAATTTCCAAACAATCAAGTTTTCCGATCCAAGTCAAGAAAAATCTCATGTGTTCGGTGAAATCCACTTCCCAAGTATGAATTGGGGTGCAAATAATCAAAAAGGTTAAGCTTGATCCCAGAAATTTCTTCCAAACCACTTTTGAGCTTTTGTCACTTTATAAGGAAAATTCTAGTTTTGGTAACATTATTTGAAAAATCATAACTTGAGTTCTATAAGTCCAAAAATCGTAAATCTTATACCGTTGGAAAACAGACTTAACGAACTAAAACTCTCTAGAAGACAGTTTTTCCAGATTCAAATCAGAAATCAGTCAAATCTTAGTTCCAAATCACTACTTCAGTAAAAACAGGGCAAAACAGTCTTGAATTTTAGTGAACTTTGAAAATTCATCAAAATTCATAGGAATTGAATTAGCCCCTAAAATTTATACCACTTAAAGAACTTCAAGTCTAGTTTCAAATGCAACAAACAGAACTCAATTTAGATTTTTCTACACCAAATTCCAGCAAACTACTTGTGAAACCTTTCTCTTTTCCTTTCGATTAAAGCCATCTTAATTGCTCCGATCAAGGTGCATCTAAGGCCATGATTTTAGCAAGATTTTAGCTCAAGAAGAGGCTCTAAAACTGAAATTTGCTACTCAAACTTTCAGCCACAAGTATGGCCTCAAAACCAGAATTTTTGAGCTCCAAGTTGGAGCTAAATTGGGACTTTTAAAATCAGAAATTTTTGTACATGATTGGAGTTAAAATGAAGCTCCAAAACCCGAACTTTTGTCGTCAAAGTCTCGGCCAACAAGAGGCTTTAAAATCTGAAATTTTAGCTATCAATTCCAACCAAAACAATGGCTCAAAAACTGAAAATTTTCAGCCTTAAATCTCGGCCAAGGAGGCTTCACCAAAACCAGTTTTTCGCTAAGATTTTAAGCTACAAAGGAGGTCACTAAAACTAGAAATTTTTAGCACCTTTTTCGTCCAAAGAGGGGGGCTCAAAACTGAAATTTTTAGCCTCAAAATTCGGCCAACTAGTGGCCTTGCAAGACTGAAATTTCTCTTGCATTTTTTGGTCAACAAGGAAGGTGCCAAACTAAAATTTTTCCACCAAGATTCAAGCATTAAAACTCACTTTTCATGCCACCAAAACAACCCACAAAACATGTCAATATTAACCAGCAAAGCCATAACCTTGCAAGCTAGTAAAGAGGTAAAATCAAACCATCAACCAAGCCAAGAATCTATGCTATATCACATGATCATCCAACCAAATCAAACATATCATCCCTCAAGGCATCTTCTTAAGAGCAAGTAAAAAAAGCAAGAAAATTCTCAAGACATGCTACCTAATGTCAAGGTTCATAGAATCCTTCAACAACCCCAAGTGTATCTAGCTAAAATTCAGCTAATGGATGAAAGAAAGATTGGAGGTTGGAGGGGTTACCTTCTTCCAAGGATAGTAAGCAAGAGCTCAAGAAACCAAGCACTAAACCTCCAAGAATCTTCCCTCCACCAAGTCTTCTACCAAACTTGAAGATAATCCAAGGTGTGAGCAAGGTTGGGAGTAAGAGTAGTGAGCAAGATTGAGAGGAAGAAAATGAAGTTTTTCTTGGCCAAGGGAGGGAAAAAGAATAGGCCAAAGGGAGAGGAAGAGAGTGTGGTTGTTGAGTGATGTTTGTGAAGTGAAATGGTGAAAAAGTGAAGTGACATAAAACCACTTTTATGGTGCAAAAGTCAACTTTTGAATAGTAGTCCATTAATATCCCTAATTGAGTTTAACTCAAATCACTCACCTCTAATCTCTCAATTAAGTTTTTTTAGTCTACAATTGATCATCCTTAACTCTTCAAAACCACAGCACTCTCAGACCAAATATTATCTCGAAAAACATGCTTTCTCAAATTTTTCATTAATTGGGCGACAGAAAAATCAAGTTTATGAGCAAACGTGTTTTTTAAAAAAAATGAAACAATGTACAATGCAGATGCAATTAAAATGAATGAAATAATTTAATTGGGCAAATGAATAAATAAATAAATAGATAAGCTAGTAAAAGAGAATTTCGGGTTCTCACATCTTTCTCCCCTTAAAAGAATTTCGTTTTTGAAATTCATAACTTGATGTACAAATAACTTTGGATATTTCTTTCGGATCTCCTCTTCAACTTCCCAAATTGCTTTTTCGATTCCATGATTTCTCCATGAGGCCTTCATTAGAGGGATTTGCTTGTATCTTCATTCCTTCACTTTTCAATCTAAAAGTTTTACCGGATTTTTCTCATATGACAAATTCTCATCAATTTCCACTTCTTCTAGTCGTAACACATGGGACGGGTCGGGATGATATTTCTTAAACATGGAGACATAAAAGGCATCATAAATTCTAGATAAAGTCAAGGATAATTCCAACTTGTAAACCACGTTTCCTACGTTCTGGATAACCTTATAAGGTCCTACAAAATTTCGGTTGTAACTTCTTTCCTTTTCCTGCTATTAGACTTGCTTTCAAAGGTGTAATTTTAAGGAACACTTTATCTCCAACTTCAAATTTCAAATCTTTCCTCCGATTATCCGCATAGTTCTTTTGGCAGTTTTGAGCCGTTCGAATCCTTTGACGTATCAATTTCACTTTTTCAAAGGTTTCCTCAATCCAAGACATGGTAGTCGGGTCCAAAATCTTTTTTTCTCTAATTTCGTCCCAATGAATCGAAAACCAACATTTTTAACCATAAAAGGCTTCGTAAGAAATCATTTGTATTGAGGAATGAAAACTGTTGTTATAAGCGAATTCCACCAATGTACTGACTCCAATTTTCTCCAAAATCCGAAGTACAAGATCTCAACACGTCTTCTAAGGTTTGGATCGTCTTTTCCGATTGTCCATTTGTCTACGGGTGGTAGGTGATACTAAAATTCAACTTAGTCCCTAGGTTTCTTGCATCTTTTACCAAAATCGAGACACAAACCTAGGGTCCCGATCTGATACTATACTCACCGGTATCCCATGCAACTTTATAATTTCGTCCAAGTACAATTTAACCAATTTTTTCAAAAAATACTTCATACTAATTGGCAAAAAGTGAACAGATTTGGTCAACCGATCCACTATTTCCGAAATAGCGTCATGATCTCTCTGAGTTCTTGGTAGCCCTAATACGAAATCTATAATGATATTCTCCCACTTCCACTCAGTATCTCCAAAGGCTGTAATAATCTAGACGACTTCTGATGCTCAGTTTTAAGTTGTTAGCAAGTGAGACAAGACCGAACAAATTGGACAATTTCTCTTTTCATATTTTTCCACCAATAGAGACTCTTCAAATCCTGATACATCTAATTACCTCCAAGATGCACCGTATACTTGGTACCGTGAGATTCATCCAAAATTTCCTTCTTTAGCCTTTCATCTTTTGGCACCATTAGGCAATTTCTAAACCTTAACATTCCATCGGTTCCCAAATTGAAGTCGGACTTTTTCCCTTTTTGAACTTTCTCAATCCATTTTTGTACCTCAGAGTCTCCTTTTTGAGTTTCTTTGATTCGATCTAACAAAGCAGATTTCACTGTGATATTTCCAAAACTCACCCTTTGTGGTTCAAGGTGCGGGTTCCATACGCTAATTTCTTCTAACATGTGCCATTCTCTCACCGTTAGGTTGGCCACTTGTACCTTACACCTTAGGGCATTTACCACTACATTAACTTTTTCAGGGTGGTAGTTAAGCGTACAGTCATAATTTTTCAAAAATTTCACCCATTTACGTTGTCTCAAATTCAACTCTTTTTGGAAAATAAATACTTAAAACTCTTATGATTAGTGAAAACCTCGAAAGCCACCCCATACAGATAATGTCTCCACTTTTTCAAGACAAACACTATTGCCGCTAATTCCAAATCATGGGTCGGGTAATTCTGTTCATGAGGTTTCAATTTACAAGAGGCATACGCAATTATTTTTCCGTTTTGCATTAACACACATCCCAAATCATCCTTTGAAACATCTATATAAACCATGAAACCATCACCTCCATTCGGCAATGCTAATACAGGTGTTTCGCTCAAACACTTCTTCAACTCCTGGAACCGTTTCTCGCATTTAAGATCCCATATGAACTTGCCATATTTTTTAGTCAACTCGGTTAGGGGTTTCGCGATCTTAGAAAAGTTCTTGATAAACCGACGGAAATACCCCGCTAATCCTAAAAAACTCCAAATTTCGATAGAGTTTTCTGATTGTTTCCATTTAGAGATGGTTTCTACTTTAGCTGCGTGAGAACTCGAAAATTTTCTTATTTTATCTTATTTTACTGCCTTATTTAATTATTTATTCACCTGTTTTCTCCGAATAATTTATTTCAACCATTTTAAATCCATTTACATGGAACAATGCCTCACTTATATTTTTAAAATGTCCCGTTAGTAAAATTAATTTTTCTGCTTCTCGTTTAGCGAGAAATAGCAAGTACGTGTTTTTCGAGGCAATATTCGATTTGAGAGTATAATAATCGGGGAGAATTAAGAATGATTAATAGTAGACTAAGAAAAGTTAATTTAGAGATTAGAGGTGAGTGAGTTCAAATTTTCGCTTTATTGCTCACGCGTCAATAGTTTCTCGATAATCGTGCCAATACAACTAAATGGAGATTTTAGAAATTAATACTAGACTACTAAGAGTGAATAATTACAGTGTTAAAGGAAGTACCCTGGAGGATTAGTGCATGAGTGTATCAAACCCGAGAGAAAACGGTGGTACGAAACCCTCACGCGACAACTATTTAAAGTTGACTTTTTGTACCCAACATAAAGCTACTTTCTTCATTCTTTCCTCACAAGTTTCATCACATCAAACCCTTCTCTCTCTCACCTCCTTCAACCGACCAACCAAGAGGAAAAAGGAAGAAGAAAAACTCCATTTCTTTGGCTCCAATTCACTTGCAAATCTTCATCCAACCTTCTAGTTCTTGGAGATTCATCCTAACTTGGAATAAGAAGCAATCTTGTGGAATTTCTTGGAGAAAATTTCGGTGAAAAATCTGATATTCATCTAAGTTGCTAAGGGTAACCACTTCAATCCTTTGATCTTTTCATTTCTTCAAAGTTTAACAGTTAATTTTCGTGGGTTTGAAACCCTAACCGCGCATAGGCTAGCGGACTTGAAGAAACCGTTTATTTCGCTTTAAATCATAGGTTAGCTGACTTGATGAGACCTTTAGGTAGCTGAATTGATGATTTAACGTTTGATTATGGTTGTTTATGTGTTAAGTGAGTTGATTTAGGCTAGAAAGTGGAGAGAAATCGACGGAAGTGGTGAGGGACAAGCTAACCAAAAATTCTGTCCATGTTGTCCTGTTTGTATTTCGAAATTTTGATACTTGGTTGACTACAAAATTGATAGATATGTGTTGTATATTGTGTGTACAAAGTGCCTTTCAAAAATCGTTTCATTTGGTTGCACAAAACTTGAGTTTTGGCAAGAATCAAATCTGAAAAATGTATAGCAGGGGTTCGCGGATAGTGTTCTTTATCCGAACATAACTTTTTGTACAAAAGTCAAAATTGAGTGCCGTTTACCGCATTCAAAACTAGACATTCATAGCTTTCCAAAGGTATAAACATCTCCTGCTGGTCCATTTTGAGTGAACCGCAGTGAGTCGGCAAAGTTGGCTATTCTGTTTTGACTGTTCATACGAATGAAACTGGAAGCTGCATTTTGTGGCTTGATTTTGTCCCATTTGTGAAACGATTTTCAAAATGATGTCTTCTTATAAATTGTGATATTTTGAACCTAGTTTCCAACACTACCAACTATTCTCAATTTGAGTTTGTATAGAGTTAGATATGGCTTGATTTCAAAAACACGACAAAGCTGGAAACTGAAAGCTTTTTCCTTTCTTGCTGACCGCATGGTCAAACCTGTTTTGGGAGGTTATATTTCGAAAATTTTAGTGTCATTTAACCATAAATTGCTTATTAAATGTTTCTGGAACTTTGGTTTCAAAAATGGGGTGAATTGAGGTTGATTTCATTGGACAAAACCTTTGGAAAGAAAGAAAGAGTGGGTTGGTAGATTTGCTTTGAAAATTTCATAAACTTTAGTCGTTTTGTTAACTATATTCCCGTGTAAATTTCTATCTAAATTTTAATAGAGAGGTAGTCCATATACGGAGGTTTAAGTGTACCAAATTTGGTGTGATTTCAATACCATTTTCGATATCCAAATGATGCCTCAAAAATTACTCTTCAAATCTGAAAATTCACTGATCAGTTCGCAAGATTCAGCTAATTTTGAAATGTTATATCTTGATGCTCAAAATTCTGAATTTAGTTCTGTTTGTCATGTTTGAAACCCTGTTTGGAACTCTTATTGTGTTACGAATTTCAAGGGTTAATTCACTTTCTGTGAATTTTGCCGAATTTCCAAAGATTGCTGGAAAATCAAGACTGGTTCAAACCTGTCTTCTTGGAACTGAAACTTTGAGCTGAATTATGAATGCTTTTCGGTTAGAATCTTGTAAAAGTGTCTTCTAGGAACATTTAGTACTTCGAACCTAGTTTTTGACGGTATAAAGTTTTCCATTTTTGGACATGCCGAACTCAAGATCTGATTTTACCAAAATTATCGGTAAAAGCTGAAAATTCATAATTCTTGGGAAATGAGTTTTTGAGAACTTTTCATCGTCTTTCGATATTGATCATCCGTTCTAAACTCATTTTCATAGAGGATGCAAGTTTCTCTTGTGACTTTAAATCCTCACTTTTGAATCTCGATTTTCGAGATATTAAAACTCTTTTAAGACATTGTCTTAGTATTACGCAAGTGTACATTCTTCCTTATTTGGCAAGGGATTTGTAAGTATTTGTGAGTGATAGATAAATGCTATTTCTTTAGGCGCTCAAGATGATTTTGAAGAGAATCTCGGAGTCGATCACTAAAGATCTTATTTTACACTTACTGATTAGTTTTGAATTGGTGAGTGTCCAGTACATGATTCGTTGTTAAGTACGTGAATTGCTTCTTATCAATTATGTGAATTCAAATTGTCGAAACAAGTGTGTACTTTATCGCACTCGTTCTCTTTTAAATGAAATTATGATCGAATTTCGCTATGTGAATAGAAAATCGATTCGTGTGAAATGATGCTGTTGTGAATCGTATTTGTGATCGTCGATTGGAATGTTGTCTCGTCGACTTATATTCGTATTTGGGAGATGCCCAAACTCATAGGCTAACCTTGTGACTCGAGCCGGCATAGGTTTGGTCGAGAAGTTTGGTGAACCATGAGAAATTCGAAAAGTTTGATCTATTTGAGAGATCTCTCTTGACAAACTCGAATAATATCGCCTTTTATAATAAAAGAGCGGGCCCGGGACAAGGGGTGTAACGGTGAACGGGAATGAAGAGTAAGTGAAGTTCTACGAATTTAACACTCACCCGGTTGACAAAGTGTCATCACGGGAGAGTATTTGATCGAGTTTTGGCGAAACAAGTGTAATCTAACTCTTGAGAGCTCCTGTATCCTTATTAAGTGTGTTATTATTATTTAAGAATTATTTGAGCTTTCGTATTTTTAATTCTCTTACAAATGTCATGGTTATGTGAACTATGTGTTTGCATGTTTTCTTGGTCTCACTGAATGTCAGCTCACCCCATTAGCTTTGTTTTCCTTAACAGGAGTTTGGAATGGAAAGAATTTTTGGTGAAGTCGGTTTGATTACTTTTGATTAGTATTTTGGGTTATATTTGATTAGCTGACTACTAGTGATTGTACTTTTGGGGAAAGTGATGTACTTTTGAGAACTTATGTTGTAAGATTTGAATATTTATTTAAGAAAGTGACTTTTTTTCGTTTCGACTTTTATTATTTGGTTGTTATCCTTAAGTTTGAATTGAATTGTATCGAGTCCTGACAAGAGTTGGGTAGGCGTTCCGCGGATACCCTTAGATTCGCCTTTGGGAGAAGTGGGGGCGTCACAGTTGGTATCAGAGTTTAGGTTTCAAATCTCTATAGTATATCTTAGGCTAAAAGTATAGGATGCCGGACTTTGGGACTGGTTTGAAAGTTAAGTGATTATTTGTAGGGATGAAAAATTCAAGTTTAGTTTTAGATATCTATTTGAGAGATGTATTAGAGACATTACACTTGAAAATAAGAATAAGATAACTTAGTTATATCTTAAGTTAATGTTTGAGTGAGTTAGTAATTTTAAGTTTCTAACCTAAAATTTATGGTTGTCTTGTAGGGATGAAGAACGGAAATGGAAATCACACTGCTAATGGTAATGGACATGCGGTGGCCTCTTAGGCCTATTCGATATAGAGTGCATGTAGGATCTCGTATCCGATACTCGCTTTCTTCAAGGATTTCCCGTTGTCCCTATAGGACGACGTACACCTACCTTAATGAACTGGTATTGTCCATTGACGATGAGCGTCTACAGTTGGTGAATACCAACAGAGTCTTATTTCAGGAGATCGAGGAACTGAGCGCTATGGTGCACGTTTAGGGTACTAGGATATTTGAACTCAAGGGAATAGTAGTAGAGGAGAGGACTAGAGCTAAGGCCGCTAGTATTGAGTTCCAAAGGACTAGAGCTCAATTGACTAGGGTAGTCGAGGAGGTCCATGATCGGGCCCTAGGATTCTAACTGATACTACCATGTTGATCGAGAAGGCGATAGAAGCCGTTGATAGCCCAGCTCGTGAGGGCACTTCTGAGAAGAAGCCTTTTGAGGAGAACCCAGAGGAGGAGATCCCGCTTGACAATCCTGTTGAAAATTAGGTTTGGAGTGATGAATCTTTTGATTTTTGTAACTAGGATTAGTTAGGGTGGTACTAGTTCAGAAACCATTGTATTTTGCTTAACTGTGTGGCCTATCTTTTGAAACACTTGAATCTATTTTTTGACGTACATGACTAATTGCACTTTTGTGGCACATGTGTGCTATATTGTTGTAAATGCTCCATAACTTGCTGATCTTGTATGAATCTTTAATTGTTAATATATGCTAATTATCGTTATTTCAAATGTTTTCCGCATTGACTTGTATTTTAAATATTTTCTCGCGTAATTAATTCTATTCTTGCATTTAGACATAACTACGATCATGGATGGACGAAAGAGAGATAGAGGTCGGGTGCGTGGGGTTAGACAATTCCAATCTCTAGGGGACGATCAAGGATCGGCAACTAGGCTGACCCAAGGACAAGGACATGTAGAGGGTGACCAGGTGGTTACTACCATCAACCACAAGACGGATATTTTAGAGCGATTAGCAGAGCGAAAAGGTCAAGGACCTATTAATCAATGTAGGGCTCAGGATAGAGAGGATGATAGAATTTTGAAGAGATTTTTGAAATTTACTTCGTCTAAATTTATCGGAGGACTTGACCCTGAATTAGTGGAGAACTAGTTGGAGAGAATGGCCAATATATTTGCTACTCTAGACTGTACCGAGGAGAGACGAGTGACCTTTGCTGCCTTTCAATTTGAGGATGTAGCACGTGTTTGGTGGGATGTGATAAAGGAAAAATGGGAAAGAGCGCAGACCCCTTGGATCTGGAAAAACTTTACCCGAGAGTTTGATGAAAAATTTCTCCCACCGTTGATTCAAGAGAAAAGGGAGGATGAATTTATAAAGTTGAGACAGGGGACTTCTAGTATGGCCGAATATGAAGGGAAATTTACTAAATTTTCTAAGTATGCTCCGGAATTGGCGACTAATGAGCAGAAAAGGATAAGACACTTTGTGCAAGAATTTAATGTGGAGATTCAGGAGGGGTTGGCGGCAATCCAAATCTCTACTTTCACTAAAACCTTAGAGAAAGCACAGAGAATCGAAAGTGCAAGACTGCAAGTTAGGGATTTCTATACTAAGAAAAGAAATACTCCTAATTACTCTTCTGGACAAGCAAGTAAAAGTGTCCCACCTCCTAAAAAGGAAAAAGGAAAGGAAGGAGTAGAGACATCTAATACACAAATAGGGACTCAATCAAAAGGAGGCCACAATGGATGAGATCAATCGAGAGAGACACCTTCTGGTGGTCAGATCGCGACTCCTCAACTTAGTTGTGACTACTGTAGCAAGTCCAATCATGTGAAAAATTATTGTTGGAGGAAGTCAGGAAAGTGCTTGTACTGTGGTAGTGTCAAACACCAATTTGCAAGTTATCCAAGAGTGCCAAAGGTAGGAGATAATGCCCAAAGGCCTGAAAAGTCGACATCTAAACAAATTAGTGTTGGAGAAAGTCGATCTAAAGTGACGGCTAGAGTTTATGCATTAGATCATCAGCAGGTTTCAAATTCCACTAAAGTCGTTGAAGGTATGATTCTTGTTTTTCATTGTTTAGTTAAGGTTCTAAGTGACCCTTATACCACACACTCATTTGCAAAGCCTAGATTTATGAGTGGGGTAGACGTGAGACCGATTAAATTATCCTATGACTTGGAAGTAAAACGCCTATTGGGGAAATCAAAATTTGATTGCTAATTGGATGAATAAAAATTATGAGATATGGGTTGGAGAGTGTAAGTTGTTGATCGATTTGACAAGCCTAGCTATTAAGGGGTATGATATTATCTTAGATCTAAATTTCGAAGACAAAATTCTTTTTAAGAAGGGAAGGATGTGAGAACTCGAAAATTTTCTTATTTTATCTTGTTTTGCTGACTTATTTAATTATTTATTCACCTATTTTCTCTGAATAATTTATTTCAACCATTTTAAATCCATTTATATGGAGTAATGTCTCACTTATATTTTTAAAACGTCCCATTAGCAAATTTAATTTTTTTTGCGGCTCGTTTAGCGAGAAATAGTAAGTACAAGTTTTTTGAGACAATATTCGATTCGAGAGTGTAATAATTTTGGAGAATTAAGAATGATTAATAGTAGACTAAGAAAAGTTAATTGAGAGATTAGAGGTGAGTGAGTTCAAATTTCGCTTTATCGCTCTTGCGTCGATAGTTTCTCGATAATCGTGCCAGTACAACTAAGTGAAGATTTGAGAAATTAGTACTATACTACTAAAAGTGAATAATTACAGTGTTAAAGAAAGTACTTTGGAGGATTAGTGCATGAGTATATTAAATCCAAGAGAAAACAGTGGTACGAAACCCTCGCGCGACAACTATTCAAAGTTGACTTTTTGTACCCAACATAAGCTACTTTCTTCATTCTTTCCTCACAAGTTTCATCACATCAAACCCTTCTCTCTCTCATCTCCTTCAGCCGACCAACCAAGAGGAAAAAGGAAGAAGAAAAAACTCCATTTCTTTGACTGCAATTCACTTGCAAATCTTCATCCAACCTTCTAGTTCTTGGAGATTCATCCTAACTTGGAGTAAGAAGCAATCTTGTGCAATTTCTTGGAAGAAATTTCGGTGAAAAATCTGATATTCATCTAAGTTGCTAAGGGTAACCACTTCAACCCTTTGATCTTTTCATTTCTTCAAAGTTTAGCGGTTAATTTTTGTGGGTTTGAAACCCTAACCGCGTATAGGCTAGCGGATTTGAGGAAAACCGTTTATTTCGCTTTAAATCATAGGCTAGCTGACTTGATGAGACCTTTAGGTAGCTGACTTGATGATTTAATGTTTGATTATGGTTGTTTATGTGTTAAATGAGTTGATTTCGGCTAGAAAGTGGAGAGAAATCGAAGGAAGTGGTGAAGGACAAGCTGGTTGAAAAATTCAGTCCATGTTGTCCTGTTTGTATTTCAAAATTTTGATGCTTGATTGACTATGAAATTGATGGATATATGTTGAATATTGTGTGTACAAAATGCCTTTCAAAAATCGTTTCATTTGGTTGTACAAAACTTGAGTTTTGGCAAGAATCAAATCTGGAAAACGTATAGCAGGGGTTCTCGGACAGTGTTCTTTATCCGAACATAACTTTTTGTACAAAAGTCAAAATTGAGTGCCGTTTACCGCATTCAAAACTAGACATTCATAGCTTTCCAACGGTAATAAACATCTCCTCCTGGTTCATTTTGAGTGAACCTCAGTTAGTCGGCAAAGTTGGCTGTTCTGTTTTGACTGTTCATACGAATGAAACTAGAAGCTGCATTTTGTGGCTTGATTTTGTCCCATTTGTGAAACGATTTTCAAAATGATGTCTTCTTATAAATTGTGACATTTTGAACCTAGTTTCCAACACTACCAACTATTCTCAATTTGAGTTTGTATAGAGTTAGATATGGCTTGATTTCAAAAACGCGACAAAACTGGAAACTGAAAGCTTTTTCCTTTCTTGCTGACCGCATGGTCAAACCTGTTTTGGGAGGTTATATTTCGAAAATTTTAGTGTCATTTTACCATAAATTGCTTATTAAATGTTTCTGGAACTTTGGTTTCAAAAATGGGGTGAATTGATGTTGATTTCATTGGACAAAACCTTTGGAATGAAAGAAAGAGTGGGTTGGTAGATTTGCTTTGATAATTTCATAAATTTTAGTCGTTTTGTTAATTGCCTTCCCGTATAAATTTCCATCTAAATTTTGATAGAGAGGTAATCCATATATGGAGGTTTAAGTGTACCAAATTTGGTGTGATTTCAATACCATTTCGATATCCAAATGATGCCCCAAATATTACTCTTCAAATTTGGAAATTCACTGATCTGATCAGTTTGCAAGATTCAGCTAATTTTGAACTGTTATATCTTGATGTTTAAAACTCCGAATTTAGTTTTGTTTATCATGTTTGAAATCTTGTTTGGAACTCTTATTCTATTACGAATTCAAGAGTTGATTCACTTTCTGTGAATTTTGCCAAATTTTCAAAGATTGCTGGAAAATCAAGACTGGTTCAAACCTGTCTTCTTAGAACTAAAACTTTGAGCTGAATTATGAATGCTTTCCGGTTAGAATCTAGAAAAAGTGTCTTCTAAGAACTTTTAGTACTTCAAACCAATTTCTGATGGTATAAAGTTTTCCATTTTTGGACATGCCGAACAAAAGATCTGATTTTACCAAAATTATCGTTCAAAGCTGAAAATTCATGATTTTTGGGAAATGAGTTTTTGAGAACTTTCATCATCCTTTGATATTGATCATCCGTTTTAAACTCACTTTCATGGAGGATGCAAGTTTCTCTTGTGATTTTAGATCTACAGTTTTGAATCTCGATTTTCGAGATATTAAATCTCTTTTAAGACATTGTCTTAGTATTACGCAAGTGCACATTCTTTCTTGTTTGCCAAGGGGTTTGTAAGTATTTTTTAGTGATAGATAAATGCTATTTCTTCAGATGCTCAAGAGGATCTTGAAGAGAATCTCGGAGCCGACCACTAAAGATTTTATTTTGCACTTATTCATTAGTTTTGAATTGGTGAGTGTCAAGTGCATGATTTGTTATTAAGTACGTGAATTGCTTCTTGTCAATTATGTGAATTCGAATTGTCGAGACAAGTGTGTACTTTATCGCACTCGTTCTCTTTTAAATGAAATTATGATCGAATTTCGCTATGTGAATAGAAAATGGACTCGTGTGAAATGATGCTGTTGTGAATCGTATTTGTGATCGTCGATTAGAGTATTGTCTCATCGAGTTATATTTGTATTTGGGGGATGCCTAAACTCATAGGCTAACCTTGTGACTCGAGCTGGCATGGGCTTGGTCGAGAAGTTTGGTGAACCATGAGAAATTCGAAAAGTTTGATTTATTTGAGAGATCTCGCTTGGCATACTCGAGTAGTATCGTCTTTTATAATAGAAAAGCAGGCCCGGAACAGAAGGTGTAACGATGAACGGGAATGAAGAGTAAGTGAAGTTCTATGGACTTAACACCCACACGGTTGATGGAGTGTCATCACGGGGGAGTATTTGATCGAGTCTTGGCGAAACAAGTGGAATCTAAGTCTTGAGAGCTTCTGTATCCTTATTAAATGTGTTATTATTGTTTATGAATTATTTGAACTTTTGTATTTTTAATTCTCGTACAAATGCCATGGTTATGTGAACTATGTGTTTGCATGTTTTTTTGGCCTCATTGAGTGTCAGCTCACCCATTAGCTTTGTTTTCCTTGACAAGAGTTTGGAATGGAAAGAATTTTTTCGAGAAGCCGGTTTTGATTACTTTTGATTAGTATTTTGGGTTGTATTTGATTAGCCGACTTCTAGTGATTGTACTTTTGTGAAAGTGATGTATGTTTGAGAACTTGTGTTGTAAAATTTGAATATTTATTTAAGGAAGCGACTTTTCTTCGTTCGACTTTTATTATTTGTTTGTTATACTTAAATTTGAATTGAATGGTATAGAGTCCTGACGAAAGTTAGGTAGGCATTCCGCGGATACCCTTGGATTCGCTATTGGGAGAAGTGGGGGCGTCACAAGCTGGATCTACAGTAATCCCTTCCTTAGAGATTATATGACTTAGGAAAGCTATTTCTTCCAATCAAAACTCACACTTATTAAATTTAGCAAAAAATTGGTGTTCTCTTAGGGTTTGCAAAACTATCCTCAAGTGCCGTTCATGATCTTCTCAAAATTTAAAGTACCACCAATATGTTATCTATGAGCACCACCATAAATTGACCCAAATACGATTTAAAAACCCGATGCATCAAGTCTATAAATGATGCTGGCGCATTAGTTAACCCAAAAAACATAACTGTAAGTTCAAAATAAGTATGTCTCAGACAATTTGAAAGCGGTCTCAGACACATCCGCTTTTAGGATTCTTGACTAGTAATAGCCTACCTCAAATCCCAACTTGAAAAATACCACGGCCCTTTGCAATTAATCAAACAACTCATCTATGTGAGGTAAAGGATATTTGTTCTTAATGGTCACATCATTCAAGTCTCGATAATCTATGCATAGTTTTAAGCTTCCATATTTCTTCTTAACAAAGAGTACCGGAACTCCTCATAGTGAATCATTTTCTCTAATAAAGTTTTCTTTCTAATAAATCTTGCAACTACAATTTCAATTCTTTTAAATCAGTTTAAACCATCTATAAGGCGTCTTAGAGATAGGTGCCATTCCCAGAACTACATTAATCTTAAACACTATTTCTCTCTCCGGAGGCAACGTCTCTAATTTCTCGAGAAAGATATCGAAAAATTCCTTCCACTATTGGTACGTTTTCCAACTTCACCTTATCCTCAGGTGTATTTATAAGAAGGCCAGATATCCTTTAACCCCACTACTCAACAATTTCCTAATTTCAAAGTTGCTTCTTTCGAGATGCGCAATTCTACTAATTTCATCTTACAATTCAATTGAGTATGGTATCGAACCAAACCAATTCATCCCAAGTATCACATCATATCCTTAATTGTTAGACTCATTTAGTCTACCAATAATTTTCTCACAGTTTCTATAAATTTCACTAGCAATTAGGCACAGGTCCCCCATAAGAGTCTTAATTTCCAAATCAAAAGGTAAGAAATCACACTTTACATCTATACCCTTAAAACCCTAACTAGGTGATGAAAAACAGTTATCGTACCTTCCACCACTTCAATTGGGTTAGAGATTTGCTGGTTGTTTAAAGTATAAACCCTAACTGGCACTTTTTGTCGGCTCCCTCTGGCATTCGACTACTTTGAAGCGGATCTAGTAGGGTTCTGAGTATATTCCCTCCTTCTTTAGAGGCATTAGAGCAACTCGAGATATGATGCTCGGCACTATCGTAGAGTAGACACTTTCCTTACTTTCTCCAGCACTCGATCTCAGTGTGGTTAGAATTGCCACAATATCCACAAGTTACACGAGGAGTCATGGCCTGACGAACTTGAGAATTCCCTTTCGACTGATCTCGCCCACTCTGATTAAAACCAAGAGGGCTCTCCTTGATGGAGCTCCTCTTGGTTTTCCGAGCCCCTCTTGATTTTCCAAACATTTTCACTCTTCCAACCCCTCTTCCCATCTTAAGGGTTTGGGTAGACCTCTCGGACGGTCCAGGGGCATTGTTAGGGTTATCCCTCTTTTTAGTATGAAAAGTTTTGGATTGCAATTTAGTATTTTCTACCATCTATGCCTTATCCAAGACATCCGTAAAAGTGGTAATCCGAGCTGCTGTTAGGGACTTTTGGATTTCTACATTTAACCCTTGAATGAATTTTTTTATCCTTTTGCGCTCCGTGACCACTAGTTCAAGGGCAAACTTGAAAATTTAATGAACCGCTCCTCATACTCGGCCACACTTAGCAACCCTTGGTTCAACTAATAAAGTCGTCCTCCCTCTTTTCTTGTATCATTGGCAGGAGAAATTTGGCGTTAAACTCCCTCTCAAAATTTTGCTCAAGTCTAGAGGGTTTGTTTTCTCTCCCATTTCGCCCTAATAACATTCCACCATGAGTGCGCCGCTCTCTCAAATTGGAAGACGGCAAAGTTTCACCTGCCTTTTCTTGGCATCATTTAGGGCGGGAAAGAATCTTACCATTCTCTCAAACCAACTTTCTGCAGTTTTGCGATCAGATCCTCTGTGAAATCTAGGTGGGGCGAAATTTAGAAAACGTTCTAGAGTTCTATCCTCACCCCTCTCGTGGTTTCTAGGCGGGTTGACTGGCTCAGGGTCTTGGTGCTCAGTTAGATGCTCAAAGACATCAATTATACAGTTAAGGGCCGTAGTCACTTGGTCACCCCACTACAAGAAAAATGGTCATTGGTGACAACATTCACAGTGATGACAAAAGTCGTCACCAAAAAAGGCCCTTCAGCCACGAGCTTTGAATGTTGTCACACCTACATCGAGGTAGCTAGCTCTTCAGTGACGACTTTAAATTGTCGTCACAAACTAGTTCCCGCCATGTGATTTTGTGAAGCGCGCGCTGTACAATAGTGACAACATGCTAAATGTTGTTAGTAATGCTCCTTCTTTTTTCTGACAACCCTTTCTTGTTGCCACTGTTGGTTTTTACTGACGACTTTTTGTTGTTAGTAAAACATAAGAGTAGCTAGTGCAACAAATATTGTCACTTAACAGTTGTTTAAATGTAACAATAATTTTCTACATATTATAATTTTTTAATATCTATATTAAGAAGTAATGATTAATAATATATTAATAAATTATTTTTTAAAAAAATGTATTAGCAAATTTAAATAAAAATTAAAGTTATAAATTGGCTAAATGAATTAACTAGCTAGTCAAATGATTATAGGTCTCACAATTAATTTAATTTTTTATAAATTGGTAATTTAATTATGTTAGTTAAACTAGTCAACATTGCTGAAGTTGGAATAATTCTATAATTGAAAAAAACTAAAGAAAGTTATTAATTAAATTGAAATTAACATAAATAAAATTTTTCAAATTGTACTAGCTAGAAAATTAAAAAAATATGATTTGAATTCTAATAAGTTATTATTGACCTACCAAGACACCCTAAAATTTGATTTAAACCCCAATAAGTTTATCTACTTGGGACACCCTAAAAATATGATTTGAGTCCCAATAATTTAACCTTATTTTACTTAGCCACCCTAAAATATGATTCAACCCTGAATAAGTTTATCTTACTTTATTTGTGAATGTTATCACTACTGTTTAACTTATTTACTGATGAATTTTTTTTTATTGTCACTGATCCATAATTAGTGATGACCTAGTGTTGTTAATATAATGTTGGGATGGATTAGTGATAACATGATGTCATCAGTAAATTGTCTTCAAATTTTTACAACTTTCTGCACTTTGTTATTTATACCATTGGATTTTTTTAACTAATGAAACTGTTTGAGAACCATATAATTTTGAGCCATATTATTTTCAAGTGTAAGACGTAATTTAGGTTTTGTAATTATAAGAAATTAGTACAAAATTTTAGCAAATTTACAAAATTGCATTTCCAATTGTACACAATTAACAAATTTTGCAACCAATATGAGGGAAATTTTTAGTTTTTGTGTTATAAAATAAAGAATTATACTACAACAGTAAAATGTATGCTTCAAGCAAATTAAAAATCCAAAAACAAAAACATGAGTTTTGGTCTCAAATGGTGGGAAATTGAGTGAAGTCAAAATTTTGATCACATCAAAGATGAAAGAGAAGTGGCTATTCGGTCATCACTCTCATACCAAAAAAGGCTGGCACTATTGGGTCTCTGCTAAAAACAAAGAAACAAAGGCTTGAAAAAAGCCTTTATCCGAGGCTCATAAGAAACAAAAGAACACCCGACTCTCTCACTCTCACCTTCTCCCCTCTACCCATCACTCTCTGGCCAAAATCCATGGCTATTCGGTGTTGAAGAGCAAGGTTTATCCGAGACTATACAACAAGGTATGTTTATCTATCTTTCCTAATTTTCCTAATTTTTTGAAACATTTGTGCCCTAATCTTTCCCTTTTTATTTCCTGAAAATTTTCCCCCAAATTCGTTTTACTCTAATTTTTGAATGTAGCTAACCCAAATTAACCAAACAGTACATGCGAGTTGAATTTTTCACCCCCCCTCTCTCTTTCCCCCCTTGAAAAATCTTCTCCTGCAAAATAAGTACAGAGCAAGAAATAGAAAAACCCCCTTGGGAAAAAAAGGGGAAAAAGAGTGCAGGACCTGATCATGGATATTGGAGAAGAAAATATTATGGATTTTGGATAGATCCTTCAATAATTTTGGTTCAATTTTACTTACAATTTGTTCTGCAATTTGCGCCATTGATTTTTCCTTTTGCCTCTCCCCGGTAAGAAGTTCAAAATTTTTTCCTACCCTATTAGCCATGGTTAAAGTCACGATGTAGTACGTTTAACTTTGGTTGGTTTTTCTTGTTTAGAACATAATTTGTACTCGGGAATCCTGAAAGGCAAAAACTTTCGGCCTTGTTAGTGGAAAAAGCTTTTGCTTTTGGTTATGGTTCACTCTTGCAGATTAAGAATGTACTGAAAGGCTGCGCGACTGAGTTTCAGGTCAGAGCACCAAAATATTACCAATCCTTGTGTTACTGCTATCGATACAAGGGTTTTGCCACATTTCCTTATATTCTGTCCTTCCAGGCTAAAACTTTTGGTTCTTGATCTGTGACAGGCTATTCTTGGGTTCCTGGTTCTGGCGTGATAAACTGTTGTTACTGGGATTGATAGGATTCTAGAGTTTTAGTGTAACGGCCCCACCGTTCCCTAAGGCGAACCAAAGGGTTCGGCGGACCGCCTGCCCAGCTCTCGCCAGGACTCGATCACTCTCTTCAAACAAAATAAGATAGAGTCTCGAGGAAAGACCAAACAGTTCCCAACCTTGAAATATATATACTTACATTCATTCCAATCTCAACCAGATATACAATCCCAAATATAACAAAAGTTCTCAGTTCCCAATACAATCGACCCTATCCAGGTACTAGAGTGAGTACAAAGTCCAAAACATTACAAAAGGACTAGACTGTTCTATACAAGTCTCTCGCCCTTGCTCGCAACCCCTGTAAGAAAAACAAATGGCGTGGAATGAGCTACTAGCCCAGCAAGGTTCTATATACAGAACCAAACAATTAAACAAGGACATTAATCATTTAATAACTAGTAATCCAGGAAACAATTGCAATATAAAACAATGGTAACACATTCATTAAAAGGATACATGCTCACGAGGAGCCATTCGTTCATTCATTCGCCTATCATTTCCCTTATTCCTCCAGTCATTAAAAACATTGTTTGTAAGTGAAAACTCCTTCATTGTTCTTGTCATTCGTTCATTCATTTCATTTCCCCCTTCTGACCAATTCATTGGCCAGTCTCGACTCGACAACGTGGTCATACTCGAGTATACCAAACATTCACCCAGGGTCACTAGTCGCCCGACCGAGTCCGCTTCTGGCTCGAGTCGACCGGTAACGAAGGGCAAGGGCCCAATTCAGCCAGAAGGCTTACATTCATGCACAAGTAGCATTTAATCATTCAATCATTGAAAATTTCACGTTCATTTAGGTCGAGTGCGATAAAGTACACACTCGCCTAACAAAAATTATTTTTTAGCAATCATTGAGAACATTTAACATTTAATCAAGAATCACAACCAGCCACATAGTCAATGGAAACATAACGTACATCAATCACTTATTCAAGTAACAATCCAAATAGTCATAATAATTCACATAGTCATTAGAAACAAAACGTATATAGAACACTCACCTATATAAGCAAAATAGTGTCCAAAGTTCCCTCCGGATAACACCTTTAATCACCAAGAAACCCTAAGAATAATCATAAGAAAATATTACGGTTCAACCAACCCAAGATTAAGTGAATCAAGGAAAATCCGAATAACTAATAGTACAAGGTATAAGTATTATTTTGGAAGTGAAAAGAGTATATTTAGCCCAAAAGACATGAGTAAATTAGTCGTAAAACTTATGCCCGCTTCTAAAATTTTGAAATTGCAATTTGAGTGCAAATTTGGGCAGCACGCCCTTTGTATTTACCTATTTTCCAGCCATTTATGGCTTCATTATTTTCCTCAATCAGCCCCCAAAATCACACACAAATAATCTCATTATAATAGCCGTTCAATAGGCTAAAAGTCATTCAATTACAAAACCAAGCTAGAAAAATGACCGGAATTAAGGTTTAAGACAAGGAACAAAATGGCAGGTTTGACATCTTTTAGCGTATTGGTCACAACCGAAGCTACACCTATCAGATTGAGGTAAATTTATACCGTTTCAAAGCTAAACATAGCTCTTCAATTCTTATAAAGACACCTCAACCCAGTTCTCAACCTAACCTAGTCAAATGTACCCAAACAGCCCCAGATTTTCCAGTTCGAAGCTCACTGTGAAATTCAACTAGCAGTCCTGATTTATTCAATCATATCTCAGCACACACAACTCCGATTCAGTTGATTCCAAAGCCATTCGAACGCTAAGATACAAGGATACAATTCTTAAGAAGGCATTAAAAGCTAATTCATTCATCTTCCCAGGCAAACGAGCCAATTACAGAGGCTGATTATCATTTTTGACAGAAACAGGGCAGCAGGGGTAAAATAGTCATTTCACAATCTATCCTGCTCCGATTGAGCTGAAAATTTACAGGCATAATCTACACTCAATTCTCTACAACTTTCATGTTTTGAGCTAAGCCCAATTCGTCCTCCATCATGGCCGGATAACACTAGCCAGAACAGGGCAACTTCAATCCCCAAAGCTGGAATTCAACCACACAAGCTGAAATTCTTGTAAGCAACCAAAACCAACATATAAAGGCTTCAATTTTACACATAACCAGGCTATCATAACATGAACAACCCTCAAGCATCACATGTGACCAGAATCTTCACCTTAAAACTGAAATTTACCATAAAATTACTTCAAACCAAGAAATATTCTCATAAAGCTACACATATGGCAACTATAACCCACTAATTCACACATATATGAAAGAAAGAAAGTTTCTTGTCCAAAGTACCTTGTATCCTCAACAAAGATGATAGCTTAGGCTTCTTCCTCCCAAATTAACTCCACAAACACCTTCGAAACTACCTTAACTAGCACTTTTATGGAGTGGTTTGCAAGATTTATGGTTGGAATTCAAGATTAAAGCAAGAAGAATGGTGCAAGATGAAGTTTCTCTCTCCTTTATCTCCCTCAAAATTTTGGCTAGCTTAGTGAAGAAATGAAGATGATTTTTGATCAAAATTTGTTACTTAGTAAAGGTGAGAATTAGGTCAAAGTCCACCGTCCATAGGTTTCATGACACTTGGCTTTTCTAGACTTTTCTCTTCTTTCTTTTGGTCAAAAATTGTGGCTAGTGTAAGAGATGTTTTAGGGTTAATTAATTGAAATAAAAGCAAGGCTATTAAGGTAAGAAAGTAGTGTTCAGGTGGTGCACTCACTCGGTAACGAACGGTACCCGTCGGTTCCAACCATTTCCCTTTAAACCGCACGTACTAGGGTTTTTTTCTTACCATTCACTAACTTATTATTATTACTTCTAATCACACATTTAATATCATCTAAAAATCACTCTTAATCACTAAATTTAGTACACACTCTGTGATACCCTAACTTTTAGGATAATAATATTTTTTAGTCTCAACGAGGATATTATGCTTTCTTTATTTTATTTTTGTTTTAAGAAATTGTTTTATTTTAAAGATTCGAAACCCTACTTGTACTCAAAATCCTAGTTTTACTTGTGACTAACCGGTTTTTGTTAAATCTCTCACATTTTAATCGAAACCCTAATTTTAATCTATGGAGTTGTAAAATCCCTTTTATTTTTCTTAAAATTCCTTTTTATTTGGCATTTATTCCTTTAGAATAGCTTTACTACTCATTCACTCCCTCAGCAGCTACAATCAACCATAGAATCAAGGGTTTTTCTTTTAGGTTCCTAGTTCGGGTAAATTAGGGTTTTTGCGTATTTTGGCCGCGTGATCACTTGGTGAGGTGTGTGTGCTAAATTTGGTGATTAAGAGTGAGTTTTAAATAAGAAAATATGTGTGATTAGAAGTAATAATAATAAATTAGTGAATTATAAGTTAAAACCCTAGTACGTGCGAAATAAGGAAAAACGGGTTGAACCGATGTGTACCGTTCGTTACCGATTGAGTGCACCACTTGAACACTACTTTATTACCTTAATCTCCTTGTTATTAATTGACCAAAATCAGCCCTAAAATATCTCCTAAAGCAGCCGAAATTTTGGACTAAAGAAAAGGGAGAAAAGGAAAAAAAATAAGAAGCCATCTTGAGGTGACACTTGTTGGCAATCCATGGAACTTTGACCAAATGATTTTCCTTCCTTCTTATCTTTCTTCTTGGATGATTTTTCTTCATTTCTTGCTGGTTTTGATCGTGAGTTTAGGGGAGAAAAGAGAGGAAGAAAGCTTGCAACTTCAACCCTTGAATCAAGCTTGTTTGAGTGAAATCAATAAAACTAAACCGATTAAACTTACCTCTTGGTGATTGGAAGACTTGGGGTACTGAAAATTTGGGGAGAAAGTGGTTTGTTTCTCACTTACAAGGAGTTTTGGAAGGTATTATGGCTGTCTTCCTTTATTTCTTCCTTACTCTTGCTTAAGTTTGTATAACAACCTTTACTTGTGGCTTATGATAGTTATTTCCATGGTTTTGAGGCTTATGGTGGTTTATTTGAATTAGGGTTTTGGAATTTTTCAATCATAAATCTTGTTGTTTAGATGGCAGATGGTGTCTATAATCTAGTGTAGGAGGTTCTAGTAGTGATTCAAGCTAGAAAAGTGAAGTTTACACCATGAATTCGTAAAATTCCAGATTAGGGTTCTTATGTTGCTCTGTTCTGGCCAATTCTATTCGGCCATGATGGAGGCCGAATTAGGCTTAGCTCAAAACATGAGAGTTGTAGGAAATGATGTCATTTAGCTGCCTGTAAAATTTCAGCTTGATCGGAGCACGGTAGGGTGTGAAATGACCGAAATACCCTTGACTGCCATAGGTAGAGTTCTGTGGACAGTTTTGACATTTCATCATCCTGGCCTCGTTTTTCCACCTTGATCCGTATGAAACTAGCATTGGGCCAAAACACAAAAGTTGTAGTACTATGTTTTAGCTTTCCAAAGCATCTAAAAACGTCTCAATCGGACTTTTGTAGGCCGAGTTATTGTCATTTGAACACAGTTCTGTTAACCAGCCCGATGGTGAAATTCTGGTTCAGTAATTGGTAAATTTGACCTAGCTATACTATGAACGGGGCTGAGTTGTCTTCATCAAAGTTGTAGCCCTTTGGCTTAGCTTCAAAACGGTATAAATTTTACCCCAAACCGATAGGCATAGGTTTAGTTGTGACCGAAACGCCAAGAGACGTCAAATCTGCCATTTAGCTATTTGCCTTTAAACTTGATTTCCGATTGCCTTGTTAAGATTTGTGTTGTAATTGGATTTATTTTGAGCCCAATTGAAGGGCTATTGTGGTACCCATGCCTATGTGTGACATTGGAGCTGATTTGAGGAAAATAATGAAGCCATAAATGGCTGGAAAATAGGTAAACACAAGGGGCATGCCGCCCAAAAGTTCACCTCAAGGTACAAACCAGCCTTTTGGAGTTCTGGTTCAGTAATCTGCAAATTTGACCTAGACCACTGAAAACTGGGTTGAGTGTCTTCATGAAAGTTGTAACCCTTGTCTTAGCTTCGATACGCTACCTAGTACACCTTGATCCGATAACCACAGCTCTGGTTATGGTCAAAACCGTGCAACCCGTTTTCATACCATTTTCATTTCCGCGCACGCGCACATGCATTTCTTGGCCGTTTTGCCGTTTTGGCCGTTTTTAGACCAATATTTCCATTTGTGATGGTTGTTGACTGATGGGTTACGTATAATCTTCTGTCACAGGCAGTGATGAACCGAACGGAGTCGGTGGACCCATATAAAGTGCCTTGATTTTGCGTGCTAACTATTTTGAGTGAGTAATTGGGTTGGTTTATATGATAAATTGTCAAAGTGCCTTGTATATGTTACATGGGTACTTAGGCGAGGGTGTACTTTATCTCACTCGACCTAAACCCAACCTTGTTGTTGATTTAATATGTGAGAATACATGCTTTGTATTGAGAATCACCCTTTTGCTGTGTGCTGTTGGGGTGAACATGATTGAATTGGAACCCCTTGTGCTGTGTGCTGTTGGGGGAGTACTTTGTTGCGTACTTTATTGAGAGATATCATCTAATGAGAGATTGGATATCTCAGGGCTTGGTTCCAACCCGGTTCCAAGGCTAGACGAACTATTCGAGCCAGTCAGGGTTTGGTCGAAGTTAGTTCCATGCTAACCTTGGGATTTCGTTCTTTGTTAAAGCTTTGATTAAAGCTAAGTGATTTTGTTTTGCTCGAGCTGCTGTGTGCTGTTGACTGGCCAGCGGGGGTTGATAAGATGAACGGGAAGTAAGTGGAGTCTACGGACTATGAGTTTTGGTTGACGGAGTGTCAACAGGTGGACAAGCTCGGGGAATTGAATTGGCTTTGAAGCCACCTGTATCCTACTATTGTGATGCTACATCTCTGTCTATTGATGTGAAATATCTTGAGTTACTTGTTTATTTGGATGTGATTTTACGTTTTTTACCCCCGATTATTCACTAAGCATATAACTTACCTCATTCCATTTGTTTTCCTTAGCAGGGGCCGACGCGGGGAAAGCTTGGGAAGGTGTATAGACTTTTGGTTTAGAGAATAATACATGTTTATTCTAGTACTTGTTATAAGTTAACTAGTAAGATGCATATATTTGTTGTGGTTGTAGTTAGTAGCTTCTCTAAGGTTTACCTTCTGGTACTAGTGGTGTGCACGGTTTAATGTAATAGTCTATGCAACTTGTGAAGATGTAATAGTATAAATAGAATTTTCTTTTGGCGTGAACTCTATTTCTCGTTTTAGAGTATCGAGTCCTGGCGCGACGCTAGCAGGCGATCCGCTAAACCCTTTGGTACGTCTCTGGGTACGGTGGGGTCGTCACACACTCCGTACCGATTACTTATACTACAAAAAGGACGTGAAAACCCTAGTTTCTCTTAATGATGAAAGAAAAAGGAAACCCTTGGTTCTATGGTTAATTATAAGCTAATTGAGAGGTGAATGAGTAGTACAGCTATTGTAAAGTATTAATTTCCAAATTAAAGGGAATTTTAAGAAAAAATATAAGGGATTTTACAAGTTCTCACATTTAGTGTCTGGGGTCTTGTCATAGGTTCAGTGGTTGTTCTACGGTTTTGTCAAGTGGTTGGCTAATTAGGCTGTTGAAGAATCAAACTTCGTATGTGATTGTTGTCGTGGGCTCTTAAAACATTGAGAACTTTACCACTTGACATACAGGGAAGGAATATCTATTGGAGCTACAATGTCGATTGATGATATTTGTAAAAGTTAATATGCGATGGTGATTTGTATAATATTGTAAGTCATATTGTTTATGTTAGGATAAAGGGCAGCTACAAAATGGATAGGAGCTGGATGTCTTTTGGCATTTGCATAAGCTGTAAATGAATACCAGTCAATTACTGGTGATTTGTATCAGGGAAGAAAGAGCTGGCTGCGTTGTATAATTAGCTAGCCTGGTATCGTATTACGGTTACTAATTTCAGGATCAAACTCATAATAAAGAGTGAAGACGTATTTTTAGTGAATGTATCTGCAAAGACCGTTTAGTCAGAGCAGTTTTGGCAGGAGTTTTCAAGTTCTTAGTTGTTCTACTAGGAGCTTGGACATTGAAATTGATGAGACCCTAGGTTGTCATCACAAAGTAGGATTATATAGAGCTTAAGCTTTTTAATTGTTCTCAGTTATACAATTCACTGGCTTCACTTATGCCATTCAGATGGTATAGTATTTAACTTTTAGCTCCAGTCATTCCTGATTGTTGAAGACTCTAGGGATTGGATTCTGTTCAATTATTTAGCGGTGAAACTTTCCAGGAGACGAGAATTGGCATCCTGTGAATACTTTTTGCATGTCAACTGATAAGATTAATCAGTTGTGAGCATGTTAACTATATAACAAAAAACTATTGCATGGTGCTGCACTCTCCTTTCAGGATAACAGTGCAATTGCACACATTTGATTTGATGATAAAAGTTCTTTCCAATGTTGATGAATCTTGAAATGATGTTGATCAGAAGAAGCATAGAGATTATTTTTTTATGTGTCATTCCTGAAAGTTTTGATTCCGGCATGAGCATGACTATTAGTGTATATTTGAATTAAAATATCATCACTTGCTGGAAATGGTTGTATTTTGTAATAAGCAACCTGGCTAGAAATCTCTTGTTTAGATCTTGGGACGCCTAAGGCGAACCAAAGGATATCTGTGGGACGCCTGTTCCAACTCTCGCCAGGGACTCAAACAATTCGATTCACGCTTAACGACAATAGCCATTAATGCCAGTCTACTAAAGAAAGTCACTTCCATACTTATATTTATATATATCAACCAGTCACACATTGTGAGAACCCGAAAAATTTTCACATTTTCAAATATTATTTTATTTCTTTGCCTATATTTTATTACTGTCCTTGAAAATAATAAATTTTCGGTACATTTTATGAGAAAGTACAATTTTTAAATCATTTTCCTAGTATAAGTTAGTATACGTGATATTTGAGTACATTTTTCGATGTGGGACCCGCTAGTGCAATATAATTTTGCCGATTAAGTGATGAAATATTAAGTGTTATTATTTTACAAGGTGTTAGGAGACAATTAGAGGGTTAGCGAGATAGATTAACCATTGGAGGAAAGAAGATAAGTTTAAAACCTAAAGGACGCCACGTGTCGCGACCTTGCTTGAGGATGGACTTGCCTAACTTTGCCTAACTTTCTTACCTTTACCAAATAGCAAATTTTGACCAAAAATCATCTTCATTTCTTCACTAAGCTGGCTGAAAACTTTGAGGGAGAGAAAGAAGAGAGAACTTCATCTTGCACCATTCTTCTTGCTCTAATCTTGAATTCCAACCATAAATCTTGCAAACCACTCCATAAAAGTGCTAGTTAAGGTAGTTTCCAAGGTGTTTGTGGAGTTAATTTGGGAGGAAGAAACCTAAGCTATCATCTTTGTTGAGGATACAAGGTACTTTGGACAAGAAACTTTCTTTCTTTCATTATATGTGTAAATTAGTGAGTTATAGTTGCCATATTGTAGCTTTATGAGAATATTTCTTGGTTTGAAGTAGTTTTATGGTAAATTTCAGTTTTAAGGTGAAAATTCTGGTCACATGTGATGCTTGAGGGTTGTTCATGTTATGATAGCCTTGTTATGTGTAAAATTGAAGCCTTTATATGTTGGTTTTGGTTGCTTACAAGAATTTCAGCTTATGTGGTTGAATTCCAGCTTTGGGGATTGAAGTTGCCCTGTTCTGGCTAGTGTTATCCGGCCATGGTGGAGGCCGAATTGGACTTAGCCCAAAACATGAAAAGTTGTATAGAATTGAATGTAGATTAAGTCTGCAAAATTTCAGCTCAATCGGAGCACTGTAACCTGTGAAAATGACTATTTTAACCCCTGCTTCCCTGTTTCTGTCCGAGAATGATAATCAGCATCTGTAATTGGCTCTTTTGGCTGGGAAGATGAATGAATTAGCTTTTGATGCCTTCTTAAGAATTGTAATCCTTGGTATCTTAGCTTTCTAATGGCTTTGGAATCAACTGAATTGGAGTTGTGTGTGCTGAGATATGATGGAATAAATCAGGACTGCTAGTTGAATTTCACAGTGAGCTTTGAACTGGAATATCTGGGTCTGTTTGGGTAAAATTTGACTAGGTTACGTTGAGAACTGGATTGCGGTGTCTTCATAAGAATTGTAGAGCTATGTCTTAGCTTCGAAACGGTATAAAGTTTACCTCAATCCGATCAGTGTAGTTTCGGTTGTGACCAATACACTAAAAGATGTCAAACCTACCATTTTGCTCCTTGTCTTAAACCTTAATTCCGGTCACTTTTCTAGCTTAGTTTTGGTTATTAAATGACTTTTAGCCTATTGAACGGCTATTTTAATGAGATTATTTGTGTGTGATTTTTGGGGGCTGATTGAGGAAAATGATGAAGCCATAAATGGGCTGGAAATTTGGTAAACACAAAGGGCGTGCTGCCCAAATTTGCACTCAAATGGCGATTTCAAATTTTAAGAGCAGACATAAGTTTTACAACTATTTTACTCATATATTTTGGACTAAATGCACTCTTTTTACTTCCAAAATCATACTTATACATTGTACTATTAGTTATTCGGATTTTCTTTGATTCACCAAACATTTTGATGGTTGAACCGTAATGTGTTTTCTTGATTACTCTTAGGGTTCCTTGGTGACTAAGGTGTTATCCGGAAGGCATACTTTGGAAGTTATTTTGCTTGTTTAGGTGAGTGTTCTATATACGCTTTGTTTCTAATGACTATGTGAACTATTGTGACTATTTGGATTGTTGCTTTAATACGTGATTGAGGTATGTTATGTTTCCAAAATGATTTTTGCTAGGCGAGTGTGTACTTTATCGCACTCGACCTAAATGAACGTGAACTTTCAATGATTGAATGATTAAATGTTACTTGTGCATGAATGTAAGCCTTCTGGCTGAACTGGGCCCTTGCCCTTTGTTACTGGTCGACTCGAGCCAGAAGCGGACTCGGTCGAGCGATTAGTGACCCTGGGTGAATGTTTGGTATACTCGAGTATGACCACGAAGTTGGCGGAGATTGGGGAATGAAATGAATGAACGAATGACAAGGAAATGAAGGAGTTTTCACTTACAAACAATGTTTTAATGATCGGAGAAATAAGGAAAATATTAGGCGAATGAATGAACTAACGAACGAATAGCTCCTCGTGAGCATGTATCCTTTTAATGAATGTGTTACTATCGCTTTCATTTTGTAAATGTTTTCTAAATTACTTGCTAATTGCTGATAAACGTCCTTGCCTAATTATTTGTTTGAGTATATAGAACCTCGCTGGGCTTTTAGCTCATACCACGCCTTTGTTTTCCTTATAGGGGTTGCAAGTATGGGCGAGAGATCTGTATAGAATAGAATAGTCTAGTTTTTGGTTTTGCATTGTTTTGTTTTAGCTTTTGCACTCGCTCTAGTGCTTGGATAGAGTTGGTTGTATTGAGAAAGTTAGATCTTTGGTTACATTTGGGACTGTACTTCTGGTTGAAATTGGAATGAATGTAAATACATGTTTTCATTTTGGGATTTAAAATTTCTTTCTCCTCGAGGTTTATCTTATTTTGTTCGGAGAGAGTGAACGAGTCCTGGAGAGAGCTGGGCAGGCGGTCCGCCGAACCCTTTGGTTCGCCTTAGGGTAAGGTGGGGCTGTCACATACATCACGAGTACAAAATACATCAATCTTCCAATTCTTACATTAGTTCCCAAAAGATACCTCAATTCCCAAAATATACAATAGCCAGAATAACTAGTCAGATCCATTGAAACCCTATTAGAAAAGTACATCAAAAAAGGGTCTCTCCAAGTTCCACCTCAGATCCATTCCTGTTAAGAAAAACAAATCTACAAGGTGAGCAATCGCTCGTGAGGCCAAGAAACACACATGCAATCACATTGTCCAAGTAACAATCCCATTTAACGAATATAAAATTAATATGCAAGAAAATAATAATTCGAGCAAGAATATGTAAACAGAAACAGTTCAAAGATATAGGAGTTCTCAGGAGCTATTTTCGACTTGCACGATTTAGAACCTCCGCGACTTGACACTCCGTCAATAGGGTAGGTTTAGTCCGTAGAACTTCACTTATTATATCCCCGATCACCGTTACATACCCCTGTACTGGGCCCGCTTGTCGTTTGTTTTGGGCGATATTGCTCGAGTATGCCAAGCGAGACCTCTCACTAGGTCAAGCTTACGTTTTCTCATGGTTCACCAAGGAGCCCGACCAAGCCCACGCCGGCTCGAGTCCAAGGTTGGCCAGTGAAAGTTGGGCGTCCCCATGTTCACTTGTGAGTCGAGGAGATTCACTCCAGCGACGTATGCAGCCATAGCATAACATTTAATTCATTCAATCATTCAATTTCATTCAACCATTCATTTAATACAATTCATTTCATTTATTTCAAATGAGAACGAGTGCGATAAAGTACACACTCGACGCTATTTTCAAAATCTCCAATCATATATAACAGTTGAGCATGTATCAAGAACTCATACATTTGACACTCACCAAATAAACAAAGAAGTAATGCCCACTTGAGGGTTCAGGCGTCCATCGTGGGATCCTCTTGAAGGTCCTCTTGAGTGCCTGGGCAATTAATAATGAACCACCACTTAGAAACCCCAATTATCACGAAAGATTGCACACTTGTACAATCTAGAGGAATCTTATGAAAATGAACCTTAACTTGCTCAAATTCAAGGTTCAAAGGTGGTGTTTAAAAGTACAAGGAAAAACTAATTTCTTTCATGAAAACAAATCCAAAATGGTCAAGTGGTATCGAATGATAGGAAAGAGTCTCGAAAACTCAATTCCCGTTAAGTTTGAAAAATTTTCAGATTTGGGCGTGCACTTTTGGAAAAATCATAACTCACTCTCTGTAGGTCCAAAATTGGAAAACTTGGTACCGTTGGAAACTAATTCCAAAGTACTAAAAGTTCCTAGAAGACACTTTTCCATGATTCCAAATGGAAGATATTCAAAATTCGGCTCGAAATTACTGTTTTAGGCTTATCAAGGCAGTTTCGGGGTTGGTTTTGGCCAACTTTGGAAATTCGTTGAAATTCACAGAATGCAAACTAGCCTCTAAAATTTGGAAATCAATTAGAGTTACAAACAAAGTTTAAAATTCCACAAGCAGAACAAGAATTGGAGTTTTGAGTGCCAAGATATAGCAGCTCAAAGTTGGTATGAAATTGAAGTCCACTGGGCAAAATTCCAGATTTGAAGCTTGAACTTTGGGACTTTAGTTGGGCATCGAAACGAACTCAGAATGGCACCAAATTTGATAGTATTATCCTACCATATAAGGGCTATTCCTATGTCAAATTTCATATAAAATTTCGTTCAGAAATTTATTTAACAAAGTCACTAAAGTTTCCAAATTTCCAAGGCAAATCTGCCTTGCACTTTTGTTTTCCTTTTCTCAAACATTTGGCCAATGAAATTTTCTCAAACATGGTTCATTTATGAAACAAATGTCTTAGAAACCTCCAAAATACATTTGGTAGGTGTTTAACACCAAAATTTCGAAAATAACAAGTCCCAAATCAAGATTAGTCATAAATTAGTCCAGAATTAGGGTTTCCTTTCACTAAGACAGTTTCGTAATTTAGCTATAACTCACTCAATTCAACTTGGAATTGAGCATGGTTGGTGGCGTTAAAAACTAGATTCATAAGGCTACAATTTCACAGAAGGAATCGTTTTAAAATTCTGCCCAAAACTAGCTCATATTTGGGCATCAAGTTGTAGTTCATAACGGGCATTCCAGTAAGTCCGTGAAATAAGGCAGGCATTTTTAAACGATTGGTATGGTTCACTCAGGTGGAATCAGGGGGTGCATTTTATACCGTTGGAAAACTGAAAGTGTCCAATTTCCAATGCCACAAACAACACTGAATTTGGACATCGGAGCAAAGAGTTATGGTCAAAACAAAATCACTGCCAGAGCAATACGGGACAAAGTTTCCAGTTTTGATGAAATTTTGAAATCTCCACTTTTACCCAACCAAATCAAGTAATTTTTTTTAGGAAACTTTCTATACAACCCATACAACATATTTACATCAAAATCAAGTCAATTGGACCACAAAAATTGCACTAAAGAGGCTCGGTAAAATAGGGGCAGAATCGCCCTCTTTCCTCATTTCACTTCCTTTAAGTTTCCTTCCACAATACAACTTATATTCACTAGATTAAGTACTAATCCAACACAAATAACATCCAATATCAACAAATCAACTCACAAAGTCTATTGTGGGATTTCATAGAGCCCACTCACAAGATTTCCAACAATATAAAGCTACCCACATGCATCTACAAACTTACAAGTGCAATATAACGTATATAAACCAAGATTGAAGGGGTTGATCGTTGGTTACCACTTTAGATGACTAAAACAGAAATTTTTGGCCCTTTGAACCTCAAGAAAACCGTGAGAATGGTGCCTCTCTTCTAGCTTAAGTTGATCTCTTCTAGCACCGTGAGAATGGTGCCTCTCTTCTAGCTTAAGATGACTAAGTTATTTGCAAGGTGTGGTGTGAATTTGAGGTGATTTGATGAAGAAATGGTGCAAGAAAGTGAAGAGCTTTTGGTCTTCTTCCTCCTTGGTTTGGCCGGCCAGCTTGAGTGAAGAGAGAGGGAGTGTTTGGTGAAAATAAAGCTTCCTTGAAAAGCTTAAGTGTGTGGCCAAAAATGCTCCAAAAGTCAACTCTCGCTAGTGCGCACATGCGCGCGTTTCGTGCTCGATTTCTCTCGAGTTTGTTTCACTTGTGCATTATACCTCTAATGTACTTACTTTAACACTAATATTATTCACTTTTAATAGTCTATCAATAATTTCTAGAATCCTCTAATTAGTCGCATGCGCGAAAACGCGAACTTTCCACTTGTGCGCGATAAAGCGAAATTTCTAAGAAATTCTTATAACGACAGTATAACTAACTATTACTTGAGTATTTAAAAATAAAAATAACCATCTTAGGACTAATGTATGAGTCCTCACTCTCCAATCTCACTGTATTCTCGAATCGCTTATTGTCTCCAAATGCGTATTCATGATTCTCACTTAACGAGCTTTTAAAAATTAAATTTTGAAACGAGTTATTTTACAAATATAAGTAAGTCATAGTTCCATGTAATTGGGTCTAAAAAGGTTGAAATAAAATATTTGGAGTAAATGGGCAATTAAATATTTAAATAGGAATTTAAAACAAGTAAATTTACGAGTCCTCACACATGGCCTCCTCTATGTGATCGGCCATGGTCCCACACTCCGCCAGAATACCATCCACACGATCTCTCATCTCCTCTACAACCCGAATAAGGCGCCCATCGGTCTCTTGAAACTGAGCGTGGGAGGCGTCAGCCCTCTGACGCTCCTCAAAGACCCTGGTTTCCAACTCCTGAATTCTAGCAACTTGGGTCTCCGTAGTGGCCCTCATCACCTCCATCTCTGCTCGAGCTACCCTGAGGTCATAAGTCAATTGTTTTCTCTCCTCAACTACCCCTAACACCACGTGGTTAGGGTAGGAAACCTCTCACGGCACGGGCATGTCCTAACCCGACTGGCAGATGACCACCGAAGAGGGGGTCCTCCTCCGACCATACGAAACCGAATCACTGGGGAAGGTCCCTCGATCCTATCACTATCGCTGCCTCTGTCCATTTCCTACAAACAACCCACAAGACTCAAGGTTAGGTCCTTAAATTCACTGGTGATACCCAAAGATCTAACTTAAGGTTTATCATGAATTTCTATGACCGAAAGTTCACGACTTAGAACTCCTAACACTATTCCAGGTATTACAAACCTAAAATTCTGATACCAATTGTGACGCCCCCACCTCTCCCTAGCGCGAGTCCTAGGGTATCAGCGGGGCGCCTGCCCAACTCTCGTCAGGACTCACACACTCATTCTAGCTTAATAGATATCCACAAGACAACTATAGGCTTAGAATTTAAGGAATACTTCAAATATACAAGTCAAATTCTTCTAAGGCTACCATTTACTATTACAATCTAAAAACTCAAGTATAACAAAGTTTACACTTCAAATGTCTCAAATATCATACAAAAAGTTTACTACCTTCCACCAAAACCCGCTAGTCTAGAGTTCCCAACTTCCACTTCCAAAACCTGTTAAGGAATAACAATTTAGGATGAGCCAACGCTCAGTAAGACCAAGAAAATAAAGCAAACAAGTACGTAGCACGAACCAAATCAAATAGCACATTCAAAAGCAACTTAACATGAATTTCATATAAGTGAGCAAGTAGGAAGTAAAACACAAATAGAAAGGATATAGGAGCTCTCAAGCGCTATTCCCACGTCACGGCTGGTTCAAGCCATCTTTAGTTGACCCTCCGTCAACTCAAGTAATAACATGTCCATAGAGCTCCACTTCCTTCCTCCATCCATCATATCACCCTCTCGGATCCGAAACCAAACAAGCACGAGGTGGCAATACTATTCGAATATGCCAAATAAGATTTCAAATGATCAAATTATAAAATTTTCCATGGTTCACTAAGCTTCTCAACCAAGCCCTTACCGGGTCGAGTTACGAGGTTAGCCAATGGGTTGGGGCGTCCCCACAAGTATAGTTGGTTGATGAGACAACGCTCCAATCGATTTAGAAGCGATCACAACACTGAATCGAGATGAGAGGTACCTCTCACTCGAATAGGGTGTGATACATGCTGCCGCTCAATGTTCACGAGTTAAAAGCATGTTTAAGTACAAGTACAAGTCACATAAATTCATATGACAAGTAACGAGTATTCAAGAGGGAAAGGACAAGAACGATAAAGTACACCCTTGTTTCGACAAATTTACAAATCACAAGAATCACATAGCACTTGTACAAGTATCATTTCACTCAAAGTAACATGAAACATGCACTTGACACTCACCAAAGTCAAGAGCAAAAGCAAGAGGTCAAACGAACTCCTTGATGTCCATGTATCACCTGAGACATGCACAATCACGGTTACCTAGGTATTCGACCAAAGTTAATAATAAAAGAAAAATCCCTTTGCTACTCTCACTCAAGAGCTTCAAACTCAAGTCATACTAAAAGAGAAACATTCTCACTTTATCACTAAAATAATATTCAAGGAGGACTCAAAAGTCCTATCTTCGAGTCAAGTCATGGCAAGGACTTTCGATTTCAAAAGGAGAGTACCACGCTTAATTTTTGGCACGAAAATCAAGGAAAGGAAATAAAATGTTTTCATATTTTAAAACTTCTAATCCTGTGTCCAAATTTTAGAATATAAGTGAGCGTTCACGTTTTCTAAACTAATGAAGTCAAAATCCATCAAAAACATCACTTATCTCTTAGTAAATATTGGAGCTAAAAGCTCCAAGTTTCAAATATGAAACTAGTGAAAATTTTCAAGAATTACTCAAGTTAAAACGCTCAATTTATGGTTAATTTTCAAGAAAATGGAGGGCATAAGACTAAGAGGTGAAAATCTTATTTCGGAGCCAAAGGAAACACACTAGTTTCGCTTGAAGTTTGGCCAACTTCCAAATAATCAAGATTTCCAATCCAAATCAAGAAAAATCTCATGTGCTCGATGAAATCCACTTCTCAAGTATGAATTGGGATGCAACTAATAAAAAAGGCTAGGTTTTATCCCAGAAATTGCTTCCAAACCACTTTTGAGCTTTTGTCACTTTATAAGGAAAATTCCAGTTTTGGTAATGTTTTTTGAAAAATCATAACTTGAATTCCATAAGTCCAAAAATAGTAAATCTTATACCGTTGGAAAATAGATTAAATGAAGTAAAACTCTCTAGAAGATACTTTTTCTAGATTCAGATTAGAAATTAGTCAAATCTTAGTTCCAAATTGCTGCTTCAGTAGAAATAGGGCAAAACAGTCTTGAATTTCAGTGAACTTTGAAAATTCATCAAAATTCATAGGAATTGAACTAACCCCTGAAATTTATACTACGGAAACAACTTCAAATCTAGTTTCAAATGCAACAAACGGAACTCAATTTGGATTTTCTACACCAAGATACAATGGTTTTTTGAAAGCTCATTTTTGAAACCTGAAACACGAAAATTCCAGCAAACTACTTATGAAACCTTTCTCTTTTCCTTTCGATTAAAGCCATCTTAATTGCTCTGATCAAGGTGCATCTAAAGCCATCATTTTAGCAAGATTTTAGCTCAAGATGAGGCTCCAAAACTGAAATTTGCTGCTCAAACTTTCGGCCACAAGTATGGCCTCAAAACCAGAATTTTTGAGCTCCAAGTTGGAGCTAAATTGGGGCTTTGAAAATCAGAAATTTTTGTACATGGTTGGAGTTAAAATGAAGCTCCAAAACCTGAAATTTTGTCCTCAAAGTCTTGGCCAACTAGAGGCTTTAAAAGCTTTTAGCTATCAATTCCAACCAAAATAATGGCTCAAAAACTGAAAATTTTCAGCCTTAAATCTCAGCCAAAGAGGCTTCACCAAAACCAGTTTTTCGCTAAGATTTTAAGCTACAAAGGAGGTCACTAAAACCAGAAATTTTTAGCACCATTTTCGTCCAAAGAGGGGGGCTCAAAACTGAAATTTTTAGCCTCAAAATTCAGCCAACTAGTGGCCTTGCAAGACTGAAATTTCTCTTGCATTTTTCAGTCAACAAGGAAGGTGCCAAACTAAAAATTTTCCACCAAGATTCAAGCATTATAACTCACTTTTCATGCCACTAAAACAACCCACAAAACAAGTCAATATTAACCAATAAAACCATAACCTTGCAAGCTAGTAAAGATGTAAAATCAAACCATCAAGCAACTCAAGAATCCATGCTATATCACATGATCATCCAACCAAATCAAACATATCATCCCTCAAGGCATCTTCCTAAAGCAAGTCAAGAAAGCAAGAAAATTCTCAAGACATGCTACTAATGTCAAGGTTCAGAGAACCCTTCAACAACCCCAAGTGTATATAGCTAAAATTTAGCTAATGGATGAAAGAAAGATCAGAGTTTGGAGGGGTTACCTTCTTTCAAGGATAGTAAGCAAGACCTTAAGAAATCAAGCACTAAACCTCCAAGAATTTTCCCTCCACCAAGTCTTCTACCAAGCTTGAAGATGATCCAAGGTGTGAGGAAGGATGGGAGCAAGATTAGTGACCAAGATTGAGAGGAAGAAAATGAAGTTTTTCTTGGCCAAGGGAGGGGAAGAGAATCGGTCAAGGGGAGAGAAGAGAGTGTGGTTGTTGAGTGATGTTTGTGAAGTGAAATGGTGAAAGAGTGAAGTGACATAAAGCCACTTTTATGGTGTAAAAGTCAACATTTAAATAGTGGTCCATTAATGCCCCTAATTGAGATTAACTCAAATCACTCACCTCTAATCCCTCAATTAATTTTTCTTAGTCTAATTGATCATCCTTAACTCTCCAAGACCATTGCACTCTCAGACTAAATATTGCCTCGAAAAGCATGCATTCTCAAATGTTTCACTAATTGGGTGATAGAAAAATCAAGTTTATGAGCAAACGTGTTTTTTAAAAAAATGAAACAATGTACAATACAAATGCAATTAAAATGAATGACATAATTTAATTGGGACAAATAAATAAATAAATAAATAAATAAATATATATATATATATATATATAATCCAGTAAAAGAGAATTTTCAGTCCTCACAAAATATTTTGGTTTTGCTTGGAGGATCCGATGTGATTTCACCCTTTCTTTAGTATATCATTAAAAAAGGGAAAAGAAAATAACTAAAATTAGGAAATCAGAATTTTATACACCGTTTGGTGTTTAAGTCCAACTTAATGATGTGGCTGGTCTTTGTCCAAGGTATCTACCACTAGTCCTCTACATTTGGGTCAATCCAATAAGTGACTTGCTTACCCTTTAAATATAGAGGACATGGTGGGTCAATGACTCATTCCGACCAAAATTGACCGGAAAAGATATCAAAGGACAAGAAAAGAGCAATTTTTATATGATAGGGATTAAAACTAATCATTTTGATTTTGGATGACTAAAATTTCGCCTACACAATATGTAAGCGATGATTGGTGCAATTTTCTCTAAATGAAACGGTAAATGCGCAAAATTTTCAACTATGAACCTAACAACCTTTCACGCCCAAGGCCAAAATTAGGCTTGGTAGATGGAAAAACAATTTTTGTGGGATACATGTGTCTTATTGCAAAAATATTGTTTATAACAAAACGTTATATGTCTATACTACAAGTTCTCCTTGCCTTTGAATCATATACGTTACGTGTTAAAATTACGTGCTATCATTTGACTAACCGGTTGAAGCCATTTCCACAAAAATGCCAGTTGCTGTGTTCGCTCATTGCTCAGCATGATTTTCACATAGGATTGTGGATGGGGTTGGATCAACTTGAGTTTTGACTAATAAAAAATCCAATGAGTCTAATCTTTAATTGGATTGAGCTAAGTTTGAATCTAAATATTCGGTTCGATTTGAATCGAACAAAGTTTGGTTCTTATTAGACTCAAATCTAATATAAGCCTAGCATGTTAATTTGTGCTATATATATACACACACATATACACAAACATATATATACACACACGCATATAAACACATATGTGCTATATTTATATATACACACATATACACTAACATACATACATACACATATATATATACACATATACATATACATATACATGCATACATACAAAATGCTAGTTGGAACTTTTTAGCCTAAGCCTCCATTGACCCTTCAACTTCTCATTCTATTCTTTTAGAGTTTTGAATTATTTTAGTCATAATAAAATCTTTTTAACATTTGAATGGATGCTACCATAATTATATCACGTATATTTTGAAAGTTATTACCTATCATATACCAGTCCTACTTAAATATACTAATCCTACCTAATATAAACATAAGATATCTATAATATACCACTTAAAATTATAAACATATTTACAAATCTTGAAAGGAAACATCAAAACTTTAATGCAATAGCATTTTAATTTCAATTTAAATATGTAAATGCATCACTTAAACTTGGAAAGTTTCTATCTATCATATGGTATTGATAATCTTACCTGAGATAATTAATATACTTTTATCATATTTCCTTGGAAAAATTACAAATCTGACAATTACAACATAATAGTCTTATTTTACATTAAGGTAATTTCAATATGCAAATATATTGAAAAATAGAAACAATACAACATAAATGCTTAAATTTGGTAGTTATGATTTACAATTCTCTTAGGAAATAAAGTACACTACATTAACAAATTTATCATTTTGCTCTTTACTTTTTTTTTTATCACATTTCGTGATTCAAGAGTTTTGACATATCAATATCTATTCTTTGTATATAAGAACAAAATTTTCATACTAAAGATTCAAATGATACTGTGAACTCTCACTAATTTCCTAATTGAAATAAACTAATTATGATTTTGTCATATTCAATAATATGTCTTTCGTTTTAGTTTTTTCTTTCAATGAATGTTTCAAATTTTGGTCCTAAGCTTTCATTATCACTTCACAAAATGAATGAAAATTACAAATTACATCTAAAATATTTTTTCCCAAACAAGTAATGTTCAATTTTATTAATCCGCTTAGTTGTAATTGAATTTTCAAAAGCATATGTTTATATTCTTTTCTTCCAATTCAAAATGCATCACAAGAGTAAAATAAAATTATGTGCATGGAATACCTCTCCTTAGCTATAAATAAAGCTATCTCTGAAAAGAGATGGAAGCCTCTATCCTTTGGTTCCAACACCCCCCACCCCCCCTTTATCTCACTACATTTTTGCAAATGACATCACCTTGTTTGTTGAAGCAAATCATGAATCCATCCTTTCCACCAAAACATCCTGGAAGATTTTTCCCTTTGATCTGGTTTATCAATCAATCGTCAGATATCCAAAATTTTCTTTTCCCTAACACCCTCCTCCCCACTCTTAGACGCTCTATAGTCAACCAGTTGTGCTTTACTAAAACTCTAGAGTTTGGAAAATACCTTGGATTCCTGATTTTTGGGGACAGGGTTGGCAGAAACCAGTTAAACTTCATTTTAGACAAGGTTAAAAAACACTCACAAGATGGAAGGCGAGCCTACTCTCTCTTGCCGGAAGGAAAGCCATAATCCAGCAATCTACTACTGCCATTCCTGTCTTCTACTCCCACTGCACCACTCTCCCTACCTCCCTCTATAATGATAGTGATAAGGAACAAAGAAACTTCCTTTGGAGCTCTACTTCTCAAAAGATGAAGCTTCACCTGGTCTCCTGGGGCAACATTACTGAACCTAAGGACCTGGGAGGATTGGGAGTCAAGCAAACTGCCTTAATTAATAAGGCTTCAATGGGTAAATTTTGTTGGCAGCTTTATATAGAAACCCAGAAGCCTTGGACACAAATTATCTCCCGCAAGTACCTACCCAACCTCTACTCTACTGCACTCCTTGATTGGAATCCTATTAGACGTAGAGGTTCTGTAAACTTCAAATGCATTCAAAAAGGCCTTCCCTTGTTTAAAGCTGGCAACTCCAAAGTCATCAGAAGTGGAGCAAATACATCTTTTTGGCATGACAAATGGCTTCCTCAAGGTATCCTCAGATCCTTGATCCAAGGGCCTTCGACTTTGGAAGACCACTCCATGCCTGTAAAGGATCTATTTAATTCCCTTGATGACTGGAATTTGGAAGCCTTGTCTATGACGCTTCCCTAGGATTTAAGCCAAAAGATTTCTACCATTCCTTGGTAGAATTACAACCCCACTCCCGATACCACTAAATGGGGGCCTTCCCTCAATGGTGGCTTCCCCTTCAAGTCAGCCTACTCCTTAGCTTTTCTCCAAAAATACTCAGACCGACCCTCTCACAACAAGTCAAATCTCTCTTGGATTTGGTCGCTGCACATCCCCACAAAAATTAAACACTTTGTTTGGCTGTTAGCTCAACAGAAAATTCCCACCAAACAACACCTCTTCTACCATCATATCATCCTTGACACCTCTTGCCCTTTTTGTAACCATTTCTCAGAAGATGCTGATCATGTGATGTGAGGATGTCCAAGAGCCTTAGAGTTCTAGGATAAGATCCAGCCACCCTTCCTTCATCACCCCTGGCAACCTTTTCACACTTGGCTCTTACAGAGTTGTAGAGATTCCTCTCCTTCCCCTTACGGCTGCATACCTTGGAACGTTATCCTTGCCTTCTCTTGTTAGGTCTTGTGGAACAATAGAAACAAACTTTTGTTTGAACCCACTAAAGCATGGAAATTCCCTCACATTCAGGCTTTAAATCTTGTTCTCGAATTTCTCACAATTGGTCCAAGCTTCTCTCCCCTTCCCCTATCCAAAAGCCAAGTTCTCATTGGATGGACTCCACCACCCAGAGGATGGTTTAAACTGAATTCTGATGGCTCCTGCTCATGCAACCCTGGCCTAGGAGGATGTGGGACCCTTACAAGAGACTATCTTGGTACTTGGATCAAAGGGTTGATTCAAAAGCTCGGCCACACCAACAATCTGATTGCAGAATGTTGGGCCATCAGAGATGGACTCAAAATTGCAAGATCATCGAATATCCAAAATTTGATTGTTGAATGCGACTGTGAAGTTGTCCTTAACCTGCTTAACACTACAATCCTGACGCTCATGACCTTGCCCCTATTTTGAATGATTGCAGGTACCTTCTTTCTGATTTCCAGCAAGTTCAAGTAAAGCACATCTATAGAGAGCCAAACAGAGGAGCAGATGCACTAGCAAAGTTGGGTGGAAAGCTTTTGTGTCCCTTTTCACTTCTAGATTCTTGTCCTCCTAGCTTAGGAACTATTTTGTCTGTTGATTTGAGGGGAGCCTGCTTCCCAAATACATTGCTAAGTTGTAACCTTTTCTAATTTATTTTATGCAAGTCTTACTTTACCCAAAAAAAAAAAAATGGGGCCATGCTAGCTTGAACCCAACTGTTTAGCCCCAAAACATGGTTAGTAAACCTTATGTTTAATAGGGCTTGATAGAGTTTGGACCTGAATGATAAATCTAAATTAAATGTGAACTAAGTCTAGACTTTAATAGATTCAAGCCAAACTAAGACCTGGCCCGTGTATATATATATATATATGTATGTATGTATGTACAGGATTAGCTTTTTATATCTGGCAGTGTAGTGAATTTTTTAGGTATGGATGTATGTTACATGTACATAATTTGAATTCATGGGATGTGACATAATCTAGACCTATTAGTATAAAGAAGATTATACACTGACAGTGTTTAAAAAGTGTGTGTATATATACACACTCACATAGATATACATCATATATGTACATGTATATACATATACATAGACATATACACACACATATGTATGTATGTGTGTGTATATTTATATAATTGTACATTAAATTATATATAATATATAATTATACACATTATAACATAATATATTAATTATTTATATGTGAATTAATAATAATTCATAAATAATAAGTATATATCATATATAATTTTCTACATAATTATGTGTTTGAACCAAGCCCAATTTGCACTTGAATTCATATTCAGGTATGAGCTAAAATTGAACCTTCTAACTTTGACCCAAAAGCCCAAAAGTCCTTTTCATTTTTTCAGCTGAGCTTGACCTAGGCAAAGCTTGCTCATGAAGCCCAATTTTTTTCTACAAATGTTAACATATAAATATATATATAATATTATATTAACACTTGATATTATAAAAATTAATTACAAAAAGGGGCCACTACCCTTATTTCCTTCTTTGCTATATCTAGTAGCCATACTGGGAAATCACATTCCCATTCTATATTTTGAACTAGCTTTACAGCAAATTGCGCTAGTGAATGGCTCCATTCATTTTCTGATCTAGACACAAAAGAAAAGTTACAATATTCAAAATCTTGTTTTAAGTCCTGAATGTCTTCCAGGACAGTTTCAATGTTACTATCATAACCATTGCTTGTGAAAATCTGGTCCACTTTTAGTTTGCAGTTCGTGTGAAACTCTATTTGGTGCACCCTGCATCCTTGGCCATCGATAATGCATTTCTCACAGCCAGTGCTTCCTCCTTGTTTGCTTCTCCCTTTTTCTGGTTTACTATCCCCTTTGTCCTTACTATCTTCCCAGTCCAGTTTCTTGCTATTATCCCCTGTCCAGTCCTTACCATCCTTGCAGATATGAGAGCGTCCGTATTTAGCCTTATCACTCCTTCCTTTTGTGGCTCCCTTCTCACTTCTTGTCGTTTGTTGCTCAACTGTTGGGACAGTGTCTTCTTTGATATATATATATATATATATATATATATGATACCAATTGAGACGCCTCGACATTAAATGTCCTTGGTGGCTCGGGTGGGTTTTTCTACCGGAAATGATAGAAATATGTACATAACAGAAAAGCTTGTGAATGATATGAGGTTTTGTGCCATAGGATCCTTTTATTGGGCATTGGATTAAATGTTTGCCAATAACTGAGTTTCTGATCTGGAATTGTCATACGTACCCTTCAAATCTGCTAGGAATCTCTGTAAAAGAGAAGTTAATTTTGCATTTTCCATTTTCATTCTAAACTTTCTATTCTTTCTCCCTAAATATTGACTTTCAGTATCGGAGCTTCCCCTAGTTGATAAAGCTCTGTGCCTTTTTCACAGGTTATATTCACACAGGCACTGTGGCTACATGTTTTAAACTTTTTTTTTTCTTTAGCAGAAGATGGATGACTTTTACAAAGTGAGGTGGCAAAAGAATGGAACCCAGGATCTCTAATACATACAGATAGAGTTGATCCAATTTTTGGCAGCAACAATTTGGCGTCTTTTATGGGAATCAAGTCTCACATTTTGACCTATCTGAACAAAGAGCACCCACCAAGACACCAATCACTAGGAACACTAAGAACATTTAGACTACCAATAGGAATCAAGCTGTGGGCGTGGTGCAAACTTACGAGAAAAGGAACAATTAGTATATCTTTGGACCTCTGAATCCAAGCTGCAAAATAATAAGCAGCCACTATTTTTAGCACAGGTATACCTTTCTACCCAGCATATTGGTTGATATATACTTAAAGGGATAATTTGGAAACCTTCCCCGAGTTTTTTGATAATATCACTCAGTTTCCCTGAAGTTTTTAAAATCTCACGTACCTCCCTTGAATTAACATTTCTTGCAACATTTTTACCCCTTTGAAGGAAATACAAGAAAGATAAAACTTTTGTTCCAATACTATCCTTATGTTATCCTACTTATGGAATTTATAACAACAATAAAAAAAAGATAAAGTTAAATTTTTATAGAGTAAATCTTATAGACATTGATAGTGTATAAATTTTCGCTGTTGGATCCATGACACATATGCAAAAGTTAGAGTTCAAATTCAAATTTTGCATAACTGTCATTTATCCAATAATGACAATGTATACATTATCAGTGTAGGAAAGATTAATCTATTTTTAAAAGATGTAAATTTCTAGATGTAAACTATTTATTTTAGTTGTATTGGAACAAAAACAAAATTTTCACCTTAAAAAATTCACACATAAGAAGAGATTATTTTGGTTTTCAATACAATTTAAACTACACTATGAATTAAAACATATTTCTCCAAAAAATATCTTCACTTCCTTAATTTTAACCGTGCACAAAATTTTTTAAAGTGTTAATTACTCTCTAAAATCCTCCTAAATGATTGATATTGATTAGATTTAATTTATCCACATCCTTTGCTATCCCACCATGACCCCAATGTAAAGAAATATGGACCATTATTAGGTAGCAATTTATTTTTTAATTTACATTTTTTCTTTTAAAATTTTATTTTGTTTTGACGTTTTGGTTAAATAGTTATTAAGAGCAAGGGTAATGTTGTCAATTTATGACTTTTGATAGGAAGATTTAGTCTTGTCAAGTTGACAAAGGAGGTCAGTGAGATTTTAAAAACTTAAGGAAAGTTGAGTGATATTATGACAAACTTTAGGGGAGGTTTCTAAAATTATCCCATATTTAAATTGTACAAATACTATGTGTGATATCAAATAACACGTTAGTTGCAATTTGACAAGTCAAAAACTAGTTGGAAGAAATATAAAAGGATGCATTTGTTTTCTGAAAAAAAAAATACATCTATCAACTTCAATAGTTAGGAACTGAGGTATAGTAAGGGCTTGACAAACCTCATTGACGAATCTCCAGATGGATGAGATAATGTTTCATATTATTTTGCAAGACCTTCCCAACTACGGTTCCTTAATTCTATTAAATTCGTCCTATTAGATTGAGTTTTGTTGAAGTCAAATCTATCAGGGGGACTTGGGTCAAGAGTCAGGATTGAACTAACGAAAAAAACCGAGAGACTAACAAGAGTTCCAAATGTGATCAATTTGCTGAAAATTTAAGTGGGGAAAAAAAGGAAGCAAATATGATCAATCTGCCCAAAATTGAAGTAAAAACAAGAAATTGTAATCAAATATGTGAGACCCAGAAATTCTACTTGTCTTTATAACTCTTATTTGAACTTACTTGTGTGAGGATCCGAATTTTATTTTTCTTACTTTTATTTTATATTACTGGCTTATTTAATTATTTATTTATTCATTTACTCCAATTAATTCATTTCATCCATTTTAATTTCATTTGTATGGAACAATGTCTCATTTTATATTTTAAAACGTTTTGCTAGTAAAATTAATTTTTCTGCGGCTCATTTAGTAAGAAATAGCGAATACACGTTTTTTGAGGCAAAATTCTGTCCGAGAGTGCAATGATCTTGGAAAATTAAGAATGATCAATAGTAGACTAAAAAAAGTTAATTGAGAGATTAGAGGTGAGTGAATTAAATTAAACTCAATTAGGAGCATTAATGGCCTCCTATTGATTTGTTGACTTTTGGGTACAAAAGCACCTTTATGTCATGTCTTTCTTTCATACCATCAAATCACCAATTACCACCCAAAACCCTTTCTTCCTCCTCTTCTCTTGGCCAACTCCCCCTCCCCCATTTCTCCCCAAAAATTTCAGCTCCTTGTCTTCCATTTTTGCTCCAAGAAAACACTCCAAACTTGCTCTTTTCTTGGTTCTTCATACAAGCTTGAAGGGTGGCTTGAAGGAGGAAGGAACTTTGGTGGTTTAAGAGTTTATACACTAGTGGTTGGTCTTCATTCTTGGAAGAAAGGTAAAACTCCTAAAACTCTCATTTTTCCTCCTAACTTATGGTTAGTTTAGTTAGTTTTAACTAGTTAAACATTGAGTTGTTGATGGGTTCATAAGAACTTTGACCCTAGGTAGAGGACTTGAGGTGGCTTCATAGGTAGAGGCCTTGAGGATTATTGTGTGTTTACTTGCTTGTTTGATGCTTGTTTTGATGGATTGTGGCCTAGTTTTAGTTAGGAAGTTGAAAAGAAAACTTGAAGAATGGAGGATGCTTGCTGTCTGAATTTTGGCTGGATGAATCTCTCATGTTAATTTCGAATTTTGATGTTATTTTGGTTCTATAATGCTTGATATAAGTTGGTGTTTATGTGTGTTAAATATCTCCCAAAAAGCTTTTCAATTGGTTGAGTTAAAGTAGGGGAAATTGAGGTTGCAAATCTGTAAAATTTTCTGATCAGGAGACCCGACCAGTGTTCACGTTTTGGCCCATAACTTTTCGTTTGGGAATTGAAATCAAGTGATGTTTGTGGCATCTGAAACTAGACTCCGAGGGCTAATTCGTTTTCTATGAGCTGAAGTGAACCAGCAAAGATGACTGATTTACCTCACTGTTTTCATCCGAGAAACAAGCATAACTGCAGTTTGTAGTTCAATTTCACCTATCTTGCAAAACGAATTTTAAGACAGTTCCTTCTAATGATTTTTAGCATTTTGAATCTAATTTTCAATGCCACAAACCATGCTAAATTTTGAGTTGTGTAGCTCTAGTTATGATCATATTTTGAAACTCTGTCAAGTACGTCAAAACTGGAAATTCCGTGAAACAGGTTCCAAAAATCAGTTTTCTTAAAACTGTTGTATCTTGGTGTAGAAAGGTCCGAATTGAGTTTTGTCTATTGTGTTTGAAACTAGATTTGGAGTTCTATCAATGGTATAAATTTCAAGGGTTGATTCTATTTCTTTGAATTTTTCTGAATTTCCAAAGTTTACTGAAATTGCAAGCCTGTTTTGCTCTGTCTTGTCTGGAACAGTGACTTTGAACTAAGATTTGAATGATTTCCGATTGGAGTCTGGGAAAAGTGTCTTCTAGAGAGTTTTAGTGCATTGAGTCTAGTTTCCAATGGTATAAATTTTCTAATTTTTGGACTTGTAGAACTCGAGATATGATTTTTCCAAATAGTGTGGCACCAAGCTAGAAATTTCTGGTTTTGCAACAAAATGAACTTCTTTTGCTATTGATAGTCCGTTTCAAATTTGATTTCATGGATGATACAAGTTCTCTTGTGACTTTAAACCTTCATTTTCAATCTCGCTTTTTGATGGATTAAAACACTTTTGAAGCGTTGTCCTAAGTTCTAAGCAAATGAATTTTCTTCCTTGTATGCCAAGTGACCTAGGATATCCGTGAGTGATGGTTGGTTAATATTTCTTCAGGTGCTCAAGAGGGATTCAAAAGTAATTCCGGCGAAGAACTTTAAAAGAATTTCTTGCTCACTTGTTTTTGAAATTGGTGAGTGTCAAGTGCATGACTTGTTGCATAACACTTGAACTACTTCTTGTTGAATATGTGAATTGGACTTGTCGGGATGAATGTGTACTTTATCTCACTCGTTCTCTTTTACTTGACTTGACAATTGACCTGCTCATACTTGACAATTATACTTGTGATTGACTTGGCGTCGATTTGAGAGCAATCTCATCGAATTATACTTGAACTTGTGGAGATGCCCAAAACCAATGGCTAGCTATTCAACTCAATCCAGTAAGGGTTTGGTTGAGAAGTTTGGTGAACCTGGAACATATACTTGACTTGGATATACTCGAGTAATATCAAAAACTTATTTGACGTTTGGGCCTAGTAGGGGGTGTAACGGTGGACGGAAATTTGGTGAAAAATAGGGTTCTACAGACTTGATACTTGCTCGGTTGACGGAGTGTCAACACTTGAAATTTTGGACAGTGTGGAGTTAGCTCTTGAGAGCTTCCGTATCCTTTAATGATTGTGTTTTGTTTTCTTTCATGAATTTCATGAATATTATGACTGCATTTTTTTTATAAGTTTAATACTTGTTGTACTTGCTTGCTTGCCTGTTTTTTTTCTTGGCCTCACTGAGCGTTAACTCATCCTTTTAAGTTTGTTTTCCTTAACAGGCTTTGGAGGTAGAAATTGGAGGTTCTAGACTAGCGATTTTTGGTGAAAACTAGTATACCTTTTGTATGTTATTGGAGATTTTTAAAGTGTAAATTCTGTTATTTTTTGGTATGGTGGATTGTAATTGTAATTGCTAGCCTTAGAAGTTGTGGCTTGTATATTCGAAATATTTCTTATTTAAGTCGATGGTTGACCTGTGGTTCTTTATTAAACGTGAGTGAGTGCGTGAGTCCTGCCGAGAGCTAGACAGGCGGCCCGCCGAAACCCTAGGGTTCTTGGTCCTTATCTTGCCATTTGTCACACCACTATAACATCTTGACCACCAAGACTAATTCTCATCTTGTCACTTGTCAAACCACTACAACTTCTTAACCAAGACTAAGCCTTATTCTTATCCAACTAAAACTTTAGTTCTTCACCATTTTTTTCTTCGTTTTCTTTGTTCTCTTGGCTGAGTTCAGAGAGAGAGAAAGGAAGAGAAAAAAAAACAAACTTCAAGCATTGATTCTTGCCTATTTAGTGAAAAAAAACAAGAGAAAACCCAAATCTACTCTAACAAACCTTGAATCCAGCTTGGATGGAAGCTCTTGGTGAAGTTTTTGGAGGAAGAAAGCCTTCCAACCTTCTTGATTTGCTTGCCATCTTTGAGTTTGGAGGTAAAGAGGTGAACTTTGCTAGAACTTCTAGTTTTCTTCCTTGATTTTTGAATTTAGTTGATGTATGACGTAACAGAAGCTAAAGGAAGGACTTATATGAAGGCTTTTATGGTTTCCAAATTATGTTGCAAAAATTCTAACTTTGGTGCATAATCTAGGTAGTTTAGTTTTGAGCTTTATATATATGCAATTTTGATTAAAAGGAAGGATTGTATGGAGGCTTACATTTTTTTCAAGTTATGTTGAGAATTTTCCAGATTTGGTTCATGAAGTGCATAGTCTAGGTTCAAGTTAGATATTTGTGATTTTGATGATTTTTCTTGCCAAGAATATATACCGTATGACACATGCTATACTAGCCATGAATTATTGTGATTTTACCATGAAGATAAGGTTTAAACTTTGAGATTAGAGGAAAGAAATTTAAGGACAAGTTGTTGGAAATTCTTGTTTGAGTTGGAAGTTTGGGATGGTTTTGACATATTATGCTCAAGATACTTGCTAAAACTTTGATCTTCACATGTGTGTTGCTTTTGAGTCAAAACAAAGAGGTTTAAAGCAGGGAAAAACCTATTTTTCCAAACTATTTGCTTGCTGAAAATTTTCGCAGGGAGCTCTGCGCAGATTCGATCAATTGGCTATAACTTCGTATAGGAAAGTCAAAATTGAGTTCTATTTGTTGCGTTTGAAACTAGACTTATAGTTATTTTAACCGTGAAAATTTCAGAATTGTTCTTAATTCCTATGAATATCTGTGATTTTCCAAAGTTGACTGAATTTCCATTCCTGTTCTGTCTTTCAACTGGATAAAGTAGCCGCTTGAGAATGGATTTTGACTGACGTGTTGATAGAATCTTGCAAAGGTATCTTCTAAGAAATTGTACCCCTTTGAATCTATTTTCCAAAGGCATAAAGTTTATAAATTTTTGGACTTAAGAAACTTAAGATATGACTTTTCAAATAGCGTAGCGCAAAACTGGGAAAAATTCTGTTTTCTTAAAACTGTCCTTACTTTCACTTCCAACTTCAAGTTGGAGTTGTTGAACCATTTTGAGCTTGATTTTTCTTTTGGAATAATGTGACTTGGCATAGTGGATCTCATGGCACTTTATAAATGTGATTTTAGAACGTGGAGGTGAGGTCGGAAGTGCACTTGAAGCGAACACTTGAACTTGTACCGTGGTGATTGTTCCTTGCATGTTTGTGCAATAAGTGACTATGTGAATATCTGTGAGTGATTGTTTGAATGTTAAATACTTTCGAATGACTGTTAAATGAATTTTCAATAGGCGAGTGTATACTTTATCGCACTCGACCTAAATGAATGTGAATTTTCAATGATCAAGTGATTGAACGTTACTTGTGCATGAATGTAAGCCTTTGGTTGAACTGGGCCCTTGCCCTTCATTGCCAATCGACTCGAGTCAGAAGTGGACTCGGTTGGGCGGTTGGTGACCCTGGGACAGTGTTTTGGTATACTCGAGTACTACCACGAAATCTGGTGGAGAACTGACTACTGAATTCAATGCAATGAAATCAATGAATGAGTGCCAATGAATACTGAAGGAGTTTTCACTGTTAAATATTTTCAAATGGCAGAGGAATAAGAGAAATGGTTGGCGACTGAATGACTGAATGAATGGCTCCAAGTGAACACGTATCCTTCCAATAATTGAATGTTTATTTCTTGAATGACCGTTTCTTACTGTGCAAAGTGTACAAATTGTTAAATGTAATACTTCTATGTTTTATCTACTGATTGCTTGTTTAGGAACCTCACTGAGTTTTTAGGTCATTCCTTTAGTTTTGTTTTCCTTACAGGAGTGGAGGCCGGTGCAAGTAAGCGTGAAATAGTGTATATAATCTTCATGTACTTGTACTTTTATAGATGGAATGTATTTTGGAGATTTGGTAATGAAATTCTAAATTTCACTTTTGGGTTGTATTTTAAGTTGAAATTTTTGGATGAATGGAACTTTTTATGTTAATCTAGAGGCGTGAAAGACTATTTCACGAATGTTAGTGAATGAGTCCTACCGAGAGTTGGGCAGGCGGTCCGCTAAACCCTTGGGTACGCCCTAGAGGGAGGTGGGGTCATCACAAAATAAGGATTGAGAGGCCATCTGGTTCTTATGCATATTCGATATTTTAATTTTCTTCAAAATCAATCACTGAGAATTTTAGTTTCTAGACAAAAGTAATTTGTTTTACTAATTTTAATAAATTCAATTTTTTAATAAATATCATTTATCAAAGATAAGAGAAGCTGATGGTTTCTTCCAACCATATCAGAATCGTATTATGTTATCTTGTTCATTAAAAAATGTAATTCAACTTTAAAAGTTCAAATTTATCACGTAAATAAAATAGACTTTTATTATGATGGACTCAAGATTTAATCAAGGTAAAACCATGTAATGATACTTGAGATGAGGAGGACATTCAAGTAATGATTTTAATATAGATTTCGCAATCTCACCTTTTGTCAATTGTTTTCTTAATTGTGTTGCTTCAAAGTTAAAGTTTATATTTTTTTGACAAGGAAAATCAACTAGTTTTTTTTTTTTTTGGGTGAGTGAGAGGATTTGTATCCAAAACCTCTTGCTTACAACTTCTTCCACCTTACCACTTAATCCAACCCTCCTCCAAAAATCAACTAGTTGTAAGTTAAAGCGTGATTTAAATATGTATGTATCGCTAACCAAACACAAAATGACCTTTTTTTCGTAATGAGAGGATTTGAATCTAAGACCTCTTACTTATAACCCCTCTCACCTTATTACCCAACCCAAATCTCCTTCAAACACAAAATGGCTTGAAAAGCTAATAGTTAATAAATGTTCTGTACCTCAGTTAAAAAAGTTAATCAGAAGCAAACTAGTTGTTAATAAATGGTTTTGTTTATTTTGAAATTTTGTGTACTTTTAGATCTATTTATAATTTTTAGATCTATTGTATCTGTTAAATTACAAATCTATTATTTCTAGTGCATGTTTAACTCGCCATTAGAACAATGATATAAATCATATCGAGTTGTTTGATTTCAACAATCTATTAATGAAATTTATTTCTTTTATCAAACCAAAAAAAAAGGAAGTAGACTGGCTGTAAGTATTTAGTTGCACTATATCATAATTGGTCAATTTCGGCCACTGACCGTTTACGCCCACCTTAGGTCATAAATAGCATTCCGGCACGTGTGCATTAGCTTGATATGTTCTCTCTGATGAGTAATTGCGACTCTACGCAAGGTACCGTGAAATGTTAATTAGTTCAAAGAAGAAATCTAAACAATATTTTTACATATTTACTGATGTTGTTATAGATGACCATTATATAATTTAAAATTTAAGTTGTTTTGTGCAAAAGTGCTCTAAGTACTGTGCCAAATTCATGATCAAATTTATGCACTAGTGCGTTGCATCATAAAAATTCAGTAGTAAATATTATTTGGGATTGTAATTAAACTTTTCCAAAGATTATACACTTAGAAATAGAAAAGCACATATTTATTTTTGGGTAAACATAAAATATTTAGCAACCCATTTTTCATGAAAAATTTTTCAATTTTGTCAATGTTACATATATGAAACACTAGGATTACTGCTCTCTACTCTTGTACTAAAATTAGTCAGCAGCACCTCATTTTATCTTCTCCCAAGGAGAGAGGTCTATTTGTTTAAGGGTTTTATCTCTTCTTTATACAAGCCTGTGCTCTCTTAGGATTTGTTGGTGAAAGGTTTTTTACAGGGTAGAATACTTGAGGAGTTCTTAAACTATCCTTCTTGTAAAATTTTAGCCCCTATTAATTTATGTATCATATCACCCCTTGAACAATGAAAGTGTACAATTTAGGTCCTTTTGCACATTTTAACCATTAGATAAAACAACATTAAAAATTAAAGGGAATAGATTTACAGGCATTTTCATCTACACATAAGTTTCTAGGAAACAACATTAAAAAACCATAAGCAAAATAAAATAAGAAAACCAACACCATCACTCACTCCACCACTACTATCACCTACTACCCTCCGTTGCCCACCACCCTATTTTCATCCTCTCTCCCCTTCTCTACCATCCCTTCTTTTCTACCTCCATTTTGTCTCTCCCTTAAATTTCTATAGCCTCCTTGCGATCCTTCCCCATTCCCTCTTCTCTTTCTCCCACTTGCATCTCCTGCCCCCACACACAATGTAGTACATCTAAACTAATATATGGATACTTGACAAAAATCAACCTCGCTACTTTGTTTCACATAGAGTTTTTCATATATCTAACTATGTTAATAGCATTGGATTAATATCTTTGTACTAGGAGTATATCTAATCCTAATACTTGAGATTAACTTAATATTCTAATTATGAATTATTATAATTTGACTCTATTCATTGTTACTCATAAATGAGTCACTCGTGTGCTAGAGATCATGTATGGTATGAAATATGGAAGGATGGGTGTGTAATCTATAAGGATTGACAATCTCTAATAATAGGAGCCTTATCTCATATGGCTACTTGTTAAAATATTAACTCAAGAAATGTTAAAGTTAAAGTGAAAGGAACTAGAACTGTGTTTCTAATTTCTTCTTCATTAGGAAGATATTTCAGGAACAAGGAACTATATAGCAGTAAAATAGATCCACAGATAGCACATACTCTATCCTCTTAGAAGAACATAAGTATAGTGAAAGTATAATAGTTACATGGTGAATGTGCATGGAAATGTTAAATCTATCTAGTTGACTTTTCACACTAGTAGGGTGATTTTGATTACTTTACTTGATTAATTATCCTAGCCGACCATTCACATGACAAGAATATATGTTTAAATGAAGTTTATTGAGGATTGGAGTTTCGAAGCTTACAAGGCTAATGCTTGCTTGATCGTTGATCGAAGCTTGCTCCTAATCTTAAAGCATAAACTAGTTTGTATTCTAGAGTGGAGGAGGATTTCTTAACTTAGAGACAAAAGTGAGCTGAAGAAATAGTGCGTTAGAAATGCTTAATTTTGGGAGTATTTATAGCAAAATTTTCATTTTGCTACAATACCACAACAATGTTGCAGTGCACGCTACAATATACAATGTAGTTTTTCCTGCTGTATTTGCATAATAACATACTGGATTGCTACAGTGAATTCTGGCAAAATTATTTTTTTGATTAGAATTGTCTCCAATTTCTTGTTTTAGTTAAGATTTTCAACTTTCTTGATTCATATCTTGAGTTTTTTGGGGACAGCATTAGTCTGATTGAATCAATTTGATTAAGTTTTCCTCTATTGTTTAGCAAATGATTGCAAATAACTCTTCCAATGTTTTTCAAATCATATTGTCACAATGCGGTGCCTTGACTCCCCAGTTCTTAAGCCAATGTTTGTTAAGGGTTAGCCTTTGAATTTTCCTCATCTTCAAAAAAATTTGATCCTGCAGGCTTTGAATTGTGCGGTTTTCTAGTCTTGCACAAACATTGTTGTGTTTATATAGAAGATATGAAAGGATTTGATCACTAGTCTCAGAGTGGTAAAATACAATATCATAGCTTCTACTGTTTTCCCTGCATTCTTGTTGGTAAAATAGTGGTCCTTTACTAGATGTGAAATCACATCATCTAAAAGTTTTACTGGATAATTACTAATTCTTCTCGTAAGACTAAATCTTTCATATTCTACAATAGGACTAGATGTTAAGCTTTCTCCTGTTGACATTTTCTTGCAAAATAAAGAGAAAACAAGAAACTTTTCTGGTTAGATTCAGTATTTGTTTGAGGGTCAAGTTTGAAGGACTAAACTTGTTTTAGTTTTTTGTAAAATGGAAGAAAGGCTTTTAGGGCCAAGGTTTTGAGGAATAATTCCTTCATGAGTAACTAAATAAGGAACAAGAGATAAAATGAAGGATGATCCTAGAATGATAATCTTTGTAATGCCTTTTTCTAAAGGGAAGGTTTCTTTGATTGAGACTAACAAAAATTGGATTGTTACGGTTAAAAGTTTGAAATGGATATCCTGTTTTGACCTATTTGTGTTTTGGAGTCTATCCTTAGTTTGTTCAAAAAAACTTGGTGGGAATAAGTCCTTCCTAGATGCAACCAAGGTTAGCTTTAGCATCAAAGACGCTTTGGTTTCAATGATATAATCATCACAAATAATTAGTTTGATTTGGACTAGGAATTTTTTGTGGGAAATTTTGAACAATTGGATAAGGAATTCTGCATTATCTTGTGTGGTTAAGTTTTCTAGTAAGATTTCAAAAAATTTTGGTTGTGAGGTAGCAAGGTTTTGTAAGACAAGGCTATCGAGTTCTTGTTTAGCTTTAATTGCTCTAATTTCATTTTTGAGAAGAGCAATTTCGAGCTAAAGGTCTTGGATTGATATTGATTTTGTTGGCTTAGATGGGAATTGGTTAAGGATGTTTGTGAGGTTATAGGTGTTGAGAAGTCTAGGGTCTCTGGTTAATGACTTTGAGGAAATATCTGAAGAAATACTCCTTGGTCTATTTAAGAGTTCTTTGAATTTGTTTAGAGTTGTCTCTTCTCAAGGTCAGGAATGGTTCCTATGACATCAAGGAGAGGTCCTATTCCTTTATCAAGACATTTACAGTTGCTTGTTCTCCTTTTTCATCTTAATCACTACTAGTAGACAAAGACGAAACATCATCATTCTCAAATTGGTTTGCATATTTTTCTTTTTCTTGATTTGAGTGATCATTATTGGTTTCTGCAAGGAGGTTGGATAATTAATTCAGTGTTTGTTCATCGAGACCAAGGGTGCCGATTCTTTTGCTCAGTTTATAATATGGCTATATATCTAGGTTGTTTGCATCTGTGTCAAACAATTGCAGGTAAAGTTGGTGAGTAGAGTACAGGAGTTGGATTTGGGTTCTCTAGGGGAGGTAATGGTTTTCTGGGTTTCTAGGATAAGGTTTTTCCTTTTTGTTGAGTAGGTTTTGATAAAGGTTTAGGTCTTCTTCTAATTTTTGTATGACAACTGGGTAGACCAAATTGTTCACAGAAAGAACCAAAGTCTTTTGTTCTTTGTGCTCAGTTCTTTGCAAGCTGTCTAAGCCTCTTGTCTTGCTTGCAAATTTTAGAGCAACTTGTTGAACTTGGCTGGTTAGTTGTCATAGGTAATCATTTTCCATGGTACAACACCATCATATTGGTTTTGGATTTCTTCCCTGACAAGGTCTCTTAATGATTTGGGAAGGCCGTCTAAGAACTTTTCCTTCCAATATGCTAAATTACCATATGATTTAGCATATATACGAGTTAGGAAAGTGTCTTTGTACCATATGAAATTTGAAAGATTCCTCTATTTGTGATTGTTTAGTAGTTCTAAGGACTTACCTCTAAATATCCTTGGATCGCCAATGAATGTCTTTGCAATAGTGAAGATTAGGGTTGTTACTGCATTTGAGATAGTTTCATCATCATATAGGATTGGTTCTCCATTCTCATCTAGTTTAATTTCATTTAGAAATTTCTCTTTTTCTTCTAGGGTGAAATGTTCATCTCACCAACCGTTGAGCTGTCATATGAATCCTATTATGAGGACATGAGGTGCAAGTTGGTCAATACATCCGTGATTGGTACGGTATGCCATGGCTGCCATTGTCATTTGTTGAAGGATTGTGATTATGTTGTATTCAAGAACTCCATCTATGCCCCATTCATAGATATTGTTTGCATTATAGGAGTTTTGGAGGATATGACATTAGGGTAGGTTGCCCTAGAGTAATAGAGTTTTTGGGGATTTTCCAATTTGGGATTGGATTCTAGGATGGTCTGGATATGATGAGTTTGGTATTTGGTTAGAAGAGGAGGTTAATGTTTTTGGATTAGGTTCATTTAAAACACAAGCTGTTTGTTTAGGAGATTGGTCTACTGATATTAGAGATTCTGGTGAGGTTTTTTTTCTAAATACAGGTCAATTGTTTTACTGATACAATATTAATCAATATAGGGAATTCTGGTTAGGGTTTTCTAAAGTACTGGCTGACTATTTGAGAGGTCAGTTTACAAAGGTTGAGCCTTGTCTTGCATCTACAGGATCTCCATTTTGGGCAGTTTTGAGTTTAAAGGGTTTGGCACTAATTTTTGTGGATTTGTATGAAAAGGTAATGGATTTTGATAGAGGAAGTTATGCGTGAATTTTCCCTTTTGATATTTGCCATTTTTTTGAAACACGGATCGATGACAAGAATGGATATTCTATCTCATTCCTTAGAGCATAGATCTCAAACCAATAAAAGAATTGGATATACTATTCTGTCCTTCTTAGGAAATTCTGAAAAGTTTCCTGGATTGCTTTCCTTTGTTCCTCTTTGAAGTTGTCGGACAACTACTTTCTCTTAACTTGATTATGTTCTACATAGAGCTTTGCTTTGAGACTTTCTTTGTCAATTTGGTGCTCAAAAGTAAAAACTCTCAACTCTGGCAATGGATTGTTTGTTATGGTTGAATATGTAGGAGATACGGGGAGATCTCCTTGGACTATGTTTTCTTCAGAGGGTTCTCCTTGATATTCTAATGTAGTTTCTATTTAGACCATATATCTTACTTGAGTGATTGTTGAGGATAGATCCAGGTTGTAGAGTCTGGTGAGATGGAAGACGTTGAACATCTTTCAATGTCTGGAATGTCTATGCTGGTGCTAGTTGAGAAAGATGTCCTAAAGCTCTTCGATCTATCAAACTTGACTTGAGCGCTCCCAGTAGGAAGTTGTTTGATCCTTGAAACTGTTGCATTTTGGCTTGCTATGTTGGGAACTATCTCCAACAACCTCCAGTCATTTGGATAGGATGCTTCATTGTAGGTGATTATTCTAGGAGTAAATATCCTAAATCTAGTTAGGTTTGCTTGAAAAAGGACTATTTCTACTTTCTTGGTTATCTTCAAGGCTCTAGTCCTGAACGTTGAGCTCAACATCTTGTATTGGATCCTGTAAATGATAGCAACAGGAAGAGTTCTAATCTTTGTTTTATAGTTAGCTGTTTTTATGTTTAGAGTTAGTGTGTCCAAATTGTTCCTATCTTGAAGAGATACTATGAAATTTGGAAAACAATCAAAGTAAACCAGTCCTTCGAACAGGCTTGTTTTAGCCATTCCAAGCAAGGAATTGTTGGACTTTAGGAATCTGCAGTGTTAGAGACAAGTAGAGATGTGTTAAGTCTCTCCCTTGTCAAGGGTTTAGCTGCAATTTGTACAAGTCCAAAATGGATATAGTTGTATTTTTGTTGATGTCTTTCAATGGCTTTCTTTGATAAGAGTTTGATTTCTTCATCATTTGCACTTAAAGCTATAGTTTGTTCAACAATTTTAATTGTATAATCAGAGGTGATTTTCCATCATTTACGACTTTGACAAATTTCATGTTCTTGATACCTAGAAATTTTCTAGTTATCTATTTATTGATTAATATCTTATATGTTTATTTCTTCTTTTAAATAAGTGTTTGAAGAAGAGATGTTTAAAGAAATAGGATTTTTAGAAGTACATCTAAAGAAAGAAGCCATTAAAACAGATAAATAATAAAATTTATTAAGTAAATAACAAAAAATATTAAGATGAAACATAGATATGTAAGATTTTCCTTCCCCTTGGTACATTTCCTTTGGGATCCATAAAGGATAAATATATCACTTAGACAAATTATGATAGAGATAGTGTTGATCTAAAAAGTCAAATCTGAACTACAGAACAGCTCATCGCCCTGGATACTATCATTCTCCAAGGACCTCTTTAGGCCTACAAGTCTTACCATCAAATCCCATGGTCTTAATACTAGGACCACCCTCAAAGGCTCTTAAAGTTTACTGTTTGTCAACAAAATCTGAACTCATAGATACATACTAATAGTAACATAAAAAGTTAAGAAGCATACACATCACCCCACTTTCCCCTTTGACTCTGATTAATTTACTCGATTAATTACCATTGATTGACAATTAAATCAATGGTGAATTAGTGCTGTTAAATTTATTTAGCTCTTAATTATTAAGAATTAGCTCATCTTTATGATCAACATATGTGGAAAAATAGTTAATGGGTTACTCATAATTAGAGCTTTATTCATGGAATTAAAATGAATTCAAGTTGAGATTTGTATGATATGTTTTAATCACATATAGATTAACTTATGATATAAATTACTCTTATGGGCTTTTGTATGATTAATGTGACGCCCCCACCTCTCCCTAGGGCGAACCCTAGGGTGTCAGCGGAACGCCTACCCAACTCTCATCAGGATTCACGCACTCGTTCAAGCTTAATATAGAACCACAAAACAATCATCGACTTAAATAAAAGTATTTCGAATATACAAGTTTCAACTTCCAAGATTAACCATTATAATTACAATCCACTAACAAAGAGTAACAAAAGTTACACTTTAAGAGTTACCAAATTCATACAAAATACACTAGCTTCCACCAAAACGCTAGTCTAGATCCTCCAATCCACCTCCAAAGTTTGTTAAGGAAAACAAATTTAAAGGGATAAGCGAACGCTCAGTGAGACCAAGAAAATAAACAGGTAGGCAAGCAACACCAATAACTCAAATAACATGCTTTAAACAACTTTTAAACATGACATTTCATTTAAGTGTACAAGTTGGAAGTAACACACATATAAGGATATGGGAGCTCTCAAGAGTTATTTCCACATCTCGATCAAATTGAGCCATTCGGGATTGACCCTCCGTCAACCCAAGTAGTAGTGGGATCGTAGCACTCCACTTACTACCTCCGACCAACATAGCACCTACTCAGATCCGTAACCAAACATTCATATAAAGGCAATACTCTTCGAGTATGCCTAATGAGATTTTAAAAGATCAAATTATAATATTTCCCAAGGTTCACCAAGCCCCTCGACCAAGCCCTTGTCGACTCGAGTTACAAGGTTAGCCAATGGGTTGGAGCGTCCCCACAAGCATGATTGATCAATGAGACAACGCTCCAATCGACTTTGACTCGATCATAGCACTGAGTCGGGATGAGCGGTTCCTCCCACCCCAAATAGGGCGTGATACATCTAGCCGCTCAGTGCTCACGAGTTAAAATATTTCGAGTACAAGTGCAAATCATATACATTCAGTCAACAAATATCATTCAATCACAAAAGAGAGAGGACGAGAGAGATAAAATACACGCTCGTCTCGACAAGTTCATGTATCATATATATAGCACTTGTACACATATCATTTCAATCACATTAGCATTTAACATGCACTTGATAATCACTACAAGTCAAGGGCAAAACAAGAGTGAAGCGAGAAGTCAGACGAGCTTTTCGGCGTCCTCGTGACCACCTGAGACATGTACAATCATAATTACCTAGGTGTTCGACCAAGGTTAAAAAGAAAAATATTTTCTCACTACCCACTCTCAAGGTCAAAAGTTCGAGTCAAGTTAAAGAAACTTTTCTAACTAAATCGTTGAAACAATTCTCAAAGAGAGCTCAAAGGTTGTTTTTTATTCAAGTTGTGGTGAGTAAATCTTAATTCCAAAAGATAGTACCATTTTCACTTTCAGCACAAAAATCGTGGAAAAAAGGGTAGATGGTTTTCATCCTTCGAAACTTCTAATCTCATCTCCGAACTTTAAAACATAAAGGCGTTCACGTTTTCAAACTAATGGGGTCAAATCTCATTCAAAACTCCACTCACTTCATAGTAATTGTCAAGGCAAAGGTTCCCGAGATTCAAGTATAAAACTAGGAAAATTTACCAAGAATTACTCTAGTCAAAACGCTCCCTTTTTAGAATTCAAACTCACGGAAATCGAGACCATAAGAATAGCGGTTGAAGTCCCTAATTCAAGTATGAAGAGAGGTGCTATAAATCAAGAGAGTTATATGACCAAGAAAATGCATCAAGAGAGGTTTAACCTTCGGAAACCAAGATTTGAAATAAAAGTTTAAAATTCCAAAGGAACCATGTATTCAACCACAAAATTACACCTAAAATAGTCCAACAATCGCAAAGGAAGGTGGAAAGTTCTTAAAAGGAGTATTTGTTTGAAAACAGAAAATTTCCAAGTTGGTGCGACACTATTTGGAAAAATTGTATGTCAAGTTTCGTAAGTCCAAAAATTGAAAAATTTATACCGTTGGAAACTAGACTTAAAGCACTAAAAATTTTTAGAATACACTTTCTCAAACTCCAGTTCAAAGTCATTCAAATTTTAGCTCAAAGTCACTGTTTTAGACAGGACAGAGCAAAACAGGCTTGCAAATTCAATGAAGTTTGGAAATTCGGCAAAATTCGTAAAAATGGAATCAGCCCTTCAAATTTGTACCACAATTAAAAATCCAAACCTAGTTTCAAATGCAATAAACAGAACTCAATTCAGACCTTTCTACATCAAGATACAACAATTCTAAGAAAACTGATTTTTAGGACCTGTTTTACGAAATTCCAGTTTTGGCATACTTGACAGAGTTTAAGAATTTGATCATAACTGGAGCTACGCAACTCAAAATTTAGTGTGGTTTGTGGCATTGAAAACTAGATTCAAAATGCTAAAAATCACTAGAAGGAACTATGTGAGGACCCGAAAATTTTCTTATTTTTATCAAATGTTATTGGTTTATTTAAATATTTATTCACCCATTTCCTCCGAATAATTTATTTCAACCATTTTAAGTCCATTCGTATGGAACAATGTATTTTTTATGTTTTTAAAACATCCCGTTAGCAAATTTAATTTTCAGAGGTTCGTTTAAGTGAGAAATAATGAGTACACGTGTTTCAAAGCGATATTCTATCCGAGAGTGCAATTTTCTTGGAAAATTAAGAATGATCAATAGTAGATTAAGAAAATTTAATTGAGGAATTAGAGGCGAATGAGTTCTAATTAAGTTTATACCGTGTTCGCGGCGAAAGTTTTCAAAAATTGCGCCGCGCGACAAATTTGAGGCTTGAGGAATCAATATGTGTGAGTACTCATAGTTTTATTTCTAAAATAACTATTTTTATGATTAATTACCCGAGTAGTAGTTACTTATATTATCGTTACAAGAATTCCTTTTAAGTTTCACTTTATCACGCGCAAATCGAAAATTCGAGTAAATCGAACTGGAGCGGCTAAGTGGAGATTTAAGAAACTTAATCTAGACTACTAAGAGTGAATAATTATGATGTTTAAGGAAGTGCATTAGAGATTTAGTGCACAAGTGAAAATAAACCCGAAACGCGCGCGTGCGATTACTATTGATAGTTGACTTTCACCAAACTTTGGCCCTAAGTTTTATCAAGCTTCCAAGAGAAACTTTACCATCAGCTACACTCTCTCTCTCTTTCCTCTCAAGCTGGCCGAAATTCTCAAGGTAAAGAAGGAGCCAAGTTCATCTCATTTTACTTCAAATCTTCCAACCATTTCACTCCAAATTCACCACACAACTTCCACTTCACTTGGAGATTCACTTGGACTAGGAAAGGAGCACCTTTCTCATGGTTTCTTGGAGCTTTTGGTGACCCAAAATTTCTGATTTTTCATCATCCAAGAGGTGGTAATCATCTAACCTTTTAAACTTGGTTATAGTGAGATAAATTTGACATGGAAGCTTGTAGTTTCATGTGGGTATCTTTATTTGGTTGAAAATCATTTGAGTGGGCTCTATGAAACCCCACAATGGACTTGTTGGACTGATATGATGATTATGGGTGTTATTTATGTTGATTAAGCGTTAAATAAGTGGATATAAGTTGAAAGAATGGAAGGAAAATCAAAGGAAAGTTGAATCTAAGAAGGGCCGAATTCTATCCTGTTCTTGCTGAGCCCTTGGTTCGATTTTTTTGTGATCAAATGACCTTGAATTTGTTGTATATATGTTGTATAGGTTGTGTGGAAAGTTTCCACAAAAATTACTTGATTTGGTTAAGAAAAAGTCGAGTTTTGACAAGAACAAACTAGAAATTCGCGTAACAGGGGTATGCTGGCAGTAATCTTTAAACGATCATAACTCTTTGCTCAGATGTCAAACACAAGTACCATTTGTGGCATTTGAAACTAGACACTTCCATTTTTCTAACGGTATAAAATACATCTCCTGATTCAACTTGAGTGAGCCGTACCAGTTCTTCAAAGTTACCTGCTCTGTTTTACTCCTGTGCTAGAGAGTCAGTGGTGTGCTAGGACTTGTTGCTTGAATTTGAGCTAGCTATGAACTGAATTTCAGAATGATTTCTTCTGATGAAATGTAGCCTTATGAATTTAGTTTCCAACGCCACCAACCATGCTATATTCCAAGTTGAATTGACTAATTTATAGCCAAATTACAGAACTGCACCAGTGATAGAAAACCCTAATTTTGGCTAGCCGAATGGTTTATCTCGAATTGGACTTGTTATTTTGAAACTTTGGTGTCAATCACCTACCAAATGTATGTTGGATGTTTCATAGACCTTTTTTCATAAATGTACCATGTTTGAGATGATTTCATTGGCCAAAGATTCGAAAAAGAAAAACGGAAGCTTGAAGGCAGCTTTGTCTTCGGATTTCCTTAAACTTTGGTAGTTTAGTTAACTACCTTCCCTTGTGAATTTTCAAATGAAATTTGTAGAGGAGTATTCCTCATAGGGATGTTGAATTGTACCCATTTTGGTATTATTCTAAGACTGTTTTGATGTACAAATAAGTTACCAAAGTTATTCTTCCAAATCTGAAAAATTGCCCAACAGCCCTCATTTTGAACCAACTTTGAGCTACTATTTCTTGGCGCTCAAAACTCCAATTCTTGTTCCGTTTATTGTGTTTTAAACATTGATTGTAACTCTAATTGAATTTTCAAATTTTATCAGCTAGTTCACATTCTGTGAATTTTTCCGAATTTCCAAAATTTGCCTAAAACCAACCCCGAATCTGTCTTGGAAGTGTAAGTCAGCAACTTTAAATCGAAATTTGAGTATCTTCCATTTAGAATGATGGAAAAGTATCTTCTAGGAACTTTTAGTACTTTGGAATTTGTTTCTAACGGTACTAAAATTTCCAATTTTGGACCTACAGAGAGTGAGATATGATTTTTCAAACATTGCACCTTAAATCTGGAATTTTTAAACTTGAATTGAATTGAGTTTTTAGAGACTCTTCACTACCCTTCGATATTGCTTGACCGTTTTACCATTGGTTTCAAAGATGAAAATCAGTTTTTCCTTGTATTATTAAACCCCACTTTTGAGTCTCGATTTACGAGTAACTAAGACTCTCTTTCATGACGTTTTCTTAGATTGTACAAGTGTACAATCTACCTTGTTAACTAGGGGTTTATAAGGGATTGTGTGTGATAGTTAATTATTATTTGTTCAGACACTCAAGGAGACCTCCAAGAGGATCTCACGGTGGACGCCTAAAACCCTCGCTTTGAACACTTGATTGTGCACCACTCTCTTGTCTTGACTAGGTGAGTGTCAAGCGCATGTTTTGTTTGCAATTATGTGAATTGCTTCTCATGAACTAAAAATTGATAACTGCTGGGTCGAGTGTGTACTTTATCGCACTCGTTCTTATTTAAATGAATCGTAATTGAATTGTCTGAATTGAATTGGATTACCTGACCTGAATTGAATTGAATTACCTGACCTGAATTGAATTGAATTATATGCTATGGCTGCATATGTCGCTGGAATGAAACTCCTCGACTCACACCTGACCTAGGGGACGCCCAAATCTCATCAACCGACCTTAGTCTTGAGCTGGCATGGGTTTGGTCGGGATCTTTTGTGAGCCATGAGAAAACCTGTATAAGTTTGATCTATTGGAGAGATCTTGTTTGGCCTACTCATGCAGTAGCACCTTTATAGAAGTTGGGCCTGGTGAGAGGTTTTATGGTGGACGGGGAACGGGTAAGTGGAGTTCCTATGGACTAAATACCGACCTGGTTAAACGGAGTATCATCGCGGGGAGGTAATTGATCGTACATCGGCAAAGCAAGTGGAAATTAGCTCCTGAGAGCTTATTCTTGAATTGTTTCTGTTTATTTTTTCCCTTGAATTATTAATTACCTAAATATTATTGTTTTACTTGTTAAATTGGGATTGCTACTTGAATTATGTGCTTGCATGTATGTTTTTTGCCTCACGAGCGATTGCTCACCCCATAGATTTGTTGTCCTTAACAGGAGCGAATGTGGGGTTGAAACTTGGAGAAACCATTGGGATGAACTTTTGTATTAGGTTTTCGATTGTAATCGACTAGACTTCTTTGGCAGTTTGTATATTTTGGAAAATTGATGTATTTTGAATCGTGGTGTAAGATCGGATATTTATATATGGAAGTATCTGCACTTTCTTACTTCGTCTTATTGTATTAAACTTGAACAGAAATTGTACCGAGTCCTGGCGAGAATTGGTCAGGCGTCCCGTGGATACCCTTTGATTCGCCTTAGGGAGAAGTGGGGGCGTCACAAACCATCTTAAAATTCATTTTGTAAGATAGGCAAAATTGAGCTACAAACTACTACTAAGATTGTTTCTCGGATGAATGTAGTGAAGAATTTCAGTCATCTTTACCGGTTCACTACGGCTCATAGGAAACGAGTTAGGAGGTGCATTTTATATCGACGGAAAGCTCTCGGAGTCTAGTTTCGGATGCCACAAATAGTACTCAATTTTAACTCTCAAACAAAAATTTATGACCAAAAACGTGAATACTGGTTGAGGTCTCCTGATCCGAAAATTTCCAGAATTCATCCTCACTTTAACCCTACTTTAATACAACCAATTGGAAAGCCTTTGGAAGATATTTCATACACATAACCACCAACATATATCAAGTATTATTGCACCAAAATAACATCAAAATTTCGAAATTAACATGAAGGTTTCAACAGGACAAAATTCAGACAACATGCACTTTCATTCCTCTAGCTTTCTTTCCAACTTTCCAACTCAAACTACACCATATCTCATCAAAGCAGGTAACAAATACGCAAATAAACACACAAAATCCTTAAGGCCTCTATCTATCAAGCCACCTCAAGTCCACTACCTAATGTCAAGGTTCTTGTGAACCCATCAACAACCCAACAACTAAACTAACGAAACTAACTTACTACTAAGATTTGAGAGGAAAAGTTGAGAGTTTCTTGAATGATTACCTTGCTAACAAAATGAAAACTAAATACTAGGATTTGAGCTCTTAAATCACCAAATTTCTTCCTTGATCAAGTCACCTTCCAAACTTGTATGAAGACCCAAGACAAGAAGCAAATTTGGAGAGCTTTTGTGGAGCAAGAATGAAAGACAAGAGCTGAAATTTTTGAGAGAAGATGAGGGGAGGGGAATCGGCCAAGAGGAGGAGAGGAAGAAAGGTTTTGGTTGGTAGGTGAGTGATGTGAAAGTGTGTAAGAAGGATGGACATAAAGGTGGTCTTAGTGCTCAAAAGTCAACAACCGATTAGTGTGAAATTAGTGCTCCTAATTGAGATTAACTTAACTTACGCACAACTAATCTCTTAATTAACTTTCTTAGTCTACTATTTATCATTCTTAATTGTCCAAGATTAATGTACTCTCAGATCAAATTGTCTCGAAAAATGTGCATTTTCTCGCTAAACGAGCCACAGAAAAATTAAATTCGCTCACGAAACGTTTTAAAAATATAAATGAGACATTGTTCCATGTAAATGGATCTAAAATGGATGAAATAAATTATTCGAAATAAACAGGTGAATAAATAATTAAATAATCCAGTAAAATAAAATAAAAGTAAAAAAATAATAATAAAAAAAAATAGGATCCTCACATCCTTTCTCCCTTAAAAGAATTTCGTTCTTAAAATTCATACCTTGATTTAGGAACAACTCTGGATATTTTTTCTGGATCTCCTCTTCTACTTCTCAAGTCGCTTCCTCCATTCCATGATTTTTCCATACAATTTTTACTAGAAAGATTTGCTTGCGTCTTAACTCTTTTACTTTCGATCTAAAATCTAAAATCTTTACCGGCCTTTCTTCATAGGACAAATTCTCATCAATTTCTACTTCTTCCGGTCGTAACACATGGGACGGGTCGGGATGATATTTCTTAAGCATAAAGACATGGGAGACATCGTGAATCCTGAACAAAGTTAAAGGCAATTCCAACTTGTAAGCTACATTTCCTATGCGCTGGATAACCTTATAGGGTTTCACAAATTTCGGTTGTAATTTCTTCCCTTTTCCAGTCATTAGATTTGCTTTCAAGGGTGTAATTTTAAGAAATACTTTATCAAATCTTTTTCTCTGATTATCCGCATAGATCTTTTGGCAGTTTTGAGTCGTTCGAATCCTCTGACATATCAGTTTCATCTTCTCATAAGTTTCCTCAACTCAAGGTACAGTAGTCGGGTCCAAAATCTTCTTTTCTCCAATTTCGTCCTAATGAATCGGAGATCGACATTTTTGACCATAAAGAGTTTTGTAAAGAGGCATATTTGTATTGAAAAATGAAAACTATTGTTATAAGTAAATTTCACCAGCGTAAGGTACTGACTTCAATTTTCTCCAAAATCCATAATACACGACCTCAACATATCCTCCAGAGTTTGGATTGTCCTTTCCGATTGTCCATCGATCTACGGATGGTAAGTGGTACTAAAGTTTAGCTTAGTCCCTAAACTCTCTTGCATCTTTTGCTAAAATCGAGACACAAATCTAGGGTTCCGATCTGAGATTATACTTACTGGTATCCCATGCAATCTTATAATTTCGTCCAAGTACAACTTAACCAACTTTTTCAAAGAGTACTTCATACTAATCGATAAAAAGTGAGCAGATTTAGTCAATCGATCCACTATTACCCAAATAGCGTCGTGTCCTCTCTAGATACTTGGTAGCCCTGATACGAAATCCATTGTGCTATTTTTTCACTTCCACTCGGGTATCTCTAACTGTTGTAATAATCCAGACAGTTTCTGATGATCAGCCTTAACTTGCTGACAAGTGAGACAAGATCGAACAAATTAAGCAATCTCTCTCTTCATATTCTCCCACCAATAAAGACTTTTCAAATCTTGATACATTTTATTACCTCCAGGGTGCACCGTATACTTAGAACGATGAGTTTCATCCAAAATTTCCTTCTTTAGACCCTCATCCTTGAGTACCGCTATGCGATTTCTAAATTTTAATACTTTTTTAGTCTCCAAATTGAAGTCAGACTTTTCCCCTTTTTAAACTTTCTCAACCCATTTTTGCACTTAAGGGTCTCCTTTTTGAACTTATTTGGTTCGATCTAACAAAGTAGATTTTATAGTAATATTCTCGAGCATTACCCTCTGTGGTTCAAGACGCAGATTCTAAACACTAATTTCTTCTAGCATGTGCCATTCTCTCACCATTAAACTGGCCACTTGCACTTTATAACTTAGGGCATCTACCACTATATTACCTTTTTTAGGGTGATAGTTAAACGAACAGTCATAATCCTCCAAAACTTTCATCCATCTACGTTGCCTCAAATTTAACTCTTTTTGGGAGAACAAATACTTAAGATTCTTGTGATCTGTGAAAATCTCAAAAGTCACTTCATATAAATAATGTCTCCACTTTTTCAAGACAAACACTACTGCCGCTAACTCTAGGTCATGTGTCAAATAATTTTGCTCATGAGGTTTCAACTTACGGGAGGTATATGCAATTACTTTTCCATTTTGCATCAATACACATCCTAAACTATCATTTGAAGCATCTATATAAATCACAAAACCATCTCCTCCGCTCGACAATGTTAAAACAGGTGCCTCAGTCAAACACTTTTTCAACTCTTGAAATCCTTCCTCAGATTTAGAATTTCAAATAAACTTACCATGCTTTTTAGTCAACTCAGTTAAGGATTTTGCAGTCTTAGAAAAGTTTTTGATAAACCGATGGTAATATCCGACTAACCCTAAGAAATTTTGAATTTCGGTAGGATTTTCTAGTCATTTCCACTTAGAAACAGCTTCAATCTTAGTTGAATTTATAGTAATTCCTTCCTTAGATATTATGTGACCTAAAAAGGTTATTTCTTCCAATCAAGACTCACATTTATTGAACTTAGCAAAAAGTTTGTACTTTCTCAGAGTTTGCAAAACCATTCTCAGGTGCCGTTCATGATCTTTTTGGAAATTAGACTATATTAATATGTCATCAATGAATACCACCACAAATTGATCCAAATACGGTTTAAAAATCTGATGCATCAAGTCCATAAATGCTGCTGGCGCATTAGTTAATTCAAAGGGTATCACTGCAAATTCAAAGTGCCCATATCTTAAATTGAAGGCGGTGTTAAGCACATCAATTACTAGAATTCTCAATTGGTAATAGTTTTGCCTCAAATCTAACTTGAAAAATATCACTGCCCCTTGCAACTAATCGAATAGTTCATCTATGTGAGGCAAAGGGTATTTGTTCTTAATGGTTACATTATTCAAGTCTCGATAATCTATACATAGTCTCAAACTCTCATCTTTCTTCTTAACGAAGAGTACTGGAGCTCCCCATGGCAAATTATTTTCTCTAATAAAGCCCCTTACTAACAAATCTTGTAACTGCAATTTCAATTCTTTCAATTCAATTGGATCCATCCTGTACGGTGTTTTAGAGATAGGGGCTGTCCTTGGAACCACATCAATCTTAAACACTGTTTCCCTCTCCAGAGATAACGTCTCTAGTTTCTCGAAAAAAATGTCAGAAAACTCCTTTACTACTGGCACGTTTTCCAACTTCACTTTATCCCCAAGTGTATTGATAAGAAAGGCTATATATCCTTTGGCTCCACTACTCAACAATTTTTTAACTCGAACCCTCGAAATTAAAGCAGATGATACTAGTCTATTTCTTACATCTAATTTCAAAGTTGCTTCCCTAGGAATATGCAACTCTACTAGTTTCATCTTACAATCCAATTGAGTATGGTACCGAGTTAACCAATCCATCCCAAATTAAACTCATTAAATCCGCCAACAATTTTCTCGCACTTACCCAAATTTCACAATTTCTATAAATTTTATTAACAATCAGGCATTGGTTCCCCGTACGAGTCTTAACTTTCAAATCAAAAAGTAATAAATCACACTTTACATCTATACCCTTTATAAAGTTGGGATCTACAAAAGAATGGGTTGCTCCGGAATCAATTAAAACTCTAACTAAGTGATAAAAAACAGGGATCGTACCTTTCACCACTTTAGTTGGGTTAGGGATTTGCTGATTGTGTAAGGTGTAAACCCTAACTGGCACTTTTGGTCAGTTCCCTCCAGCACTTGACTGCTTTGAAACAGACTTAGCAGGCTGTTGGGTATTTCCTCCTTCCTTAGAGGCACTAGGGAAACTCGTAATCTGGTACTCGACACTATCACAAATCAGACATTTTTCTTGCTTCCTTTAGCATTTGGCCTCAGTGTGGTTAGACTTATTACAGTATCCACAAATTACACTAGAAGTCACAGCTGAACTAGCTTGAAAATTCCCTTTTTGCTGATCTCTTCCACTTTGGTTTCCTTTTGGCGGGGTTCCCCTTGACGGAGTTTCTACTGATTTTTCAAGCATTCTCACTCCTCCAACCCCTCTTCCCATTTTAAGGGGTTGGGTGGATTTCTCAGACGATTCAGGAGTGTTACTTGGGTTACCCCTCTTTCTAGTATGAAAAGTTTTACATTGAAATTTAGCAGTCTCTACTCTCTATGCCTTTTCCAAAACATTCGTGAAAGTTGTGATTTGGGCGGCTGTTAGGGATTCTTGGATTTCTACATTTAACCCCTGAATAAACCTCCTGATCCTCTTTCGCTCCGTGACCACAAGCTCAAGGGCAAATTTGAAAAGTTTAGTGAACTGCTCCTCATATTCAGCCACACTCAGTAACCCTTGTTTCAATTTAATAAAGTCATCTTCCCTCTTTTCTTGTATCATAGGTAGAAGGAATTTGACATTGAACTCCCTCTCAAAATTTGCCCAAATCCAAGGGATTTGTTCCCTTTTCCACTTTGCCCTAACAACGTTTCACCATGAGCGGGCTGCTCCCTCAAACTGAAAAATGGTAAAATTCACATGCTTTTTCTCGGCATAGTCTAAGACAGCAAAAATCTCCACTATTCTTTCAAACTAAGTTTCCACTACATCTGAATCAGACCTTCCACGAAACCTAAGTGAAGTGAACTTCAAGAATCGCTCTAGGATTCTATCCTCACCCCTCTCTTGGTTCTTAGGTTGGTTGGCTAGTTCAGCGTCTTGGCGCTCAACTAAATGCTCAAGAGTATCGGTTATCGATCAATGGCCATAGCCATTTGGTCACCCTTTTCGTTTCTAGGATTTTGGTTTGAACCAGTCGCAGATCTCTCATCTCTCTCGAGAGTGCGGGGTTTGCCGAAACCCACACCCCCGTCCACGTCCTCGCCGATCCATTTAGTAAGATTCTAAACGCATAATAAAAGAGAAAAATATAAGTGTAGAAATTGAAAAACAAGTACAGATTGTAAGAACATTTTAAAACCAAAACATAGATATTTACATAAATTAGAAGTCATGTCACATGTTAAGAATACATACAACGAGTCACTAGTACCAAATACAGGACATAGGCGTCTAAGTACCTCAAAAATACAGGGGTACATGCACAAAATACAAAAGGTCTCACAACGAGATTCACCGCTTCTAAGTCTTGAACAAAAGTCAAAATATCAAAAGGTCTCTAATACAGGTGGATCGAGTTAGAAGATCCTACAGTTTCAGAAGGGTCCTCCTCAATCGGTTCCACCTCCACCTCCACAGCAGGTGCAGCCTCTCCAAATACATCCCCAAGTAAAGCCTCCTCTATGTGCTCAGTCAGAACCACACACTCGGCCATAAAATCGTCCACGCGGTTCCCTGCCTACTGGACAATCCGAATGAGACGTCCCTCGGCCTCCTGAAACTGTGCATGGGAGGCATTAGCTCTCTAATGCCCCTCTAGTACTCTAACCTCAAACTCCTGGATCCAAGTAACCTGAGCCTCCATAGTGGCCTCCATCTCCTCTACCTCAACTCGCGCTATCCGAAGGTCACGAGCCAAATGCCTTTGCTCCTCGACTACTCCTAACACCAAGCGGTTAAGGTAAGAGTATTTCATTCGGCATGGGCATGACCTACCCCACCTAGCAGGTGAGTATCGCAAAAGGGGGCCGCCTCCAACCATGCGATACGGGATTACGGGGTGAGATCTCTCAACACTATCGTCATCACTGCTGCTATCCATATCCTACAAATAACCCACAACCAAAGGTTAGGTCCTTATACTCACTGATACTATTTATGAATTTAATCTAAGGTCTACCACAGGTTTCTATGACCAAAAGTTCATGACTAAGAACTCCTAACCCTATTTCAGGTATTTCAAATCTAGCGCTCTGATATCAACTAAGACGCCCCCACCTCACCCTAGGGCGAACCCTAGGGTGTCAACGAAACGCCTGCTCAACTCTTGTCAGAATTCATGCACTCGTTCAAACTTAATATAGAGCCACAAAACAACTATTGATTTAAATAAAAGTATTTCGAATATACAAGTCACAACTTTCAAGGTTAACCATTATAATTACAATCCACTAACAAAGAGTAACAAAAGTTACACTTTAAATGTCACCAAATTCATGCAAAATATACTAACTTCTATCAAAACGCTAGTCTAGATCCTCCAATCCACCTCCAAAGTGTGTTAAGAAAAACAAACTTAAAGGGATAAGCGAACGTTCAGTGAGGCCAAAAAAATAAACAGGCAAGCAAGTAATACCAATAATTCAAACAACATGCTTTAAACAACTTTTAAACATGACATTTCATTTAAGTGCACAAATTCAAAGTAACACACATATAAGGATACGGGAGCTCTTAGGAGCTCTTTCCACATCTTGATCAAGTTGAGTCATTGTGGGACCATAGCACCCCACTTACTACCTCCGACCAACATAGCACCCATTCGGATCCGTAACCAAACATTCAAGTAAAGGCGATACTATTCGAGTATGTCTAGCGAGATCTCAAAAGATCAAACTATAATATTTTTCAAGATTTACCAAACCCCTCGACCAAGCCCTTGCCCACTTGAGTTACAAGGTTAGCCAATGGGTTGGAGCGTCTCCACAAGCATGATTGGTCGATGAGACAACGTTCCAATCGACTTTGATTCGATCATAGCACTGAGTCAGGATGAGCGGTATCTCCCACCCCAAATATGGCGTGATATATCTAGCCACTCAGTGCTCACGAGTTAAAACATTTCAAGTACAAGTACAAAATATATACATTCATTCAACAAATATCATTCAATCACAAAAGAGAGAGGACAAGGGCGATAAAGTACACTCTTGTCTCGACAAATTCACGTATCATATATATAGCACCTGTACACATATCATTTCAATCACATTAATATTTAACATGCACTTGATACTCACCACAAGTCAAGAGCAAACCAAGAGTGAAGCGAGAAGTCAGACGAGCTCTTTGGCGTTCTCGTGACCACCTGAGACATGTGTAATCATAATTACCAAGGTGCTCGACCAAGATTAAAAAGAAAAATATTTTCTCACTACCCACTCTTAAGGTCATAAGTTCGAGTCAAATTAAAGAAATTTTTCTAACTAAATCGTTGAAATAATTATCAAAGAAAGCACAAAAGTCATTTTTTATTCAAGTCCTGGTGAGTAAATGTCAATTCCAAAAGATAGTACCATTTTCACTTTCGACACGAAAAATCGAGAAAAAATGATAGATAGTTTTCATCTCTCGAAACTTCTAATCTCATCTTCGAATTTTAAAACATAAAGGCATTCACGTTTTCAAACTAATGGAGTCAAATCTCATCCAAAACTCCACTCACTTCATAGTAATTGTCAAGGCTAAGGTTCTCGAGATTCAAATATAAAATTAGGGAAATTCACCAAAAATTACTCTAATCAAAACGCTCCCTTTTTAGAATTCAAACTCACGAAAATCGAGACCATAAGAATAGGGGTTGAAGTCCCTAATTTAAGTATGAAGAGAGGTGCTATAAATCAAGAGAGTTATATAACCAAGAAAATGCATCAAGAGAGATTTAACTTTCGAAAATCAAGATTTGAAATAAAAGTTTAAAACTCCAAAGGAACAATGTATTCAACCACGAAATTACACCTAAAACAGTCCAACAATCACAAAGGAAGGTGAAAAGTTTTTAAAAGGAGTATTTGTTTGAAAATAGAAAATTTCCATGTTGGTGCGACACTATTTGGAAAAATTGAATCTCGAGTTCTGGAAGTCCAAAAATTGAAAACTTTATACCGTTGGAAACTAGAATCAAAGTACTAAAACTTTCTAGAAGACACTTTTCTCAGACTCTGTGACAGCCCCATCTTCCCTTAGAGCTTACCCTAAGAGTTAGTAAACTGTCTGTCCAACTCTCGCCAGAACTATTAAAATGATCACACATACAAATCAAAACGTTTCAAAATATATTACAGCGTTTAAATATAACAGCGACTACGTTTAACTAAAACGAAAAAACTAACTGAAAATGAACAGTGACTGCCACATCACAATCCGGACGGTTTCTGGCCGGATTGGAGGCAGTAGTTTTCCCAAAAATTTTTTTTCAATTTCCCCTGCAAATCCGGCCGGATACTTGGCCGGATTTTGATGAATAGTTCTCGACAAAAATTTTCTTCTTTTCTCGCTTCACTTCCGCACTTGTCGAGAACCAACCAATTACAAAGATAACCGTATCTAGCACTAGAGAATGTACATTTCAAAGAAAATATACTTCATATGCATAAGGAAACATTTATATAAACACATGTTTGTGAGTTGCAATCAAAAGGAAACATCACATGGAGGTACATTTAGGGTTTCCAACGGTCGAGGAACTATACAAAAGAACAAAAGAATGTCTAACTAACTCAACTCGCTCCTCAAAATCATGATATCCAAAAGGTGTTCCTGTAAGGAAGACAAAAATAAAAAGGGTGAGCTTTCGCCCAATGAGGTACTAGCAAGTCACATCACCAAAATTCACAAACGCAACCATACTCAGTTATACACGGCCATCAAACATAGAATAAAAGTACCACAATGAGTGCAGAAGTAAAAGAATACAGGTGGGTCTCAAGAGCCAGTTTCCCCATTGCAATTCTTGATCTCATCCCGTTGACCCTCCGTCAACGTTCGAAGAGACGAACATGACCGTAGATCGCACTTTACACCCAATACCTTCCACCATACATTCCCCTTACCGGGCCCGAACATCTCACAGTAACTAAGGGAGTAATACTCGAGTATACCACAGGGTCGAGAAGATAACACTCCACTCGACAAACAGTAACCCCATGGTTCGTTATCTAGTCAACCGGCCCTTGCCGGCTCGACTCGATTAACGACCACTGAGATTTGAACTCAAATATCACAGTAAAGTCATTGGCTCATGCCCCAAATGACAATAAACCATGCACAAGTTAAATTCACAGTTATACAGTAATCAGTTATACAGATAAGAGAACGAGAGCGATAAAGTACACTCTCGTCTCATGCACAGTGTTCACACTCATTCAATCCAAAGATTCAAAGATAAACAATTATTTAAACATTTAATCATGCAATAGTACACTCACCAATTAAAACAAGCAAGTTCACAAGTTTCGTCCGACGTATGCTTTGGATCACCGACATGACCTATAATAATCAAGAAAACACAATTGAGACTCGAACACGAGTCGAATACCTCTTAAATGAACTATTAAGGTAAAACCAAATATAGTTTGGAATGGAAAATACATAACATTTAAATCTAAAAGTACAAACAAGTCCAAAACCTTTCATTTTTACTTAACCTTAACCTAAACTCAAGGAACCCCAATATCCTCAACATTTGGACAGCATTTTTCCTAAAATTTCAGATTTTCTGTCCTACAAATAACCATCAAATTTCATCTAGAATAACCACAAGCAAACATACAAACCATAGACTATTCAATACACCTCATTAGGGTTACAACACCCTTCAACCTTAGTCAAACAAGCGCCATACAACCATCCATAGGAAAGCCCTAATTAAAGCTCTAAAACTGAAATTTTTCGCAAACAACCACAATTACCGCACAAAAGCTTCATTTTACACAATATAAAACTATCATTCCAAGGCCAACCATAACTATCATATGAAAACAGAAAAATTCCAAAAAAAATCAGGATTTGTCTAAGTCCATTTTGATCCATGAAATCATCCATAAAACAACCTATTTAGCCACCACAAGTCACTAATTTACCATTATTACAAACAAAAATGAGTTTCTAAGTAAGGTACTTCGAAACCTCAAGAAAGGTAGTAGTTTAGGGTTTTCTCTTCCAAGAACATTCCACCAAAACTTTGGAATCTCCTTAGCAACCAATTTTATGGAGTGGTTTGAAATTTGGTTGGTTAAAATTCAAAATTCAAGCACAAATTGAAGTTGAGGAGTTGAAGGTTTCTCTCTTTTCTCTCCTTATGAAGCTCGGCCAAGAGAAAGAAAAATGAAGATGGTTTTGGGTCAAAATTGCTATTTTAGTAAAGGTAAAAAAATGGTCAAATCCAATTTCGAGTAATTTCGCGACACGTGGCACCTTTTATGTTTAAACTTATTCTTTTGCTTACCAATAGTTAAATACCTAACTAATCTCTATTTATCTTCTAACACCTAGTAATTTAATCCTTTATGCAAAACTTACCCTAATTGGCCGAATTTAACTCACTTAACGCACTAGTGGGTCTCACATCCAATATACACTTCTAATATCACATGAATTAATTTATACTAGAAAAATAATTTTAAAATTATATTTTCTTATAAAAATATCTAGAAATTTGATAGAATAAAGAAAATATAGAAAACGTGTGAAAAGGAATAAAATAATGTCTAGAAATGAAGAAAATTTTCGAGTTCTCACACTCTCTCCCCCTTAAAGAATTTCATTCTCGAAATTGCTCACCTGGATTACTAAACAGTTAAGGGTATCTCTTTTGCATCTCGTCCTCCACCTCCCAAGTTGTCTCTTCTACCCCGTGGTTCCTCCATAATATCTTCACCAATGGGATTTGTTTATTTCTCAGATCCTTAACTTTGCAGTCGAGTAATTGTACAGGTCTTTCCTCATAGTAAGTGACTCATCTATTTCAATCTCCTCCGATTGTAAAATGTGCGTTGGATCGGGATAATACTTTTTGAGCATCGAAACATGGAAAAAGTCATGGATCCTGGACAAATTTGATGGTAGCTCGAGTCGATACGCTACTTTTCCAACTTTTTGGAGGACTTTGAAGGGTCCTACAAATCTAGGTTGAAGTTTTTTTCCTCTATCCGCCGTGACACTTCGTAATGGTGTAATTTAAGGAAAACATAATCTCCAATTTCGAACTCCAAGTTTTCCTTCGGTTGTCCGCGCAGCTCTTCTGTCAGCTTTGAGCTGTCTGGAGTTTTGACGTATCAACTTAACTTTTCTTGTGCATCCTCCATCCATGGAATGATTGTTGGATCTAGAACCTTCTTTTCCCCCACTTCATCCCAATAAACTGGTGAGCGACACTTTCGTCCGTAGAGGTTCATATGGTGCCATTTGAATCGACGAATGGTAACTATTATTGTAGGCAAACTCCACTAAGGTCATGTATTGGCCCCAACTACCCCCAAAATCTAGGATACAAGTTCGTAACATAGTTTCAAGGATTTGAATGGTTCGCTCGGACTGTCCATCGTCTGGGGATGATACGTGGTACTAAGATTGAGTTTGGTCCCCAAGATTTCCTGAAATTTCTGCCAAAACTAGATACAAAATGAGGATCTCTGTCCGAAATTATATCACTGGGATCCCGTGCAGTCTCACGATTTCATTCATATACAGCTGACCAACTTCTCCAGGGAATACTTCATGTTTACAGGTAAGAAATGAGATGATTTGGTTAATTGATCGACAATCACCCAAACGGCATCATGTCCCTTTTGTGTTCTCGGCAATCCAGAAACAAAGTCATCGTGATGTTTTCCCACTTCCATTCAGGTATCTCCAGAGGTTGCAACAAACCAGACGGTTTTTATGTTCAGCCTTAACTTACTGGCAGACGAGGCAGGATTGTACATAATGGGCAATTTCTCTTCATGTATTCCCAATACAATTTCCGTAGATCTTGATACATCTTATTACTATCCGAATGGATCGTATATTTCGATCGATGGATTTCCTCCAAAATCTCCCTTTTTAAAGTTTCATCCTTAGGTACCACAATTCGGTTCCGATACTTCAAAATCCCTTCAGAACTCAATTTGAAATCAGGCAATTCCCCCTTTTCCACCTTTTCCCTCCATTTTTGGACCGTCGAATCCTACTTCTGGGTCTCGTTGACTCGACCTAATATAGCAGAGGTTACCCGAATATTGCCAAAGATTATCTTTTGACGTTTCGGACTAGGGTTCCACTCACTAACTGTTCCTAACATCTCCCAATCCTTGACCATTAACCCAACTATTTGAGCCTTTCGATTTAAGACATCAGCTACTACATTCGCTTTTTCCAGATGGTAGTTAATCGAGCAATCGTAATCCTCTAAGAATTCCATCCACCGTCGCTACCTCATGTTTAGTTCTTTTTGGAAAAAGAGATACTTAAAACCCTTATGATCAGAATAAATCTCAAAAGTTATCCTGTACAGGTAGTGTCTTCACTTTTTTAGGGCAAAAATAACTGCAGCTAATTCCAAGTCGTGGGTTGGATAGTTTTGCTCATGAGGTTTCAATTTCCTAGAGGCAAAGAAAATCACATTCTTATTCTGCATCAACACGCACCCTAATCCTTCCCTTGAAGCATCCGTATAAACGGACAAACTATCCTTTCTATTACGCAGGGCTAGTATAGAGATCATGGTTAACTTTCATTTCAATTCTTGAAAACTATCTTCACACCTAGTATCCCACAGAAAACGACCATTCTTTTTCGTCAGATTGGTTAGAGGACTAGCAAGTTTTGAAAAATTCTTAATAAATCGTCGATAATATCCAAACAATCTTAAAAAATTACGAATTTCAGTGGGTGTTTTTGGTCTTGTCCACTCAGTCACCGCCTCTATCTTCATCGAGTCTATAGTAATACCCTCTTTCAAAATCACATGCCCTAAGAACGAGATTTTTTTCAATCAAAATTCACACTTACTAAATTTGGCATATAACTGATGGTCTCTTAAGATTTGTAGGACTAACTTCAAATGCTGCTCATACTCTTCTCGGGTTTTAGAATAGACTAAAATGTCATCGATAAACACAACGACGAATCGGTCCAGGTATGGTTTGAAAACTCGGTGCATCAAATCCATAAAAGCGGCAGGGGCATTGGTTAAATCAAAGGGTATAACGGCAAATTCGAAATGCCAATATCTAGAATTAAAAGCAATTTTTGATACATCCTCCTTCTGAATCAACAACTGATAGTATCCCTGCCAGAGGTCTAATTTCGAAAATACCACCACTCCTTGTAGTTGGTCAAACAATTCATCGATATGGGGCAGTGGGTATTTATTCTTAATAGTCACATTGTTCAACCCCCAATAATCTATACACAACATCAAGGTCCCATCTTTTTTCTTAACAAATAGTACAGAGGATCCCCATGGAAATCCACTCTCTCGGATAAACTCTCGTTCCAACAAATCTTACAACTATAATTTTAACTCTTTAATTTCAGCATGTGCCATCCGATAGGGGGTCTTAGAGATAGGTAACATCCCCGGTAGCAAATCAATTTTGAAGTCTATCTCTCTCTCCGGAGGTAAGGTTACTAATTCATCAGGAAACACATCCGGATATTCACTCACTACCGATACATTTTCAACCCTCAACTTATCAGTGGGAGTGTTTATAAGAAAAGTTAGGAACCATTACGCCCCTCTACTCAGCAGTTTCCTAACTCGAATACCTGAAATCAATGTAGATAAGGTTAGGCTACCCCTTACATCTAACCTTAAGATCACCTCCCCAGGTATACGAAATTCTAGCACTTTTCTCTTACAGTCAAGTTAGGTATCGTACTTAGTTAATCAGTCCATACCTAATATAACGTCGTACCCCTTAATAACTAAGTTTACAAGATTTCCCAATAATTTTCTCTCTCCTACTCAAATTTCACAATTCGCATACATCATGCTAATGATCAAACGTTGGTTCCCCGTAAGAGTACTAACTTCCAAGTCATAAGGCAAGCTAACAGATTTTATATCAATTCCACACATAAATTTGGGGTTAACAAAGGAATGGGTAGCACCGAAATCTATCAAAATTCTAGTTAGACGGTGGAAGACAGGGATTGTACCTTCTACGATCCCAAATGAGTCAGGGACTTGATGTTGCTCAAGGGAGTACACCCGAGTTGGCACTTTAGGTTTCTTTCCGTCCACTTTAGATTGCCCTAAGCTGGCCCTTGAAGATTGCGGGATGACTCTCGCTTCTCTAGGTAACACCGGACAGTTAGCAATTTGATACTCCGCACTCTCACAGCGTAAGCATTTCCTCTCCTTCCTCCAGCAATTGTCCTCCGAGTGGTTTGATTTTCCACAATATCCACAAGGACCCCGAGAAACAGAGGCTGAGCTTCCCTATGAGGCACATCTCTACTGGTTTCGTTCAACCGAACCACCCCTTGACGAGGCCCCTCTCGACATTCCTGACAATCTCCCTCCTCCGGTCGCTCTTCCAGATTTGGGAGGATACCCTTCTCATCTTACCCTGAACTACTCCCAGGAAATCCCCGTTTTCTCACTTGGAAGTTTCTAACTTGAAATCTAGCGTTTTCCACTCGCAGTGCTTTCTCCACTACTTCACTAAAAGTATTGATCTGAGCTACCGCCAGATCCTTCTGAATTTTCACATTCAACCCCTGAATAAATCGCCGTATCCTTCTTTGTTCCGTTATAATAAGTTCAGAAGCGAATTTAGACAGTCGAGTAAATTGGCTTTCATACTCGGCGACCGTTTGAGTTCCTTGGTGCAGCTTAATGAAATCATCCTCTTTCTTTTCTTGGACCAAGAGCGAAAAATATTTTGCGTTGAACTCCCTCAAGAAATTTACCCACGTCCTTGGTATTTACTCTCTTTCTCACTTTGAATAACGTTCCACCAAGAACGAGCGACCCCCTCCAACTGAAAGACAACAAAAGTGACCTGTCTCTCTTTCGAATAGCGTAAGACTGCAAAGATGTCTATCATTTTCTCCAGTCACCTTTCGGCCACATCTGGGTCTGGTCCCCAAGAAATTTTGGAGGAGAGAACTTTTGGAATCTTTCGAGGATTCGGTCCTCACTTTCTACATGATCGTCAGAGTTCCCAAATTGGTGAACAGGGTGTTGCCCTGCTGTTCCATTACGTGGGCTAACAAATCAGTTCATTCGCTGAATAGCAGCGCTACCGGAGCATTTGGGTCAACTCTATGTTAAGGATTAGGTTCAGGCATGGGTTCCCGATTACCGCTGTCAGTCGAAGGTTGCCTAATTTTGCGTCCACGATTTATACCACTACGAGTACCTCCATGATTTAACCCCAAATTAGAGTCGAAACACAATACGATATTAAAGCAAGAGATAAACATGAACAAAGAACAAGAATTAAACACTAGACAAAAGCATCTATGCACATAACACACAGATATATTAAACAAGTCATATATTAGCAGTCAGTCAAATATATACAAAAGCAATCCCATGAAAGTAGCGGGGTCATCCAAAATACAATATACAAAGTTAGGTCAAATCACAAAAGTAACTAACTAATAGTTTTCCCCTAACTAGTTCCCACATGAGATCAAAACACGGGTCAAAGGAGCCTTAACCTAGTTCCTAACGAAACACACGGACTCTTTCCCTTGACTAGAGTAGGCGTGCTCGTCTTATCAGATGTTCCATCGTCGGAAGCCTCCCTTTGCACATTGGCGCTAATCACTCCTTGGTTTAGCGCATCACACTTGTTAATAATGCCTCCCAACCAGTCTGTAACTACCCTAACCGCCCTCATGAGACGATCAATAGCCACACGTGCAACTGCTCTCTAAGAGTGTTGGTTCTCTCTTACTCCATAGTGACATCCCCTTAGAGCTCACGGATCCGATCAGGTTGCATTCGCATAACACCCCTCAACCTCACCATTTCGGTTTAGTCCTTAACAGTGGCTCGCCCAAACCTCCTCCGCTCATCAAGGACGGCCACGACTACCCGATCTATGTAAGAATAGTTCTGGCAATGACTACAGTGGCGAGTCCGACTAGCGGCACTCCATCGGCGAATTGGTCCTCCAGGCCTCTTCTGATAGTCAATGACAAGAAAGCGCCTCCAAGGTGGCTCACCTCTGCCCTCTGCACTTGTTCCAGCCATAACCTACAACGATAACGGAAATTCACATCTTAGACGAGGGAATCACATTTAACGGCACCTTAACACAATCCCCAAAGGTACTACTAGAAAATTTCTAACTTGTCCAAGTTGTTTCTAGCCTAAACTTTGATATCAACTGTGACAGCCCCACCTTTCCCTAGGGCTTACCCTAAGGGTTAGCGAACTGCTGCCCAACTTTCGCCAGAACTATTAAAATGATCACACACACAAACCAAAATATTTTGGAATATATTACAGCGTTTAAATGTAACAACAACCACGTATAACGAAAACGAAAAAACTAACTGAAAATGAACAGTGACTGCACATCACAATTCGGGCGGTTTCTGGCCGGATACCCGACCGGATTGGAGGCAGTAGCTTCCCCAAAATTTTCTTTTCAATTTCCCCTGCAAATCCAGCCGGATATCCGGCCAAGAACTGGCCGGATACTTGGCCGAATTTCGATGAATAGTTCTCGACAGAAATTTTCTTCTTTTCTCGCTTCACTTCTGCACTTGTCCGAAAACCAACCAATTACAAAGATAACCGTATCTAGCACTAGAGAATGTACATTTTCAAGAAAATATACTTCATATGCATAAGGAAATATTTATATATACACATGTTTGTGAGTTGCAATCAAAAGAAAACATCACATGGAGATACATTTAACGGTCGAGAAGCAATACAAAAGAACAAAAGAATATCTAACAAGCTCAACTTGCTCCTCAAAATCATGATATCCAAAAGGTGTTCCTATAAGGAAGACAAAAATAACAAGGGTGAGCTTTCGTCCAATGAGACACTAGCAAGTCATACCACCAAAATTCACAAACGCAACCATGCTCAGTTATACATGGCCATCAAACATAGAATAAAAGCACCACAATGAGTCTAGAAGTAAAAGAATACAGGTGGCTCTCAAGAGCCAGTTTCCCCATTGCAATTCTTGATCTCATCCCGTTGAACCTCCGTCAACGTTCGAAGAGACGAACATGACCATAGATCCCACTTTACATCCAATACCTTCCACCATACAATCCCCTTATCGGGCCTGAACACCTCACAGTAACTAAGACGGTAATACTCGAGTATACCATAGGGTCGAGAAAATAACACTCCACTCGACAAACCGTAGCCGCATGGTTCGTTACCTAATCGACCGGCCATTGCCGGCTCGACTTGATTAACGACCATTGAGATTTGAACTCAAATATCACAGTAAAGTCGTTGGGCTCATGCCCCAAACGACAATAAACCATGCACAAGTCAAATTCACAGTTATACAGTAATCAGTTATACAGATAAGAGAACGAGAGCGATAAAATACACTCTCGTCTCATGCACAGTGTTCACACTCATTCAATCCAAAGATACAAAGATAAACAATCATTTAAGCATTTTAATCATGCAATAGTACACTCACCAATTCAAACAAGTAAGTTCAACGAAGTTTCCATCCGACGTAATGCTTGGATCAACCGACACGGCTTATAATAATCAAGAAACACAATTGAAACTTGAACGCGAGTCGAATACCTCTTAAATGAACTACTAAGGTAAAACCAAATATAGTTTGGAATGGAAAATACATAACATTTAAAGCTAAAAGTACAAACAAGTCCAAAACCTTTCATTTCTACTTAAGCTTAACCTAAACTCAAGGAACCCCAATATCCTCAACATTTGGACAGCATTTCCCTTAAAATTCAGATTTTCTATCCTACAAACAACTATCAAAACTTTATCTAGAATAACCATAAGCACACACACCCAAATCATAGGCTATTCAACACATCTCATTAGGGTTACAACACCCTTCAACCTTAGTCAAACAAGAGCCATACAACCATCCATAGGAAAACCCTAATTAGAAGCCCTAAAATTGAAATTTTTCGCAAACAACACAATTACCGCACAAAGCTTTATTTTACACAATATAAAACTATCATTCCAAGGCCAACCATAACTATCATATGAAACAGAAAAATCCCAAAAAAAATCAGGAATTTATCTAACTCCACTTTAATCCATGAAATCATCATAAAACAACCTATTTAACCACCACAAGTCACTAATTTACCATTATTGCAAAACAAAAATGAGTTTCTAAACAAGGTACTTTGAAACCTCAAGAAAGGTAGTAGTTTAGGGTTTTCCTCTTCCAAGAACACTCCACCAAAACCTTGGAATCTCCTTAGCAACCAATTTTATGGAGTGGTTTGAAATTTGGTTAGTTAAAATTCAAGATTCAAGCACAAATTGAAGTTGAGGAGTTAAAGGTTTCTCTCTTTTCTCTCCTTATGAAGCTCGGCCAAGAGGAAGAAAAATGAAGATGGTTTTGGGTCAAAAATTGCTATTTTAGTAAAAGTAAGAAAGTGGTCAAAGTCCAACTTCGAGTAATTTCGCGACACGTGGTACCTTTTATGTTTAAACTTATCCTCTTACTTACCAATGGTTAAATACCTAACTACCTCTATTTATCTCCTAAAACCTAGTAATTTAATCCCTTTATGCAAAACTTACCCTAATTGGCCGAATTTAACTCACTTAACGACTAGCGGGTCCCACGTCTAATATACACTCCTAATATCATATGAACTAACTTATACTAAAAAAATGATTTTAAAATTATATTTTCTTATAAAATATCTAGAAATTTGATAGAATAAAAAAATATAGAAAACGTGTGCAAATGAATAAAATTATGCCTAGAAATAAAGAAAATGTTCGAGTTCTCACAAACTCTAGTTCAAAGTCATTCAAATTTTAGCTCAAAGTCACTGTTCTAGACAGGACAGAGCAAAACAAGCTTGCAAATTCAATGAAGTTTGGAAATTTAGAAAAATTCATAGAAATGGAATCAGCCCTTGAAATTTATACCACAATAAAAATTTCAAACCTAGTTTCAAATGCAACAAACAGAATTCAATTCGGACCTTTCTACACCAAGATAGAATAGTTCTAAGAAAACTGATTTTTAGGACCTGTTTTACGAAATTCCAGTTCTGACATACTTGACAGAGTTTAAGAATCTGATCATAACTAGAGTTACATAACTCAAAATTTAGTGTGGTTTATGGCATTGAAAATTAGATTCAAAATGCTAAAAATCACTAGAAGGAACTGTCTTAAAATTCATTTTGTAAGATAGGCAAAATTGAGCTACAAACTGCAGCTAAGACTGTTTCTCGGATGAATGCGGTGAAGAATTTCAGTCATCTTTGCCGGTTCACTACGGCTCCTAGGAAATGAGTTAGGAGGTGTATTTTATACCAAAGGAAAGCTCTCGGAGTCTAGTTTCGAATGCCATAAATAGTATTTGATTCAAACTCTCAGACAAAAGTTATGACCAAAAACATGAACATTAGTTGGGGTCTCCTAATCCGAAAATTTCCAGAATTCATCCTCACTTTAACACAACCAATTGAAAAGCTTTTTGGAAGATATTTCATACACATAATCACCAACATATATGAAGCATTATTGCATCAAAATAACATCAAAATTTTGAAATTAACATGAAGGTTTCAACAGGACAAAATTCAGACAACATGCACTTTCATTCCTCTAGCTTTCTTTCCAACTTTCCAACTCAAACTACACCATATCTCATCAAAGCAGGTAACAAATACGCAAATAGACACATAAAATCCTTAAGGCCTCTATCTATCAAGCCACCTCAAGTCCAATACTAATGTCAAGGTTCTTGTGAACCCATCAACAACCCAACAACTAAACTAACGAACTAACTTACTACTAAGATTTCAGGGGAAACGTTGAGGGTTTCTTGAATGATTACCTTGCTACCAAAATGAAGACTATACACTAGGATTTGAGCTCTTAAATCACCAAGTTTCTTCCTTGATCAAGTCACCTTCCAAACTTGTATGAAAGACCTAAGACAAGAAGCAAATTTGGAGAGCTTTTGTGGATCAAGAATGAAAGACAAGAGCTGAAATTTTTGAGGGGAAATGAGGGACGGGAATCGGCCAAGAGGAAGGAGAGGAAGAAAGGTTTTGGTTGATAGGTGAGTGATGTGATAGTGTGAGAACCCGAAAATTTTCTTTATTTCTAGACATTATTTTATTCCTTTGCACCATTTTCTATATTTTCTTTATTCTATAAATTTTCTATACATTTTATGAGTAAATAGGGTTTTAAAAATGTTTTTCTAGTATAAGTCAGTTATGAGATTTTCGGAGTGAATGGTGGACGTAGGACCCGCTAGTGCGTTAAGTGAGAGAAATTCGGCCAATTAGGTTAAGTTGTGCAGTAAGGCATTAAATTACTAGATGTTAAGAGACAATTAGAGGTTGGTTAGATATTTGATCATTGGAAAGCAAAAGGATAAGAAAGAAATCCAAAAAGGGACACGTGTCGCGTCGCGGTTGGACCAAACTTGCCTAACTTTCTTTCAACTTTTACCAAAAGCTAAATTTTGACCAAACTTCCATCCATTTCTTAGCTCTCTTGGCCAAAATTTGAGGAAGAAAAGAGAGAGAAAGTTCATCTTGCACTTCAATTTCCAAGCTCAATCTTGAGTTCCAACCATAGCTTTTGCAAATCACTCCATAAAAGTGCTAGTCAAAGTAGTTTCTAAGGTGGTTGTGGAGTAATTTTGGGAGGAAGAAACCTAAGTCATCATTTTTCTTTGAGGTTCCAAGGTAACTTGCTAAGGAAATCCCTCTTTGTTCTTAATAATTCCAAATTTGTGGCTTAAAGTTGTAGTTGTGGTAGTTTTATGAGAATATTTCATGGTTTGAAAGTAGTTTAGTGGTAATTTTCAGTTTTATGGTGAAAATTCTGATCTCATATGATACTTGAGGGTTTTTATTGTTTTGATATGAATTATTGAGGTTTTGTGATAGAATACTCTGCCTAAAGAAATTTTCTAGATTACATGCACAAATTCCAGCTTAGGGTTTCTATATGGTAGTAATCTGCCCTGTTTTAGCACTGTATGTTCGTCCTTGAGAAAGACTGAATCAGCCCTTGCTCAAAACATAAAAGTTGTAGGTATTTGAGTTAGCTAGCTACTGGTAAAATTTCAGCTCAATCGGAGCATGGTAGGATGTGAAATGACTGAATACCCTGACTGCCACAAGCTGCAATTCGTAAACAGTTTTGTGAATTCACCAGTTTGGGCTGCATTTTTCACCCTGATTCGTATCCATTAGCTTTTGACCAAAACAAAAAAATTGTAGCCCTATATTTTAGCTTTCCAAAGCCTCTGAAAACACTCCAAACGGAGTTGTGTAGCCTGAGTTATTACCAGTTAAATTCAGTGCTGACAACCAGACTGATCATAAACTTTTGGATCTGTGATTGGCAAATTCGACTTAGATAAAACTATAAATTAGGTTAGGTGGCCTTCATGAAAGTTGTTCCCCCTATCTTAGTTTCGAAATGGTATAAGGTCGATAACCATAGCTCAGGTTATGACTAAAATACTACGAGATGCCAAATCTGCCATTTAGTTTTTGTCTTCAAAATTGATATTTGCTTGTACTATTCAACTTGTGTTGTACTTGGATGATTTTGGAGCCTAATGGAAGGGCTATTGTGGGTAACCTTACTTGTGTGTATTGTGGGGCTGATTAAGAAAGCAATAAAGCCCATAAATGGCTGGAATTTGGTAAACCACAAAGGGCGTGCTGTCCAAATTTAACGCGAGATTTAAGTAGAGTTACACTTATCTTGAGTAAAACTTTGAGGACGAATCTAACTCGATTTGTCTAGGTTATTCGAGTTTCCTTTTGTGGAGATATATAAGTTAAATTTCGGCCGAAACTTGTACCCTTGAAATTTACAACTGATAGAAATACGTTTCTTTCATTTCTTCGACCCAAACTGGCATTTTTCACACATAATGGCTTCAAAATTTCACCGTTTGAAAAGTGATCAAGGGTTTTACGAATAGTCTCTAAATAAGTCTCAACTACTTGATTCTCGTTAAACGAAATGTGTAAGTTTCGAGCCTTAGTTACTTTTCAATGCTCTTCAACAATATTTCCTCGCAGATTTGAAACTCCAAGACGGAGTAATACCCAAAACCAACGTGTAAAGGCACTGCATCTGTTTGTGAGTGTACCATCCCCCTTAAATTGGTGCTTATCTGATTCATCTGTACTTGCAACTTGCAACTTGATTATCTGTGACTTTTGTATGCTTCGTATGAAACGAGGGTGTACTTATCACACTCGTTTCTCTTCATCTGGTTATTCTGGTTCCTGTATACTGTATAAATCTGTATTTGTTCTCTGTATCTGTTATTTGTACCCTGTTTTCTGTATTTGTTGATGTCGTTTGGAGAATTAAATCCACGATCCATTCTATGACCTTTGAGCTCAAAACGGGGGCTGGTTACTCGAGTCGAGCGGCAATGGCCGATCGATTAGATAACGACCCACGGTAGTCCACTCTAGGGAATTTGGGTATTGGAGACTCTGGATTTCCGGTATACTCGAGTATTACAACCACTGTTACTGCTGAGGTGTTCGGGCCCGGTGAGGGGTATGTTTGGTGGACCGAATCGGTGTTAAAGTGGTGCTCTACTGGACGGGTTTACTTTATTTGAAAGTTGACGGAGTTGTCAACTACTATTTGATCAAGCTCCGATGAAGCAATGAGAACTTTGGCTCCTGAGAGCCACCTTGTATCCTTTCCATTTGAAGTATTTATTCATTTTCCCTATCTGGTGTGTACAACTGGCATGATTGATATGTGAAATGCCATGATTCGTGACTACTTGTACTTTGGGTACCTCATTGAGCGTAAGCTCACCCCCTTCCCGTATCTTTGTTTTCCTTACAGGGAACGACACTTTTGAACCGTGATTTTTGAAGAAAAGGTCGAGGCTAGTATAAATGTTCTTTTGTTACGCTCTTTTGTAATCAAAACCCTAATTTTACTTCGAACAAGTATTTCCCTTGACTTATAAAGTTCCAACGTATGTATATAAGTAATTATTCATGTTTCTCCGTATATATTGTTGATGAATGTATGCCTTTTGTGTTCTTGATTTGGTAAGCTCCGATTGTTGGGTTTCTTTGGGTTCGATCGCGCGTAAGTTAGGGTTTGTGTGATTCGACTTTGTCAGTCCTGGCGAGAGCTGGGCAGGCGGTCCGCCCAACCCTTTGGTTTCGTCTTAGGGGAAGGTGGGGCTGTCAAGGTGGTATCAGAGCCACGTCGCGTGATCTCTGCGCGGAGTGATCTTGGGTCAAGTGGTGTTATGGTCCTGATTGTGTGAATAAGTGTAAAGGACTAGGTGCCCTTCCTTGGGCGTAAGTTATGAATTGTGCCCGTTATAACTGTAAATCCTTTTCCTAGTACTGTGGGGGCAATAGTTAGGTATGTCAGGTAGGAATCTCTAATATGGAAGATTTACTCTTGGGACCGGCCGGCTCGAGTTGTGAGTTACCTTATTGTGGATTCTTGTACTTGAGTACTCGATAGTGAGGACGCTAGAATAAAGGCCTGTAGTTTACTTGAGATGAGTTTGGCTGCAAGAGTCAAAGTGCCAGAAAATTCAATATTTGACCTAGTAATTGGACTGATCGAGGGGATTGGATCTAAGAGTGTTATCATGGACGAACCTAGTAATGGTCTGAACTAGGGTTTCTATAGAGGGTGACCAGATTGTAGTATACGTCGAGGAATTTGCACCGAAGACCAATTTCTTTTCTAATGAACAATGAGGACTAGGTAAGTGTTTTATTGATTTGAGATGATCTGACTTGCAATGATATAGATATCTTTACCTCGTTTTGAATATCTGATACCGCTAGCTTGGTTCTCGACGAACGACCCTTGTTTATGCTTCCTTTGATACCTATTCCCTAATATCAAACGTATGAAACTGGTTTGATTACTATTTGTACCGAGAGTGGAAGTTTGGAAGTTGGTAGGGAGATGTTTTGTTTAAAACACAAATGTGGCATAAGGTTTTGAAACTTTTGATGTGTGAGGTTACTTTAAGGTTTTGTTATGTACATGAGTGATACGTGGCATAGTATGCCTTAACCATGTTTTATTTTCTCGCCTATTTATTAGGAAATATCTCCGTTTGATCTTCCGTGGTTGGATTGGAAGTGAAGGACTTAACAGTTATATGATTTGAGTGCCACTTGAACTTAGATCCACTTGCGCTTAGTTATTATTATGATCCATTGATTTACCTGGCAGGCTATCACTCAAAATTCCAGAGAATCCGTGAGATGGCACATTGGGTTGATATGTATAAGGAAATTGAGACTCTTCGAAATGCAATAGAGGTCCAAACGAAATTAGCCGAGTACTGGGAAGGGCGATGGAAACACGAGTAATTCGGAGAAATTGAGCTCTTGCACAAGAACATAGAGCTGAAAAGAAAATACGAAGGAATTTCCGAAGAGACTTTAGTAATGGCACAAGTTAATACTTTTACGGAGGTTCCGAAGAAAGTCCAAATGGCAGAAATTGCAAGGGCACAGGTGAAAACCTTCCATGCAAAGAAAAGAGGTGCATCTAGTAACATACTTGAGAAACCTAGAGAAGAGATAACACCCCCAAGGTGCAAAAAGTGAACCATTTCTCTCAATCCACCCTGGACATTTGGAGCCCTATTTGGAGGAGGACAACTAAGAGGCACTCACAAGGAGATCCAACCTCAACCCCTCCCCTATCTTGTGGCTATTGTTGGAAAAATCAACCATACTGAGGAGAGTTGTTGGAAGAAAAGGAGAGAATGCCTGCGGATGTGGGAACGCCGAGCATCGAATCGCTAATTGGTCCGGTTCTATTACGAAAAGGGAAAAGATCCAGCAATTGGACCAAGACCAACCCTGGACCTTCGAAAAGGGAAGAGACTGGATTGAAGGTGTCAGCTAGGGTGTATGCCCCTAGAACAACGTCAGGTCCTGACTCGTCTGAGGGCGTAGAAGGTACGATGCCCGTGTCCCACCGTTTAAACTAAGATTTTGATAGAATCCTAACGGAGAGAAATTTCGTGGACGAAATTCTTTAAAGGGGGAGGAGTGTGAGAACCCGAAAATTTTCTTTATTTCTAGACATTATTTTATTCCTTTGCACCATTTTCTATATTTTCTTTATCTCATATAAATTTTCTAGACCATTTTATGAGTAAATAGGGTTTTAAAAATGTTTTTCTAGTATACAGTCAGTTTATGAGATTTTCGGAAGTGAATGGTGGACGTGGGACCCGCTAGTGCGTTAAGTGAGAGAAATTCGGCCAATTAGGTTAAGTTGTGCAGTAAGGCATTAAATTACTAGATGTTAAGAGACAATTAGAGGTTGGTTAGATATTTGATCATTGGAAAGCAAAAGGATAAGAAAGAAATCCAAAAAGGGACACGTGTCGCGTCCGCGGTTGGACCAAGCTTGCCTAACTTTCTTTCAACTTTACCAAAAGCTAATTTTGACCAAAATTCCATCCATTTCTTAGCTCTCTTGGCCGAAATTTTGAGGAAGAAAAAAGAGAGAGAAAGTTCATCTTGCACTTCAATTTCCAAGCTCAATCTTGAGTTCCAACCATAGCTTTTGCAAATCACTTCATAAAAGTGCTAGTCAAAAGTAGTTTCTAAGGTGGTTGTGGAGTAATTTTGGGAGGAAGAAACCTAAGTCATCATTTTTCTTGAGGTTCCAGGTAACTTGCTAAGGAAATCCTCCTTTGTTCTTAATAATTCCAAATTTGTGGCTTAAAGTTGTAGTTGTGGTAGTTTTATGAGAATATTTCATGGTTTGAAGTAGTTTAGTGGTAATTTTCAGTTTTATGGTGAAAATTCTGATCTCATATGATACTTGAGGGTTTTTAATTGTTTTGATATGAATTATTGAGATTTTGTGGGATAGAATACTCTACCTAAAGAAATTTTCTAGATTACATGCACAAATTCCAGCTTAGGGTTTCTATATGGTAGTAATCTGCCCTGTTTTTAGCACTGTATGTTCGTCCTTGAGAAGACCGAATAGCCCTTGCTCAAAACATGAAAGTTGTAGGTATTTGAGTTAGCTAGCTACTGGTAAAATTTCAACTCAATCGGAGTATGGTAACGATGTGAAATGAACCGAAATACCCTGACTGCCACAAGCTGCAATTCGTAAACAGTTTTTGGTGAATTCACCAGTTTTGGGCTGCATTTTTCACCCTGATTCGTATCCAATTAGCTTTTGTCCAAAACACAAAACTTGTAGCCCTATATTTTAGCTTTCCAAAACCTCTAAAACACCCCAAACGGAGTTTGTGTAGCCTGAGTTATTACCGGTTAAAGTCCGTGCTGACAACCAGACTGATCATAAACTTTTGGATCTGTGATTGGCAAATTCGACTTAGATAAAACTATAAATTAGGTTAGGTGGCCTTCAATGAAAGTTTGTTCCCCCCCTATCTTAGCTTCAAAATGGTAATAAAGGTCGATAACCATAGCTTCCGGTTATGACTAAAATACTACGAGATGCCAAATCTGCCATTTAGTTTTTGTCTTCAAAATTGATATTTGCTTGTACTATTGCACTTGTGTTGTACTTGGATGATTTTGGAGCCTAATGGAAGGGCTATTGTGGTAACCTTACTTGTGTATTGTGGGGCTGAATTAAGGAAAGAATGAAGCCATAAATGGCTGGAAATTTGGTAAACACAAAGGGCGTGCTGCCCAAATTTATACGCGAGATTTAAGTAGAGTTACACTTATCTTGAGTAAAACTTTGAGGACGAATCTAACTCGATTTGTCTAGGTTATTCGAGTTTCCTTTTGTGGAGATATATAAGTTGAATTTCGGCCGAAACTTGTACCCTTGGAATTTACAACTGATAGAAATACGTTCCATTTCTTTCGACCCAAACGGCATTTTTCACATAATGGCTTCAAAATTTCACCGTTTGAAAAGTGATCAAGGGTTTTACGAATAGTCTCTAAATAAGTTCAATTACTTGATTCTCGTTAAACGAAATGTTAAGTTTCGAGCCTTAGTTACTTTTCAATGCTCTTAAACAATATTTCCTCGCAGATTTGAACTCCAAGAGCGGAGTAATACCCAAAACCAACGTGTAAACACTGCATCTGTTGTGAGTGTACCATCCCCTTAAATTGGTGCTTATCTGATTCATCTGTACTTGCAACTTGCAACTTGATTATCTGTGACTTTTGTATGCTTCGTATGAAACGAGGGTGTACTTTATCACACTCGTTTCTCTCATCTGGTTATTCTGGTTCCTGTATACTGTATAAATCTGTATTTGTTCTCTGTATCTGTTATCTGTACCTGTTTTCTGTATTTGTTGATGTCGTTTGGAGAATTAAATCCAACGACCATTCTATGACCTTTGAGCTCAAAACCGGGGGCTAGTTACTCGAGTCGAGCCGGCAAGGGCCGGTCGATTAGATAACGAACCACGGTAGTCCACTCTAGGGAATCTTTGGGTATTGGAGACTCTGGATTTCCGGTATACTCGAGTATTACCAACCACTGTTACTGCTGAGGTGTTCGGGCCCGGTGAGGGGTATGTTTGGTGGACGGAATCGGTGTTAAAGTGGTGCTCTACTGGACGGGTTACTTTATTTGAAAGTTGACGGAGTGTCAACTACTATTTGATCAAGCTCCGATGAAGCAATGAGAACTTTGGCTCCTGAGAGCCACCTGTATCCTTTCCATTTGAAGTATTTATTCATTTTCCCTATCTGGTGTGTACAACTGCATGATTGATATGTGAAATGCCATGATTCGTGACTACTTGTACTTTTGGTACCTCATTGAGCGTAAGCTCACCCCCTTCCCGTTATCTTTGTTTTCCTTACAGGGAACGACACTTTTGAACCGTGATTTTGAAGAAAAGGTCGAGCTAGTATAAATGTTCTTTTGTTACGCTCTTTTGTAATCAAAACCCTAATTTTACTTCGAACAAGTATTTCCCTTGACTTGTAAAGTTCCAACGTATGTATATAAGTAATTATTCATGTTTTCTCCGTATATTTGTTGATGAATGTATGCCTTTGTGTTCTTGATTTGGTAAGCTCCGATTGTTGGGTTTTCTTTGGGTTCGATCGCGCGTAAGTTAGGGTTTGTGTGATTCGACTTCGTAGTCCTGGCGAGAGCTGGGCAGGCGGTCCGCCAAACCCTTTGGTTCGCCTTAGGGAAGGTGGGGCTGTCACAGATAGTGTGTAAGAAGGATGGACATAAAGGTGGTTTTAGTGCTCAAAAGTCAACAACCGATTAGTGTACAGTTAGTGCTCCTAATTGAGATTAACTTAACCCACTCACATCTAATCTCTCAATTAACTTTTCTTAGTCTACTAGTTATCATCCTTAATTCTCCAAGATTAATGTACTCTCGGATCGAATTTGCCTCGAAAAATGTGCATTTACTATTTCTCACTAAACGAACCGTAGAAAAATTAAATTCGCTAACGAAACGTTTTAAAAATATAAATGAGACATTGTTCCATGTAAATGGATTTAAAATGGATGAAACAAATTATTCGGAGTAAATGGGTGAATAAATAATTAAATAAATCAGTAAAATGAAATAAAAGTAAGAAAATAATAATAATAATAATAAAAAATTCGGGTCCTCACAATTAAGGTAATTATTAAGCTAAGAGTTATCAAGAAGATTTGAAAGCCTCATTCTCAAGGAAACCACCTATAGGAATTGGATTAACTTTGTGCTTACAAAGTTGATAAGATTGAAATTTGAAATCTAAATCAATTAAATTACTAAACTGTTACGTGGTAAATCTAATATGACTTATTGTCTGAATCTAAACACTGAATATGTTATGTTTGTTTGATAATTATAGACAACTGAATACTAAATATTCATGTTGATTTATTTAGTAGTAATGTTATGATATTGATATATTTTACCAGTTATACATATGATTTAATTTTATTTAAAATAAGGATTATTTATTAAAAAAGAATCAACCAAAAAGTTAAAAATAAAATTAGGGTAAAATACAAGGAGCTTCCTTGTGATATCGCTGAAAGACACAAAAGCTCCCATATTCTTTTAAAAATTCCTACATAACCACTTTATAGTTTAAAGTGGAAAGTTTACTTCTAACTTGCTAAATCACCGATAGTGGGTCATATCCTTCTTTATTAGCAAATTTATAATTTATTTTAGAATTAATCTTTTTAACATTGACAGTGTATATACTGTCAGTTTTGGATGAATGATAACTATGTAAAATTTGAATTTAAAATCCAACTTTTGCACATGTGTCATGAATTCAACGGTGATAGTATATATAATATTTATGTATATAAGATTTACTCTTTATTTTATTCCTTATATTTTCTTTCATTTTTTTATTTAGAAAAATCATTTATTTCCTCATTCTTTCTCCCAATTCCATCCCTTTTTTTTATTGTTTTCGTTTTTGTAATCTTCCTTTCCTTTCCTTTCTTTCTTGTTTTTTAATTCTTTTTCTTCTTCTTCCTCTATTACCACACAACCAGCACCACTACACTATTGCCATCACCTCTATTTTCCTCTTCCTTCCTTTCTCGCCACCCACCACCATGCCCTTCTCTTCTTTCCCCACTGTTCCACTTCTACTTCCCTTCTTATCTTCCTCTTTCTCCTCTCTTCTCCTCTTCCCCTCTTCCCCCCTCTCCTCCCCTTGTCCTAACACTCCTTCTCTCTCTACCTTCTCTCTAGTGAGCAAATCTGGTAGCCGAGGAGAGATTTGGTCATGAACAAAGGAAGAGGGAGGATGAATAATTTTTAAAAATTTTAAAATTTGAAAGAACACTGATGATGGTTAAGTCAACAGAATTTGAGCACCAAAAGTAAGAGGAATTTAGCTTCAAATATAAAAGGAACTTGACCTTACTTTTTTTTAAGCATGACATTAATCTGACAATTAACTTTTTTAAAAAAAAATCTTGTAAAGTCTTATGCCATTTAGAGGTCACACAATTGGTTAAAGATCAAATTTTGATGTAGTTAAAACTATAAGGAGGTCATGTGGGAGGGGGTTTTAAAGAATAGAAAGGTTTTGTGTCTTTCATCGATACCACAAGATGCTCTATGTATTTTATCCATATAATTATAGCATAACAAATTTGTTTGGCAAAACACAAATGCCAATCTATCAAATCCTACAAATATAATACATCTAAAATGCTAAAAATGTTGATTTTTAATGCTACATAACTAAGTCCCAAATCAAGCACAAGTCACATCCCTATTTCCGCTTTCACTCACTTATCCCATAAGAGGGAAAAACGGCCAGCATTTCCTTTGTATTTACCAAATTTTCCAGCCATTTCAAGGCTACATTTTCTTTCAGAATCAGCCCCAAATTACACCACAAGTAATAAGATAAAAACAGCTCTTAATCTAGGCCATAAAACCATCTAATTGGAGCCCATTTCTAGCATATATCATTACAATATCAAAGCCGAAAAATCCCAAAGAAAGCTGGAAATTCCTATTTAGAAGTTAAAAAGTCACAATAAAGCTACCAATCACCTCACAAGTCCATAACCAAGCTCAATACCAACATATCATGGATAAATAACATAAATCAAAACTGAAAATCATAACCCTAGGCTGATTTTTCACTAATCTTCATCAAATCTAGATTATCATCCATAAAATTCCAAGTTTCAAGCCATCTTCACCATATTTTGCAAGAATAAGAAAGATAAAGGAAGTTATTCATCTTATACCTTCACCCCTTGAAGAAAATGAAGAAACCAAGGCTTCCTCTCCAAAAACTCTCCACTACAAGCTTCCTTGCTTCCTTAGTGCGAGTTTGTTCGGTTTAGTTTTTGTGATTCCAACTTAACAAAGCAAAATCAAGATGGAAATGGAAGTTTTTTCTCCTCTCTTTTCTCTCCTAATGGTTCGGCCAAGACAAGAAGAAATGGAAGAAAAATTGGCCAAAAGGAAAGATAAGAAGGAAGGAAAATTCTTAGTCAAACTTGTCTTGGATCATTGACACTTGTCAAGACAAAATTTCTCCCTTTTTTTTCTTTTCTTTCATTTTCCTTGGTCAATGATTTCGGCTGGCTTAGGATTAGATTAAAGGAGGATTAAATGAAATAAAAACAAAAAGATTAGGGTAAGAAAGTATTGATCAAGTGGTGAACTCAACCGATAACAAACGGTGCACATCGGTTCAAGCCTACTTTCTTAACTCTCTTGTACTTTTATTTTAACTTATGATTCACTAACTTATTCTTAGCACTTCTAATCACACACTTCCTCTTACTTAATGCTCGCACTTATCCACCAAATTTAGTACATACACCTCATCAACTGATCACACTACCAAAATGCACAAAAATCCTAGTTTACTCTAACTATAAAAGTAAAAGTAAAACTCTCGATTCTATTATATATTACAACTATTGAGGGAGTAAAATTAGTAGTAAAGGAATTATAAATTAAGTTATTCAAAATAAAAGAGGATTATAAGAAAATATAGGCAAATTTTCAAGTCCTCACAATAACAACCACAGTACAATTCCCATTTTAATATAACTGAAATGACAAAAACGTCTAAATATGATGAAGTGAGGTTTCATACACTATCAGGCATTTTTTGAAAACATTGATACACCTAATTAACAATGTAATGAAACTTACCTGAAGTGGTCTTCAATTGTTGATGGCTGATGAAAAAGTTTATAGGATACTAAATTGTAGAAATGTAGAATTAGGAAAGAGATAAAGAGAGGTTGTTATGAATGGATAGAGTCAGTATTTATTATAGAGTTTAAGTTGTTTCTATTTTGAATAGTTAAAAATATTGAATTTGGTTTATATATATATATATATATATATAATTTGTATAGGTATCTCATATAACTTTGTTCAACATAATTTTGAAAGTTTGTATAACTAAAGAGATTATGCTAAATAAGAGTCTTTAAAAATTGTACACATAAGTGATAAATAATAGTATTATTTGTTAAACACACCTCAAGCTCTAAATACATTACAAACCTTCTAGAAGACTTAAACTAGTCAATAGTATATAGTATGGATATAGATATAGATTGGTTACTGCCATTTTGAATTTGAAAACTACCGATTTAGAATTTGGAAATCAAGTAGTAGTAATGTAGAAAGCACCTTGTCTGCTAATTATATATACATTTATGAGTTATAAATTACTAATATTTACTTGATATTATATAGATATATAAAATAACAATAAGTAAAAAATTAAAAGAAAAAATTTGACAGAACCCTATACTATCACACCTAAACATGTTAATGAGTATGATTTAGGTTGAATCCATTTGATATAGATCGAGACCCATTAAATTTAGTTAGACTCAAACCTAACTCAAACCCTTATTGATCTAAAAAAGTAAATTCAGACCTGAACCTTCATGGGTTTGGGTATCTAATGGATATCTGTGGATATTTTTCTAGACATATAGTGAAAAACCTAAAGTAAAATATGTGATGACCCCACCTCCCCCTAAGGCGAACCAAAGGGTTCGGCGGACCGCCTGCCCAGCTCTCGCCAGGACTCGTTCACTCACAAAAAATAAAATAAGAAAAGCCTCGAGAATAAGCGAAAACAATATCCAAACTTGAACCATATAAATACATTCATCTCAATCTCAACCACAAGTACAGTCCCAAATGTATACCAAAACTCTGAATTCACAATACAGTCCACCTTATCCAAGCACTAGAGCGGAAATAAAAGCCAAAACAAAACAATTCAAAACAAAAACTAGGCTATTCTATTCTATATAGGCCTCTCGCCCGCTCGCAACCCCTGTAAGGAAAACAAAAGGCGTGGAATGAGCTAAAAGCCCAGCGAGATTCTATATACACAACCAAGCAGTGAAACAAGGACATTAAGCATGTTATAACAAGTAATTCAGATAACATTTACGATATAAAGCAATAGTAACACATACAATAAAAGGATACATGCTCACGAGGAGCTATTCATTCGTTCGTTCGTTCATTCATTCGCCTAATATTTTCCTTATTTCTCCGATCATTAAAACATTGTTTGTAAGTGAAAACTCCTTCATTTTCTTGTCGTTCGTTCATTCATTTCATTCCCCACGCTCCGTCAACTTCGTGGTTATACTCGAGTATACCAAACATTCACCCAGGGTCACTAATCGCCCGACCGAGTCCGCTTCTGGCTCGAGTCGACCAGTAACAAAGGGCAAGGGCCCAGTTCAGCCGGAAGGCTTACATTCATGCACAAGTAACATTTAATCATTCAATCATTGAAAGTTCACGTTCATTTAGGTCGCGTGCGATAAAGTACACACTCACCTAGCAAAAATCATTTTGGAAACATAACATATCTCAATCACGTATTAAAGCAACAATCCAAATAGTCACAATAGTTCACATAGTCATTAGAAACAAAGCGTATATAGAACACTCACCTAAATAAGCAAAACGTCCAAAGTATCCTTTCGGATATCACCCTTAGTCACCAAGCAACCCTAAGAATAATCATGAGAACATATTATGGTCCAACCAATAAAATGTTTGATGAATCAAGGAAAATCTGAATAATTACTAGTACGAAATATAAGTATGATTTTGAAAGTGAAAAGAGTGCATTTAGTCCAAAAGACATGAGTAAAATAGTCGTAAAACTTATGTCCGCTCTTAAAATTTTGAAATCGCCATTTGAGTGCAAATTCGGGCAGCACGCCCTTTGTGTTTACCAAATTTCCAGCCATTTATGGCTTCATCATTTTCCTCAATCAGCCCCCAAAATCACACACAAATAATCTCATTACAATAGCCGTTCAATAGGCTAAAAGTCATTTAATAACAAAACTAAGCTAGAAAAGTGACCGGAATTAAGGTTTAAGACAAGGAGCAAAATGGCAGGTTTGACATCTTTTAGTGTATTGGTCACAACCGAAACTACACTGATCAGATTGAGGTAATATTTATACCGTTTTGAAGCTAAGACATAGCTCTACAATTCTTATGAAGACACCGCAATCCAGTTCTCAACGTAACCTAGTCAAATTTACCCAAATAGACCCAGATATTCCAGTTCAAAGCTCACTGTGAAATTCAACTAGCAGTCCTGATTTATTCGGTCATATCTCAGCACACACAACTCCGCTTCAGTTGATTCCAAAGCCATTCGAAAGCTAAGATACAAGGCTACAATTCTTAAGAAAGCATCAAAAGCTAATTCATTCAGCTTCCCAGCCAAAAGAGCCAATTACAGATGCTGATTATCATTCTCGGACAGAAACAGGGAAGCAGGGGTAAAATAGTCATTTCACAGGCTACAGTACTCCGATTGAGCTGAAATGTTACAGGCTTAATCTACATTCAATTCTCTACAACTTTCATGTTTTGAGCTAAGTCCAATTCGGCCTCCATCATGACCGAATAACACTGGTCAGACAGGGCAGAAAATTTCTAAGAAAACGAAAATCCACACCTCACCACTTATAACCAAGAATTAATGCACAAAACCACCAAAGTGGCAACCACAAGCCACTAAATTACAACTATGGGAAACAAAGAAGGATGTTCTTAGCAATCTTACCTTGAAACCTCAAAGAAAGTGGTAGCTTAGCCTTTCTTTCTCCAAATCAACTCCACCAAAGCCTTTAATCCTCCTTAGTTAGTACTCCTATGGAAGGGTTTGCGATTTGATCGGTTGGAACTCAAGATTTGAGCAAGGTTGGAGCTAGAAATTGAAGAAGCTCTCTCTTGTTTTTCTCCTCCAAAGGGCCAGCCAAGAGCAAGGAAAAATGGGATGAAATTGGTCAAAATTTGGTTTTAGTAAAGGTGAGAAAGTTAGGCAAGTCTTCCTCCAATCGGAACGCGACACGTGGCGTCCTTTAGGTTTTAAGCTTATCTTCTCACTTCCAATAATTAGTCTACCTAATTAACCTCTAATCATCTCCTAGCACCTTGAAAAATAATGTCACTTAATATTTCATCACTTAATCGGCAAAATTATATCGCACTAGCGGGCCCCATATCGAACAAATGCACTTCAAGTTACGTACACTAACTTATATTAGGAAAATGATTTAAAAATTGTACTTACTTGTAAAATGTACAAAACATTTAATATTTTCAAAGGATAGTATAAAATATAGGTAAAAAAATAAAATAATACTTGAAAATGTGAAAATTTTCGGGTTCTCACAAAATATGTTAAAAATATATAGACATAAAATGTTATAATATAAATAACATCTAATTTTTTTTCAAATAATAAAATCAACATTCAAGAAACTCGAAGAAAGAACTATTATCAGCTACTTCTATTTAGGTGATGTTTTCTTAGGTTAAGAGCATACGTATCCTTTAACCTAAAAGTCATGAAGTGTTACTGCAATCAATCCAATCTAATAAACAATATTAGATGAGTTTATAAATTTACTAATATATATATGGTTAAATATAGAAAACCCCCATGAACTATTATATTAGTTGCATTTTACACACTAAAGTAATTTAATAATACTTTACACCATTGGCCAACTAAAAAATAACATGAAAATTAATTTCATCCGGGTAATTGATGAAATGACCATCTTATCCTTCACCAAAAACTTAAGTAGCAAAAACAACATTTGGTGGGAAAGATTACTACTTTAAATAGACTAATTTTCACTTTATAACCAAAAATCTAATTGTTAACATATAAAAAAGTTATATTGCTTCACTTTGAATGAGAATTAAGACTATTGAGGTGTAAGGGAGGGCAAAATATGGAAATATTGAGCAACTACTATTGCAATTTTTAAAAGGTCATAATTTTATTCAACACACTGCTTTAGAGAGGCCAATAAACCTTCGGACAGGCTGGCCAAGATGGGTGCAAACCGGGGAAGTGATGCTTTATTTGATTCGTTTGTAGAGCTGCCACCCATGGCCCGCGGAGACATACGGATGGATAGGTTAGGCTTTCCTAGCTTTCGGAGAAGAATCCTGTAGGTCGAAAATTTTGATGTAATCGTTAATCGTTCCGGGGGTGAATGAATGAATAAAAAAGGTTTTGTTTAAAAAAAAAGAATATTTTTTCAGTGTGTTACTTGCATATTTCCTTAAAAAAAACACATCATAATCCATAACTTCATATAATCAGCAAAATTTCACTTGAAATCTTCACAAGAATAAAACTGGATAGAACCAAAAAAAATTTTCATATGAATTTAGCACAATAATTGCAACAAAGATTCAATACGTAACCAAAATTAAAACTCACATATTAGTAAACAAAATAGTAAAAAAATATTGGACTTAGAAGTTTTGATAAAACACCTAAATTATTTACTTTTCCTTGATAACAATCTTTTCTTAGCTAGGTTAACTCGAAATATGTAGTAAAATAGGGTTGCTGGGATTCTTGAATTGAATCTATTCCTTTTCTTCTTTTTTTCCTACTTCTTTTGTTTTAATTGTCATTGAAAGTGATCAAATATTTTATTATTATATGTTTTGAATTAGAATTTTTTTATGACATGAAAATTAATCCATTTAAAGTGACAATTTTTCTACCAAAAAGCATTTTTGTCACTTATAAGCTTTTAATAGAGGATAAATTAGTCATTTCATCAATTATTTGAATGGAGCTAATTTTCTTATCATTTTCTAGTTGACTAAGGGTGTAAAGTGTCCATGCAAATAGTTTAGGGTGCAAAGTGTAACTAGTATAATAGTTCAAGGGGGTTTTCTGCATATATTTATATATACTCAAACCCATAACTTTCTTATAAGGTCTGGGTTTGGGTTTGAGAAATTAAATCCAAATTCTACCTAAGTATATTGGATATGGGTTGAATTTGAGTAAGATCTAATCCATTGACATGCTTAAACACACCCATAACCTCTTGCTCATCTCATGACTCTCTCTTTCTCTATTCCTCGCTCATCTAACTAGTTGCCGTTGCCGCCGCTGCCTTACTGTCTCCATTAATCATAATATCTAACCACTTGCATTCTCGTAAGGCCATGGTCCTCCTTAGGGGTGTTAAAAAGAATCGAAAAAGTGGGTAATCGAGAAAACCAAATTGATTCAAATCAAAAAATAGGGTAACCGACTTCTAATATTTAAAATTTTTAGGTTACTCGAACCTACTTGAAAAATAACCAAATTTTTAGGTTAGAATATGATTTTCAATTTACAAAAACTGTGGTTATCGGAACCTACCCACATATGTGTAAGGTCAGTTAAGATAACCAATATCCAAATCTCAACCATAATTATTTAGTCATTTACTAATAATTTAATTTACGAGACCCATGCCATTATATATTTTATTTTTCACAACCTATAAATTTGTATATTTAACTGTATCTTTCATTTACTTTTTCCATTTCCTACATTTGTTACCACTAATTTTATTTATTCTACTACACTTTTTTTTGTCTTTCTTCAAAATTTCTTTTCCTTTCTCATAAATTCTATCCATTTCACCACTCTACTTTTTTAAAAAAAATTTTAGAGCTTACATATTAGGTTGTGAAGCAGTCTATCATCCTTAATAAAAAATGAGTTAATAGTTTTCAAGAAGTAGAGAAGACGAAAGCAAATGTTTAAAATATTTTATGTTTTAATTATCTATTTTTCTTTGATTTTCTATTTTGTTGGTAGTTTTTTGGAGCTGGTGGATTAAACACTCTTATTAATTGTTTTTCGACTAACCCCATACATGGGGACGGACGCCACCCCAACTTATATTCAAATAAAAAAAACAAGTGTTACAAAAATTTTAAATGAAATTGATCAATACCGCGGCCTAGCCTATCCTCATCTTCCTAATAGAAGGCATTCCTAGTTTATCTAGTCGGATTTTCTTGCATGCCAATTGGAAACACACTATTGTATTTAAACAACTATTGTATTTTTTTTTTTTTGTTAATCTAATTTAGTTTTCTTTTTCTCTTACAAGTAAAAGAGGGTTAGGTTACCCTATATACCTGATCCTATCTTAGAAGTAAACCAGTCAGTTGTTAATCAATTGAATAAGGTTAGGATATGAAATGCAATTTTACTGAACCGCTACTTGTGATTAAAGTTAGTGAAATTGCAAATGGACTAAATTATCCAATCCATGAACACCGCAGTCCTCCTTAGTCTTAAACCTCTTACAGTTGTTGATTGCAATGAAAATTGTTATATGGTTTATGAAATTCTTGTAGTGGTTATTGGTTAGCGTTCTGGTAGGGTTGAAATCTTGAATGGTTTTGGCAAAATCACGTTCCTCACTCCTCATAATCTGAACTTTAAGCTTCAGTTTGTTTTTCTAAATTAATTAGGTGAAAGCTGTAAAATATCACATTCTGAATTCATTTCGAGGTGAAATTGAATTTGAAATTCTCAAATTTGAAAGCAAAAATGGTCAAAATATTCGATAATCAAATTACTGATTTCTTCACTCGAATTCAATACTCATCCCTAGTGTGGACAATATTAGAAGCAAGATTCTCGGATAGTTTCAAGAAGATTTAACTTCACCGAATGCTAGCATCTTTAGAAAATTATTTATATCTGAGGTGTTCTTCATAAACTCTCTTTAATTGCATGTAAGTAATCAAAGTTTATCCTTTCATAAGAAACAAAATTTTTTAATTTTTGTTTAACGTATGCATGTTTGTTTCGTTACCTGGCGAGAGTTTTTTCCACGCCTCTGATTTCGTTGTGAGTGTTTTTTCTTTGTTCTTGGTCAAATCTGTATTTTTATGTGTCAGATGGGAACTTTTCTTAACCTATTTAAAGTAATTTCAATTTAGGTCCGACCATTAAGACATGTATCCTTTGGGTTACAGAGATTATTTGAAGTTGAAGACAATGATTTAGAGATTCAAGGGTGTCATTTTAGCTGATTTTTCAGCTTGGAAGGAATTCCTTCCATGAATCTGATGCATGCATATTTTGCCATTTGGTGCAATTTATTGAATCAACAAAGTGGTGATTTTTTTTGTTTTAAAGCAACGAAGTGGTGATTGTTACTTATCAGAAAAATCAAACATAATTTATCCAATACAAAGGAAATACTTCAAATTTATTAAAAGAGATAGATACAATAAGACGAATGGTTTAAATGAGAGTTGAATATATAAATGGGTAAAAACCAACTTAATAACTTGCAGATCAATCTCACTAATCTCATCAACTAACACTCTGCCCCTGAACATTTGGAATGGTAATACTTTACAACATTGTAAATATTATCTGTAATTTAATTTTGATCATCCCATGTGATTATTTTTGCTCCCAAATTACTCTCAGCCTTTCTAGTTTCTTAACAATCAACTTTTAGATGGTTACAGTGACGTGCTACGTATTCAGAATTAGGATATTAATTTGATCTGCTAGTTCACTGTACCAGAACAAAAGGAAAATAAAAAATAAGCAATCGACTAAGAAACCTTCAAAGAGAATCACACATACTAATTAATTATCAAACCGTTAACCCTCCTCCCAAACACCCCCCTCCCCCTCCCAGCAAGTTCTACGCTGCCCAACTTGGATAAATTTAAATTTGTCGAGCCAATTAATTAAGATGAGAACCGTGTAGAACAGCAACTTGTTCCTCGTGATATTGAAACTATAAGACTTTCGTTTCCTATAAATACATCCGTCATGAACTCTCCAAGAAACAAACCATTTTAAGCATTCAAAGCAAGTCTGAGAAACCTCCAAAATCATCCCCAATGGATATCAAAGTAGAAATTCCTGCACCTCAATCAACCAACAATGGTGATGCGAAAACTCCCCTTTTAACCTCACAAAAATCACCATCAACCACCACTCCCCAAACCGATCAAAATTCTTTGATCGCACAAGCTATTGGTTCAACATTCAAGGGCACAGCCTACCTAGCTTGTCGTCTCCCTACAGGAACAGTCCTTGCTTTTCAACTCTTATCTCCTATACTCTCCAACCAAGGCGTTTGCGACGTAGCTTTCAAAACCATGACAGCCATTCTATTGTCTCTGTGTGCATTTTCATGTTTTATCCTTAGCTTCACAGACAGTTTCAAGGATGAAAAGGGAAAAGTTTTCTTCGGTTTCGCAACGTTCAAGGGCTTCTATCCCATTGATAGAACGGTGACTATTTCCCCTGCAGAAGCTGCAAAGAAAAAGATCGGTCCATTTGATTTCTTGCAAGCCTTTTTGTCGATGTTAGTTTTCGCGACCATTGCACTTCTTGATAAGAATATTGTAGACTGCTTTTATCCCACGCCTTCAGTTGAAATCAAAGAGGTCCTTTCGGTATTACCTGTTGCAAACGGGGTGGGTTTGCAGTATGTTGCTTGTTGCATTTCCTACTCAGAGGCATGGAATTGGCTTTGGTGTTGACAAAACAAGCGTTACATCTTAGTAAACAAATAGATCCTTTCCTATTATTTCGAACAAGTCCCAGTTTTTTGTTTTTCCCACATGATGCATAAATGTTGCTTTCCAGTAACTTGAAATAGTTGTATTCACCAATGTTATCTCTTGATTCTTTAATAGTGCAGTATTTCCAGAATTGCACAACTTTCACACAAGTCAAACCGCTCATATTTCAATTACAAAGCTGTTACTCTTTTTTAATTATTATTTGTAAACCTGTACTCAAATTTTATTGTGATAAATTGAACAAAACCCCTTACTTACATGGCAATACCATATGAGAAAAGGAGAATTACAGGTTGAAAGTAACCTTGTTCCAGGGTCAACACAAAATTTGAACAGCTAGTGTCAACAAAGAATTTAGTTGAAGATTGAACCATTTCAAGGTAATGTATCACCAATATTTTATTGCTCCCCATTTTATATTTTTTTCTTTACCAAAACTAGATAATGCCAACTTGATCTTTGATCAGTTGGAATATATTTGGTAGGAGAAAAGGTCAAAACATTCCAAATAATCGTCCTCTACTTTTTTTTATTTTGGTTAGTGTTTTTAACTCGAAAGCAAAGAAAGTTACTTATTTTGTTTGAGTTTCCTATAAATTTTGTATCTTTCGAAATCACAAGATGTGGAAAAGAAAAAGTTAGTTAACCACTACGTATAAGTATTTGTTTCTTTTGTGAAAACTGGTCAGAAAAATTTATTTTCTTAACTTCCTTTTTAATGTTTTCAATTATGTCACTACTCTGACTTTAACCCTTTTTTTTTTCTTTTCAAACCAATCACATATTCTCAACTTGCAACTTGCGGAGCCTAGAATAAGCACAAACAACCTATAAGGATTTACTTTCTTTGAGAAAGCTGGTAAGAAAAATTGTTTTTCTTTTCCTTATTATAACTCTTAATTATGTCTCTACCCTTTGACTTTAATTTTTTTTCCCTTTTCAAACCAATCCCTTGATCTCAACTTGCAACTTGCAGAGCCTAATAAGCCGGGAACCAATTATAACTTGCAAATGAAACGCTAAATGTACAAATTCATCAACTCTGAATGCGAAACAACCTTGAGTAGCAAATTACACCTCGTAAACGGAAGGAAGGATGATATATATGTAAACATGTATAAAGATAGGACTAATTCTGCTTTGCACCCCCGAATTTATACGACTTTCTCACTTTACATCTTAAACTCTCAATTTCAAACACTTGATACCTTAAATATTTAAGTTTGTCCCATTTAAATCCAATCAATAACAATGTTAACAAAATTAATGAGACAAAAGATGATGCAAATTAATGATGATGTATCATTTTATGCTAGCTACGATCCCTAGATTCCTTTTGACTGATTTCAATACATTACATTAATTTGTGTGATCCTAGTCACTAATAATATTAACAAAATTAATGAAATAAAAAATGATGCAAATTAATGATAATATATCATTCTATTCTAGTTGCAGTACCTAGACACTTTTTAGACCAATTTCAACCAATTATTATTGATTTGTAGAGTTCTCATGTCATTAGTTTTACAGATATTGTCATTGATTTTAAAAAATAATGTTGTCATTGATTGGATTTATATGCAATAAATTTGAAAGTTTAAGATGTAAAGTATCCAAAATTAAGAATTTAGCATCCAAAATTGAAGTTTACGGTGCAAAGTAAAAAGGTGATACAACTTTGAAGGTGCAAAGTGGAGTTAGTCCATAAGGATATTGTCCATGTTAAACCTTTTGTATTTCCGTGCCCATGAATCATATAATGCGTTAAAATTACTTCAAAGGATTTGATTAGGCAAGGTTGTTTATATTTTAACAAAAATGCCAGTTGGCGAAAGAAGACAAATAATTTGAG